>JAIGNY010004162.1:0-115000 GCA_020152595.1 Chiridota heheva
CATGGCTAACTTATTAACTTGTTTGAAATCGTTGGCTGGTTAAAGAAAAAATCACGAACATGAATTCGTATCACCAACCGACCAAGGTCAAACTTGAATATAAATGAATAAACTGTATCGAAAATCGAAAAAAATTGCCCAAAATTGAAAGAATTATCTCAAATTAACATTAATAATAATAATAATAATAATAATACATTTTTATATAGCGCATTATACCAAACGGTCTCAATGCGCTTTACATAAACAAATATAACATGAGAAAACCTTAAGATACAAACAGTAAGAGAACAAAAAACCATACTTAAAAAGATACAAGCAGGATAAAGTTACAAGTTCCAATGAGGGGAACTCATGAAAAGGTGTGTTTTCAATACACTCTTAAAAATATCTAAAGTAGGGGCATTTCTGATGTAGATTGGGAGAATGTTCCAGAGTTTGGGGGCTGCATATTGAAAAGAACGTTCACCGTAAGTCTTAATGTTAATTTTTGGCGGCTTTAGGAGAATAGCACTGTTAGATCTGAGTGAGCGAGTTGGTAATTGTAAGGTGAGTAAGTTGGAAATATAATTTGGAGCAAGACCATGGATGGCTTTGTATGTGAGGGTGAGAAGTTTGTAGTTTATTCTTTCACATATAGGAAGCCAATGAAGTTGGTGGAGGATGGGTTTAATGTGAGATTTCTTACTTGTGAGAGTAACTAATCTGGCAGCAGTGTTTTGAATGCGCTGAAGCTTTGAGATTTGTTGAGAAGGAAGTCCAAATAAGATACTGTTGCAACAATCAAGTCTGGATGATACAAATGCGTGAATAAGTGTCTCAGTTGACTTTTGATCAAGATATTTACGAATTTGGCTGATTTTTCTGATGGCAAGTGAAGCGGAGCGGCATATATCATTTACATGTGGCAGCAGTGTAAGCTTATCATCAAAAATAACACCCAGGTCTTTAACACAGGAAACAGGAGATATACATGAATTACCAATTATAACAGAGGAAACTAGAGTAGTGCTTAGAAAACGTGACAAAATATAAATTACTTCAGTTTTACTATCATTAAGAATTAGTTTGTTGTCTGCACACCAGGTCTTGATTTCCTCTACACACGATTCAAGTTTTGCAATACTCTGGTCTTTTTCGTTTCTATTCATTGACACATAAACCTGTGTATCATCTGCATAAATCATCCCATGCAGGCCATGAGATGTGATAATACTTTCCATAGGGGAAGTATAGTATGCAAAAACAGGTGGTCCGATTACTGATCCTTGAGGCACTCCATAGACGAGATGCCGAGGCGAAGAGTTTTTATCTTTAATGCTTACAACCTGCAAGCGGTTTGCAAAATATGATTTCATCCAATTAAGAGTGATTCCATCCAAACCGTACACAGTATGCAGCCTATTAAACAGAATTTGATGGTCAATAGTGTCAAATGCTGCACTAAGGTCGAGGAGGACAAGGAGTGACTCTTTGTGGTCATCAGTAGCAAGGATGGTTATTTACCGAGGATGGTTATTTACCGAAAATCGAAGATTAAATTGACCCCAAATAAAGGAAAGTTTACGAAAATTGCACGAGAAATAAGGAAATTTTCCAAAGAGTCAAAGAAGTTTCCCAACACTAAATGAAATTTCCCGAAAATTGAAGAAAATTTACATAAACCGTGACTGAAAATTATCTCATGGTAAAAAAAAAAAAAGTATCTTCGGAAAAATCTCAAGGGCCATGCACAGGGGCTAAGTCCTGTAAATTTTAAACGTTTGCTCTCAGCCTGCGTTTCATACAACCACCTCACCTCACCTAGTCTCTTTAGGCCTCCTGGCCCATACGGCTGCAGTGCACTCTCTCCACTGGACTCTGGCTGTCTGGTATTTGCAGCTTGTCTGGCGTCCGTCCACGAGCTCCATCCAGGGAGTTGGCATCTGCTCCATCTCATCACTTTCCTCTCCTCGACTGTCCATCTCCAGGTCTTTCTAGGACGGCCAGCTTTCCTCCTCTACTCTGGTTTCTATGTCATAGCTGCCACACAGTGCTTAATAGTGCTCACGCGCATCACATGACCAATCCACCTCCACCTTCGTTTTACTTCAGTGCTGATTTTGTCATGTTTAGTGATTTTCAGTATTTCATCGTTAGATATTATATATGGCCATCTGATCTTCAAAATTCTCCTGTAGCATTTGAACATAAATATAACCAGTTTTTTTATATTATTTGCTACATTAACTCTCCATGTCTCGCAACCGTACAAGAGTACAGACTTAACAAGAAAGTTAAACAGTCGTATTTTTGTCAATGTTGAGAAAGTGCTTGAGCTCCATATCTTATTTAACAGCTGCAGCAAACCTGCAAACAGTAGCAACAACGTTTCATGAGTAAATATGCATGCTAAAACTACATTCCAATTAACAGTCCGGTTCACGCCCGGGAGATCTCCCAATCGGGAGATTTCTTGTCATTATAACCCACAATGCATCTTTTTAAATTCAAATCTCTCTAAACATAAAGAAATACACAACGCGGTAAAATAGGTGTAAGCCAAAAGTAGGGAAAATGTATGCAAAATATTTTAATTTTATTGGTGCAACAGAAAGATAAAATTTATTTTCTCCATTTTCACCAGCGCAAATTTGACTTTCACCAGAGAATTTTAAAGTAATTTTGAAAATTGCATTTTATTATAGTTTCTCAAAAGTGGATTTTAAAACTTTAATCACCAGCAAAGGCTCAAATCATACAAAAAAGTTCCAGAAAAATCAGTATCATTTTCAAAGTATACAACTTTAGAATAACAGAATTTGAAAAGCAAAAATAATTTTACCGGCTGAAATTTTGAAGTTTAAATTATCGTCACTGCGCATGTCTCGATCTCCTGTTCAGGAGCTTGGACCGAACTAATTAAGGCATTGCTTAATTTGAGCACTGATTGAGTCAGTTCATCCATCATTTATTACATGAATCTACCATGCACGTTTTACATGAATATTCTGAAATTATTTCTCAATTACTGGAAATATTTGTTCTGTAATTATTGAGATGGTGTATACCATGTACTACACAAAGCATGATGTTTTGTCTATCTGCTCATGTGCACTAAATCGTAACTGCAACGAAGTTTCGAAAAACATTTCAAAAGTTAAGTTCGAACTTTTGATTAGCGTGAGCTTCGACCTAAGCCACGCCTATATATTTTTCGCCAGCAAAAGCTGCCATCACTTGCTTTGAAGAAATACTTACAGTATTCATATACCATTTATGTGCTCATAACGTAGATTCTGTAGTAATTGTACTTTATTACATGCGTTTGAGCATTCATCAGTTGTACATCAAGGAAGTAGTTTGACCCATGTATGGTCACTTACTCATTATGGCAGCAGAGTAGTTCCATTAACTATTGGTCCAAACTGTGACATTTTATGGCAAACCTATAATATGCTCAAAATTTAAAACACGGCAAGAAAATTAACGAATACGCTGGCCTAAGCATCACTTGAACTAAACGGAACCGCCTTTTTAAACACGACTTATATTCGTGTTTCCGTGACCATGTTTCCCATAATGTTTAAGGCAACTTAACCACCTCGCTCCGGGCGACGGAAACGCCGGGCTCCGGGTGACGTAAACTCTATGTTTAACGTATTTTACAGCGTAAACATGTAATTTAATGTAACTGAAATGCCCCATTCCTGGCGACGTAAACGCCGTGTCTAGGTGACGTTTAAGCTCCATGTTTAGCTTGTTTACAATGTTAAAATGTAATTTACTGCGACTTAAATGCCTTAATCCTAGTGACGTAAATGCCGTGTACGGGGTAACGTAAACTCCCTATTTAACGTGTATACAACGTAAAAATGTAATTTAATGCAATATAAATGCCCAGTTCCTGGCGGCGTAAACGGCGTGCCCCGGGTGACGTAATCTCCATGTTTAATGTGTTTACAACGTACAAATGAAATTTTATGGAACTTAAATGTCTCATTCCTGACGACGTAAACGCCGTGTTTCGGGTGACGTATACTTCATGTTTAACGTGTTAGCAACTAAAAAATGGAATTTAATGCAAGTTAAATGGCCCATTCCTGGCGGCGTAAACGCCGTGCTCCAGGTGGCATAATCTCCATGTGTAACGTGTTAGCAATGTAGAAATGGAAATGAATGCAACTTACATGGCCCATTTCTGGCGGCGTAAACGCCGAGTTCCAGGTGACGTAATCTCCATGTTTAACGTGTTTACAGCATAAGGACGTAAAGTTGGTGGACTAGAAACAAGGATTTTCCGTTAAGTATAACACCGGAAATTCGGTGCTTCATTGAACGGAAATTCTTTGTTCAAAGTGACGTAAACTCAATGCTTTATTTGTTTACAACGTAAGATTGTAAACTTGGAAAACCAGGCACTGGTATATTTCACGCTCAAATTGACGGAAACTCCTTATTCTCTACATTGGAAACTCGATTCGGACGCCGTGGTCGGAAACCTGTTTCTTTGGTCGGAAATGCAGCATAAATGGTCCAAACTGGTAATTGTACGAACTAAAACCTTATGAACTAAATTCCACAAGCCTAACTATATATTTACTGCTATTAATTAAAACAATAAAAAAAACTGTCTGCCATATTTGGGTAGCTTTCATTATACATTTAAGATCGAGTAAAAACATAAATGTAGGCGATAAATGATGGGACGGCATTATGACGAGCTTTCTGGCTGTTGAGTACTCTAATACCAACAGCTCTCCGCCATTGATGTTTTAGAAAACTGAGAAAATGAAAATTGTTGACTTAAACTTGACACAAAATGAGTGAATTTTTCAAATATTTATTGACCTGTTTTGCCTCGGAGCCCAAGGTGTATTATGTTATAAATCTCAGGTAAATAACTGACTACGTGTTATAAGATTTGGTCGTATGAATTTTGTAGCCCCCACACCACTAGGGTCAAAAAGCTTTACTGCTCTTATATGTCGGTGAAGTGCCCCTTTAACTTTCAAGTCTTCTTTCTGATTGGTCAGCTTTGCAGTTTTACCTATCTATCTATCTAGGTTGATATTGAGACTTAGAAGACTGGATGAGAGAAAAAAAATGCATGCGGCCAACTGATTAACATTCTTAAACACAGAGCACATAAAAAGGCTTTATAAAACCTTAACTTCAAAATTAAGTTGATTTTTCTTCAACATAAATGATCACTTGAAAAATTGTTTTCCCACGGGTTATGCATTCATAAATTAATTACAGCTATCATAAACAGATAAATAAACATATATTTTTAATTACTAACTAACTCACTAAATTCTTCTCTATCCATATTTTGATGACTGTAAGAAGTTATTATTACCCTGAGGTTTAATTTTCTAATTTTTGCCATCCCCAAACCAAATTGCATTCATATATTTTCCTTATGCCTACTTCAAGAATTGTATTTAACTTTACATTTTTAGAATTCTGTATCAAAGTTAACTTTCAAAAGGATAGAAAACGGATGATATGTCAATTTTTTGATTGTAATATTTGAAGCGATGACAAAAATGATGACATTCAACTCTAACAAAAGATTCAATATCTTTTAGAAAAAGACGTTTCTAGAATTGATGAAGGCAGAAACGAGAATATTGTGAGGATAAGATCAAAATAATTTTGTTTATAAAATATTCAACCGAAAAGTCAAAAAGAAATTCGAGTATGCAGTTATGTACGGGTATTAAGTCATGCTGTCGAATTTTCTATATAACATTAGTAATTTAATATAAGGCCAATGATTGGGGCTGACGCCTTTGGCCTCCTAACTTTCATGATGACGTAATACAGATCTTCCAAGCTGTTACAGAGACACTGGGATTATGATCGAATTTAATCCATGAATAAGATTCCACAGTGGACAAAAAATGACTGAAAACTTTTCACCTTTGCAACTTTACATACTTAATTCTGAATTAGATCAAAAGGACAATTCACACACTGATGAAAATCGAGATCACAATCGATCACAAACTAATAAATGATCAAATTTATGAAGCATCGTTGGGCGACGATATTATCTGTTTTAATGTAAATCCAGTTTTTAATTGTCTTGTGTAATTCTTTGACCAGGTAAAAGATTATAACAAATTCTGGTCGAAGCATTTTGAGTTTTACCATACCGCCAATAAATTTTGTAAAAGGAATAGACCTCTGATAAGTTTTCGGTGACAAACATCTAAAAAGGGAAATAAATAACACACTGGGAAAACAAATCTAATCACACACTGATAAAAATCGAGATCACAATCGATCACAAACTAATAAATGATCAAATTTATGAAGCATCGCTGGGCGACAATATTATCTTTTTTAATGTAAATCCAGTTTTTAATTGTCTTGTGTAATTCTTTGACCAGGTAAAAGATTATAACAAATTCTGGTCGAAGCATTTTGAGTTTTACCATACCGCCAATAAATTTTGTAAAAGGAATAGACCTCTGATAAGTTTTCGGTGACAAACATCTAGAAAGGGAAAAAAATATTAATAAATAAAGATTGCGAGTAGTCTGCTCAGTCCTACTCCACGTAATAATAATCCTCACACTTTGATGAAGTATATCGGGAGCGCCATAATCCTCAAACTTTGATGAACCATATCGGGAACACCAATTCCAAAATGTGAAGACTGTTTAACTATCTAAACAAACTTTAAAAGTTTGTCTTAAATACTTATGTCTCAGTCATAATCAGTAGACGTTCACAGACCTTTATAATGGTAATGGTACATATGATTAATATGTGTAGCACTTTGGAGAACTGGCCGATTTGATAGAATGTCATTTCATAGGAATGCCAACAACGGTTTAAGTCCCCTCTCTAACACCACACTTGCTAAACAAAAGTAATATTTGGCTTTTTCTTATAGTTTTCAATTTGGCTGACTCCGGGAAGATCGCGAATATTTTCAACCTCCATCTGGATTGGCAGCAGCTTGGCGATCGATCTTGCTCTTTTTTTGCTCACATTCCACCCAATAAAGCTATTGTTTTCTGACGATGATTTTCTGAAATGCAAAAAAAACACGAATCAAATAATAGTAATCAGGTAATGAATTTGATGAAAATTAGATGCGAACACGCGTGAGCAGGGGCGTAACTTAAGGAGAAGGGGAGGGGGGGAGAGAGGGAAGGGGGGGGGGGTAGGGTGTGACTCCTATTTCGTCGGGCACCAGCATGGTACTGAAGAGGTATGTCCTTAATGTTTTTGTCACAGTTAGCAAAAAGACAAAGTACTACTGAAAATGCTTTTAAAAACACCATGGTTATTCTATGTTATTTTCACGGCTGTACAAGCTGACGAATTAGGGAGTGGTCCGTGCACTGCTCTTAATCGGGCAGAGATGCAGGGATGGCGGATGATGTTTGAGTCTGAGGATACAGTATCTGAGGGGAATTTTCCAACTGTCGTAATTTAAAACTTCAAAAAGGCAAGGTATTTTGGTCCAAAATTCGGTAAAATATTACATTTAAGCCGATATAAAAGCCGATCTGCAAAAATTGGTAAATTTATAGATCATATTAAGTCTTGAATTCGGAAGGATTAAGATTTATAGATCATAATTAGATTAGCCAATTGCATTGGTCATGAATCGGAATATATTTCATGTCTAAAATAATGTAAAAAGCAAATAAGGGGCCCTTGGAATTATTCAGGAGGCCATCATTTTCTTGCTGAGAATAAAAGAAACTCGGTATATCAGTATAGATTGAACCAGTTTGCCCAAACTCACACCCAGTCTTCACCGCGTCAATGGACAGGTGGAAAGGGTCCCCATTTTATGTTTCTTCCAGAACCAAAATTAAAGACGCTCCACGAGTGAAATTTGGGGTATTTTGCTGATGTTTGTGGTCTTTCTTTAATCTACCAATACTAAACTTTACCAAAACGATGGAAGAAGGCATGTCAGTTTATGTCATGACAATGGCCCGGCGGCCTGTCGGATCCAAATAGTAAGTTTTGCCAGGGGCGTAGCCAGGATAAAATGTCAAGGGAGGGGTAGGGGGGAACCAGGGATGATACGATAACGTGTTTTGTGAGCAGTTATGACACAATTAAATGGAAGATTTTGGGATGAGGGTGCATGGTCTCATAAGCGGGAAGTAGAGAGAAAGGTCTTCCCTGAAAGGTTTTTTCTAGATTTAGGAAATTAGGAAATTATTATCAAAAAATTGATAGATAGAATTGGTAAAATCATTGAAATTTTAGTAAAATTTGGCAACATTTTCCGATAATTGTTAAAAATTGAAAAAGAGATATTCCAACCATTGACGGAAATTTTCCCCAAAATGAAGAAAACATACCTTTAAAACAAAAAAAAAAATAGCTCCAAATTTAAGAAAAGTTTTCAACAATTGAAGAAAATTCACCATTAATCGAAGAAAATTGAAGACAATTTACCAAATATCGAAAGAAAACTGCCCAAAAATGAAGGAAATTTATTAAGCATTAAAAGAAATTTACCAAAAATTGAAGATATCTTAGAACATTTCTCCCAAAAAACTGTACGAGAATTAAGAATTAAGGAAATCTCCCAAAATTGAAAGACATTTCTCAAAATTGACGGAAATGTACCGACAATTTTTCGTAAATCGAAGAAGAGTTATCTCATACATTGAAGTGTTAAAGGGAATTTCCCTCAAAATGGAATAAAATTTCTCCAAAATGAAGGTAATTTGCCGCAAATTGAAGAAAATTGACAGACTGACCGAAATTCGGAAAACAATTGCAATAGCATGCATGGTGAGCGTGGCTAAACGTGAGAGTACTAAATTATATAAACACCATACACGATATTTCAGATTTATGCTTTATGTGGTACACCAACAGTGTGTAGAAGCTCCTTGGGTACACAGATGGGTCATGGCCTGTACGTATGTTCTAGTGTTGTGGTAGTGATGTCATGAATGCTAATGAGTAGGGTTACTGACAAATTCTTGAAATAGGATAAATGAGCAATCGTTTTTGCATCATACTTGTTTTGATGATGTCGTTAATTATTGTGCAAATGCTAATATTGTCAACATTTTTATTGGTCTCCATGGTGGATGTGGCTTATGAATAAATATGGAACAAATGTTTTATGAAATGCAATTACATGACAGTTAATACAAATTTTGCAAATTAATCAGCTTTTGAAAAAGCATCGGAATCACAAAACCTTTTGGTTCTGGTTCAATTTCTTTTATTTTTTAAAGAAAATTGTCTCTTCTATTTTGGGAAAATCTGCTTATTTTTGTAAAATTTCTTCATTTTTGAGAAAGTTTCTTCAAGTTTCTATCATTTTGTGGAAATTTCCTTCATTTTGTGGAAATTTCCCTCATTTTTTGGAAATTTCCTTCATTTTGTGGAAATTTCCTTCATTTACGGAAATTTCTTTATATTTTAAGACCTGTTGATAACATAAACATGTACACATTAACAAACGAAATTATCATGTCCAATATGACGTAAAACGGACATACACTTGCTCATTTATCACTTGTTAAAAATCTTCACTTCAAGCCCCGCCTACTTATCAATATGCATGATATTCAAAGTGACGTATAACTGTATAAAGCAAATTATTTGAAATAAATATTACAGTCTCACCGTTGCATTTCTTTTCCCTGGGCGAGTTTCTTCTGTCGCTTCTCTGTCTTGTGTCAGCACCTCTTAGGAACTGCTTCTGTACTGTCTGTGAAATAAAAACAGACTATATCCAGTTATTAAGAGCATATCTGAAAGATGTATGATAACAATAACGAGGGTATACGCGTTGAAAATTGCAACGACGAGTATTTATTCGCTAAAACACTTCACAATAAGTTCAAATTATTCAATAAAGTTCATTTCTAGTTTTCTATCAGTCAATCAGTGGCGTAGGAAGCGGGCGGGGGGGGACAAGGAAAATCCCCCTTCCTGACGGAGTTTACTTTCCCGGTCGAGCCATCTTTTTCCCGATCTGGCCAAACTGGCTAACATTTTAGTTTAGGAAAACTGGCAAAAAAATTCCAAAAAACTGGCCAAAATGACCCAAAAACTTACCAAATTTTCCCGAAAACGGGCAAAAATTTCCCGAAATTGAAGAAAAAGCTCCCGATAAAGGGAAATTTCCGAAAATGAAAGAAATTTTCTGAAATTGAACAGTTGACTGGTTGAAGTGAATTGTTTAGATTAGCAGCTTTTTTTTATGGAAATGTAATTTACCCGTGAAAATTGTGCACTTGTCGTAGGGAAATTGAGATTTTTGCCTCCCCTCCCCTTCCCCATCACAGAGACGTGAACCTTCCTACGCCACTTTAGTCAACACGGCTGAAGGAAGAATGTGGTGCTGGAAGAAACAAACAAGTGTTTTTATATTTGATCAAATTAATATTTCTATGTTTAGAATGAACAATAACATGTATGTCAACTGATGAACGGATACTATGCTTTATATTATTGTTAGGTAACTGCATGCATCTTCCTTTCCTAAGAAATGAAGAAAGTTTGAAAGATATATGCACATGCATGTCTTATTATCTAAATTACTTTATAATCTATTACAGACCATGAAAGTAACAAAACACTTCATCACAATCGTTTTCAGCGATTTGCATCAATATGCAAATTTTTATGCAAATTTGAGGTGTATTACAGGGCAACTGTGATGTTTTCTTTTGTAAATCATTCTCATCATTTTAAGTGACTAAGTGACTATTTTTAGCTGTCCGCCCTGACCATGTCATCACGGGTTGGAAAGAACTCGTGGTAAGGGAAAGGAGGGGGAGGTTAGGGGGGAGGTTAGGGGGATAGGGGGTCACAGTTATTGGGGACACTTTTTCTTTTCAAAAAGGGGCACGGAAAATTGGGGGAACATGCCTCCTGGCCCGGGATCCTACACATATGGTTTTATCATAGACCACATTTTTTTTCATTTTTTTATTTTTTATTATGGTGATTTGTTTGTATCTTAGCGTGATTTTGTGAGTTTGCACCCTCCCCCTCCCTATCTTCCTGACACGTTTGACTTTTCCCACACTTTTGATTTTTCGCCCCACTTGCGGTAGGAAGATCCTGCCTATGGGGTTGAGAATAAGAGAACAGGACCAATATCTGAATATTGGTCGAATAGATAAAATGCCTTATTTCAAAAATTATTGCTTTAAAAATTATTGGAGGCCATGCCCCCTCTGCCACGGCCCTCAGTATTCGGCCCCTGGTATACGATATGCTTCAATTGTGTCAAATGAATACTAAATATATGCAACATCTTCAATGTACTATATGTAGGATTTGAGGATTTCTATTTTATAGTATTTGTTTTCAAGCTTCAAGAATGGCCTAGAATAATTTCATATAAGGTTAAAAAGGGCACAGCCTGTCCCGGTCTGCCCTCAACTTCAAAAGAGAACTACCTGTCTCGGTCCGCCCTCAACTTTGAAAAGAGAACCACCTATCCCGGTCCGACCTCAACTTCTAAAAGGGCACCTCCTGCCCCGGTCCGCCCCAACTTTAAAAAAGGGCACCTCCTGCCAGTGGCCCCTAGTATGTAAAGGCGGGTTCCCGAACAATTACTTAAATCTTCCAAGAAGTCGCCCAGGCTCCGAAATATTTCAAACCTCCATTTCTTCCAAGGATTCTAACAACAATTCGCCCGGGCTATTTTTAAAGAACCAAAAACCCATTTTTGTTATCAAGAAACAAACAAGAAAAATCGTCCCCCCAAAATTCCCAACATTTCACCCAGGATATTTCCCCCAGAAGCACATAATCTCTTGTTTATTTCAAGTTAAAAAAAAATCTTCCAACACCGCCGTCGCCCAAGGATTCCCCAACAATTCACCCAGGCTATTTCATGCGAGCCCTATAATCTCTTGTTCATTTTAAGTTATGCAAACTAGAAAAGGAACTTGGAATTTTTTTTAAAGAATTACAAATTTAAAAACAAATTAAAATAAAAAAAATAAAAATTTTGTTTTTTTTGTTTTAAAGTTTTTTCAAGAAATAACCAAGAAATCACCCAATCTCTATTAAAGGACTAAAATACTTAAGATCCGAGTCGTATATTTCATAGTCAAATCCAAGTTTCCAAAATTATCAATTGCGCTTAGGCGCGGTACAGATAATCTTTGTTGTTTTTTTGTGGGAAAATGGTATATAATGGTTTAAAGGATTAAAAATGTGTATATAAATAAAGATGCCGGTTCAAAAACTTAATACCATACTTTCAGAACTAAAAATAGTATCAGCAGAATGGCTTAAAACATTTTCAAAGATAAATGCTTATAATGTTACTGATTTAACGCAAAGAGATTTAAATGATGGAGATCAGTATGGCGAATTCATTAGCTTTCGTAATAAACTTAGTGTTATCCAAAAGCATCATGATATGCTTGATGAGTTGGTTGAGGACCTAGGAGAATCAAATACTACTGACAAATATAGTGATACTACGATTGAAGATGTTGAGGATTCTCATGATACTGAACACGAGGACATTGAAGCAAAGTTCGAGGCCAAGCTCAAGGATATTGAAGCTAGGTTTGAGTCTAAGCTTTTATCTATTAAATCCATGGTTCATAGCGAGGTTGATGATGTCAGGAGTGAAGCTATTAGCAGCGTTAATGATCTTGAAGATAGCATTACAGATCTTGATAACAAGTTTGCAGATCTTGATAACAAGTTTACAGATCTTGATGACACGTTTGCTGATTTTGATAACAATTTTGTTAATATTGATGCCAAGTTTGAATATCGTGAGTACAAGATTGAAGATCTTGATAATAAGTTTATAAATTTTGATTATAGGTTTATAGATCTTTATAGCAAGTTTAATAATATTATTGACAAGCAGCTTATCTTCGCTGACGATGAAGAACTCATCGTTGACTCGCCACCACCACCACCGCCAATAAAACCTCACAAACGCAGGGTTAAAGTTGTAAAGAATAAGTAAATAATAACACGCATCAAACGCAAAAAGGCCTATAATAGGCCTTTTTTGCGTTTTCAAGTTTTAATTATTCTTTTCTTTTACCCTTCTATTTTTATCTCGTATTTTTTATTCCCAATAGTATAAGTTCTGCCATCCCAATATCTAATACTATTTGGGTTTATATTCAAAGATTTTGAGGCGCTATATACCGATGAAAATACTTCTATCAGCTCAGTGTCTACATATTTTATTAAAACCATTTTGGAGGAATAAGTCTTTGTTCTAAGACTATAAAGCCTATCGTTAGCTTTCCCACTCTCAGGCAAAAGATTTTTTTCGCTTAACAGTTTGATCAAGTCTTCCTTTCGTTTATAATATGAAAATCCTGCTATTTTATTAGTTCTAGCAATTCTTTGCAACTCACAGATGTTATAGTTTCCAAGATTCATTTTTGATTTATAATATCAAATCTTTAAATACTTAGTAAACCACGTTCATTCTATTTCCATCCGATAGCAAGTAAATATACTTATCCGATATGACCACCGCGTATGCTGTAGTACTAGCCGGCACGTTAGAACTAAATTGAGCTTTGACTTGTATATCCGTAGTCGTATTTTTCATTCGTTCGCTTTGTTGGCTCACGTCAAATACGAATAAAGGATACAAAGTTTGATAATCGGCGGGGGAAATATTTGGATTACTTATTAACTCATCCATATGATAAAATTTACGTCTAAACAAAGCCGCATCCCCATACGCTATGCTGAATTGATTTTCATCAAAGTTTTGATTGTAATTAATAGTGGGATACTTTCTATAATTCATCATAACATACGCATTTGTCATATCGACGTGATCAAATGTCGATGGATTTTTTTCTTGGTTACCATCTTTATCCGTTTGAAATCCGAGAATGATCCACCTAGGCCTTTCTGGAGATGATTTTATACTCAGCGACCAACTAAAATCTTCAGCCTCGGGAACTGAATTAGACTCACATTGTGTCATTCTATACGCCAACGGATATTTCCTTTTTTCACTAATCGATTTGTAAAAAGCCGTTTTAATCTTAACCCTGGGAAATACTTGCGGCACAAACCATGAAATTCTAGTAAGTTCAATTTTACCAACCGCAACGGCGCTAGCTCTAAATGTAGCATCGTTGTCTGATTGTCGCACCATGGCAAGGGTATGTTTCATTCCATACATGACTTTCGTATATTCTTCACAAAAACCAAAAATATGTTTTAGGGGAATCCTAAAGCTAAACATTCCTTCATTAGTTGGACCTTCTATAATATAATCATGCCTAACTTTAAATCCAAGATTAGTGTCGGCCGCGGTTTTAGTGGTGTCTTTATACCAACATTGATTGAGCCCTAGAGATTTTGAAAAATCGTCTGGATATTTCAACAAGCCAAACATCGTAGTGGCCTGTCCAGGATTAAATAGGGACTCAATTTCGTAGCCGGAGAGTCGGTAACTCATATTACTAAACAAGTGGAGTATTCCAATATTTGTAATCGTCACCTTATCCGCGTCGACATACGCGGCGCTGCCCGCCTTTTTCGTTAATCTTCCCTCAAAGACGATATAACTCTCACTAGGATGTATAAATATATCTTGAGTTTCTATATTAATCTATATTCTTCCAGGATTGTTGAGATTCTTTTCTTTAGACTCGTATTCAGTATATTCGTATTCTTTCACAGGCTCAAAAATTTCGGGCTTTTCTTCTAAACCGAAACTATCAGGAGATAACATTTTTATTGTAGTATATTTATATCTTTTAATTAATTTGTTTAACACGCCCCCATTTAACAATTTAGCTAGATCTTGTATTGCTATAGCATGTATGGGAGCCGCCCTAGACATTGCGCCATTCGATCTCAATGCCCCGGGGGTCTCCTTACTATCCTATCACCTACCGCGCTTCCATCTATTAGCGAGCCTAGAGTATCGCTTGAGTCCACGCATTTTGAGATTATAGAATTTAATTTTTTGGCTACATTATCCGGAGAACTTTCTTCCATTGGAATTCCAGCTTTGCTCAATTTTTTGTGTGTTTTAGGCATTAATATCTTAGTTACCCCTTTTTCTACGGCTCTTTTTCCAATTTCCATCGCCGCTTGTTTACCAGATTCGAGGCCTTGCTTTCCAAGATTTATCGCTGCGCTCTTACCAACATTTAAAATTTTACTTCCAAGGTCTTTCGCTATCTGTTTACTCACATCGCCAGTCACTATTTCGGCTAAAAATGTAGCCATATCTTTAAAATTTCCACTACTGCCATAGGCGTATTTTCTATTGAATCCTCTATTTTTCAAAATGATTATTTTTTATTTAGAGTATTTTTTTTATAAATTAATCATTTCCGACATGATGACTTTGTATTGAGAATTTCCGAGATTTCCCTTTCTTTTTAATTCGTCGCAAATTGATATAATTTTATTTCTTAATCCTGTATTTTCAGCCTTTCTGCTCGCCATCAATAATTCTAGCCTGTCTACTAAAGATGCTGCGTTGCATAGAATAATTACTGTTTCCCTCGGTGCCCTTGGTCCCGTCACCTTCGGTAGTCCATATCCCCTTATTTTGTCTCCCTCATCCTCCTTGGCCCTTTTTTTACTTCCTTAATATCGGCCCTAAATACTTAGTCCATTTATGCCCTCTCGACGAGGCCGGTCTTCCACTTTCCGCCTACAGCGCGCCGCTATTGATCATTATTTCTTTATAGTTTTTCTCGTCCTCGTCGGTTATATAATCGCGTATCGGCACCTTCATTTGCATTGATTTTCAGAGTCCTTTAGTTCCTTTATAAAAAATTTTCATCGAGAATTAGATCATCACCTTGAATCGAGATTTCTTTTTTACCGATAAAATGGCTAATAATTCCAACTTTTTCTATGGCGTGTACGCCAAAATTCGTATCCGATTCCCTTTCACTTTTTTTTTCTTAATGACATAAACAAGTATAAATTAGCGAGCTGATTTATATGCGTAGTTACTAATTCATCATCATCATCAGTATCTTTGTCTTCGCCTTCAGCTTCTTCGATTCGAACTGGTTCACCCGAGGCTGGCAGTCCTGGTAATCCTGGCAAATCACACGTGGGGGGTCTCCTTTTTATAGATAAAATTTGACTAGTTATATTTTTAGTGTGATCTCCCAGCGCCTCTGTAACGGGTTTGGACGACTTTATATTATTAGCCATCGTTTCTGATTCGCCGATTCTTTTCCTGATATTGTTCTCTTGTATTTTTTAACGACTATGGTATATGCCGAAATGTCTTTCAATTCTTGTATCGACTTAATTTTATAAAAAGACATATTTTATTAATAGAATAAAACGTTATAAAACGCTTGTGTTGTTTACGAACGCTTTAAGCGTTTATTTTACCCTCGTATTTCTCTAGCAATTCAACCAATTCGTCGCCAAAATCGTCAACCCCGTCGACTTTGTCGCTGGCAGTGGCAGTTTTCCTAATTTCTTCCTTTTGTTTTAAATACCCCACGTACGTTCTAAGAATAGTCGAAAAGTCCTCCCCACTAATCACGTTATCATTCAAAGCCATAGAAACTAGGTCTTCCATTAAGAACAACTTGGATTGTGAAAGCGTCTTAATTTCTTGATGCTTTATTATTTTATTTTCAACTTTTTTAGCTTATTTTTACCAATGATAGACCCAACCCCAAGTCCCGCGGCGCATGCTCGAACGCCAACTGCTATTGGAATTGTGACGATCGTAAGCAATAAAGTAATGCAAGTAGTACTGAAAATAATACAACCCGCGTTACACAGAAAATCTTTATTTTTTAATATCTTTAGTCTTTCAGTGTATTTCTCGCAAAGATCTTTTCGTTTAGCAATTTCTTCTTCGATGAGCTATATAATTTCTTGTATTTTTTCTCTCGACGCTCTCCGCATTGCTTGTCGAATCGAGCACGCAAACGAGGCGAGTAAGATTTTTCATGCTAACCAAACTTCATTTGCACCAAATTTGATCCATAACACTAACTTCACCACAACACCTCAAAGTAATGTGTATACCAGTGCCATTTCTGGCACATTTTCAGATATTCCAGGTGGTAAACCTTTTACTTCTATGCCTACTCTCAATTTGCCAAATATTGGTCATAGTTATGCAGAATATCATCCTTTGTCTTCGAATTTACCCACTACAGAGACACAATATTCTTCTACCCATAATTCTTCTTCAGGCGCTATTATAGGTGCAGTGGGGAAAAGTCATGAGACTTTGCTACAGAAAATAGGAGAATTATCTTCTAGAGTGGAACGACTGGAGGTTTCTCTCCAGAAGTCCAGCCGTGAACGATATTCACGTGACCATTCACACGATAAGCATCGTGACTACGGAAATAACTTTTCACGTCGCGAATCTTATTCCGACTTTCACAGAGGGAGAAACTATTATTCTCCGAGGCGAGATGGACAATATTCTTCGTCGCGGTCGCCGTCAAGATATCGTGACCAGAGTTCAAACCACTCGGATCGATACTTCCGAAGTCCCGAGAGAGGACGTACGGATTACCGAACACCCCCTAGGGAGAGCAGAAACCTGAGTGAGGCAAATAGTCCTCGAAATCCACGACCTTCACCATCAAGGTCAAACGATAGAGGTCAGAAAGTTCGATTTTCTGACCGTCACCATCAGTCATCATCCCATGACCAGCAGACCAGGGAAATGCTTAGAAGTTGATATAGAGGGTCATATGTCAACTAAGAAAGAAACCCCGACCCAGACCATTGATGATAATATTTCAAAATTAGACATTTCATCTGTAAGCTGCTCAGAAGAGCCCCTTTATCTTTCATACCCATAGTCTTGGAGGACGTCACTCTTGACGCCTTTGTAGATACGGGATCCGACATAAGCATGATATCCGAAGAACTTCGTCAGAAGATATCAACTTTAAAAGGAGACCTATCAAGAAGTCATACCTTCTTGCTCGTTCCGTTACGGGAGAAAGTGTTGATTCACTTGGCTCGATATCAACAAATATTCGAATTGGTACACAGACTGTGACCACCGAATTTTATGTTGCCCGCAATATCAACCGACCCCTCGTTTTGGGCTGGGACTTCATAATTGCAAATGGTGGATGCATTGACACCGTTAAAGAAACTGTAACCATCTGTGGAGAAGTTATACCTCTTTTAAAACATCAGAAATGCTCAGATCTCGTATGCAATGTTTCAGTTGCTGCGAACGTAACAATTCCTGCATGTTGCCAACAAAACGTGACAGTGAAACTTGAGTATCCTGCACATCACGTCATACCAGATAATTACACAGTTTTTGAACCTCACACTGACGCAGATATTCAACTCATTTTTGCCAAATCGGTATCTCCTGTTCAGAAAGGACTTATTCTAGCCAGGGTTCTTAACCTAACCGCACACGGTTGACCTCAAAGCCAACAAATTTGTTGGGAAATTCTTTTCACTCGCGCATGATAATGCTGAGTATTCGATCGTCGAAAATGATGTCGAAAATGATTTCGACACAGAAATAGTTGTTGCAGGGGTAAAATCTGATGAAAAATCAGATAGCCAACAAATTGCGCCCTCTATAAACATTGACAAAGACAACTTAAGTCCTGATCAAGTTGTCGAAGTGGAGGCGCTATTGAAAGATTACGCTGACGTATTTACAGATCAGCCAGGTCGTACTCATCTAACATGTCACAAGATTCGTACTGAAGATGTACCTCCGATCAAGTTGCGTGCTTACCGCACAACGCCCCCTATGAAGATAGAGATACAAAAGCAAGTCAATAAGCTTCTTAGTCAGGACATCATCGAAGAAAGCTTCAGCCCTTGGGCTGCACCGTAGTTATGGTGAAGAAAAGGACAAATCTTACAGATTTTGTGTCGATTTTCGAAAGCTTAATGCTGTCACCATAACTGACTCTCACCCCATACCACGTGCAGACGATACCCTTGATGCTTTATCAGGGTCAGCATTATTCAGTACTTTGGACTTATCTTCAGGGTATTGGCAAATTGAGATGGATCCGATCGATAAAGAAAAGACAGCTTTCTCGACAGGATTTGGGCTATTTCAATTTAAGGTAATGCCCATGGGGCTTACCAACGCTCCCCAGACCTTTCAAAGGTTAATGGAATTGGTTTTGAAAGGCTTACACTGGACAACATGTCTTGTATACTTAGACGATATCATAATTATTGGTTCAAGCTTTTCAGAGCATATGCGCAATCTGAAAGAAGTTCTCAACAGATTAAGATCTGCAGGACTTACCCTCAAACCAAGCAAGTGCAACTTATTTAAGAAAGAAGCACGTTACCTTGGGCATGTAGTTACCAAGGATGGTATCCAACCAGATCCTCAGACCACAGAAAAGATACGGAATTGGCCACGCCCACGAACTGTCACTGAAGTTCGAGCTTTCTTGGGATTGGCCCAATATTACCGCAAATTCATGAAGAATTTTGCTTCCATTGCAGCACCACTTCACCGGCTCACACAAAAAGATGTAAAATTTGACTGGAACGAAGATTGTCAGCAAGCTTTTGACAAGCTACGACAATATTTGACTGAGCATCCGATCATGGCATTCCCTAATTTTAGTCATGGTTTTATGCTGTATACTGATGCATCCGGTACTGCGGTTGGTGCAGTACTTTCTCAGCACATTGATGGCAAAGAGCGCGTCATCGCTTATGCCAGTCACCTTTTTAACAGGACTGAAAAAAAATGGTCGACATACGATAAAGAGTTGTATGCCATTGTCTGGTCCGTCCGCCATTTTCGTCACTATTTGGCATGCAAACCTTTTATAATCATAACAGACCACAAACCACTGACTGGACTTAGAAAAATTCCAGCACAGGATGACAGAACTGGCAAGAGAGCCAGATGGGCCTTAGAACTAGATGCGTATGACTGGGTTGTGAAACATCGCGCAGGCAAAGCCCACACCAATGCAGACGCTCTATCTAGAATACCTCTTGCAGAGGAGAATTTTCCGTGTTATACGTCGATTTCAACGCAAACCCAAGGTCCTGATGAGGACAACGTAGATTTATCTGCTAGTGTACAAGTCCAGACTACGGACACTGTCACACAGACGCCGGAAACGATTCAAGTCACGCATGAGACGGCTGAAAACAAACATTTCGTCTTGCAGCAGATCTCGATGAAATGAGATCTCGGCAGCAAGCCGATCCTGTCCTCAGAGAAGTCTTGAGATGGACAAGACACAAGAGACGACCACCTCGAGATCAATTAAGGGGGAAATCCAAGCATTTGCGACGATTATGGTGGGAATTCCCTCGTTTGTCTCTTATCGATGGCGTTATGTGTCGACGCATTAACCTACCCGGTAAAACGCTGCAGCAGACCGTCATACCTATGAGCATGACCCTATCTGTCATGCAAGATTTGCACGGCAATCCTTCTTGTGGTCATTTTGGTATTGACAAGACTTTCGAAAGGGCCAAGAATGTGTGTTTTTGGCCATACATGCGAAGGGATATAGCTGCTTTCGTGAATGGCTGCCCTTCATGCGAGGCACGAAGGAATCCTATCCCATCCCTTAGAGCACCTTTACAGAACCACGTGTCCAGCATACCTTTCGAGAAAGTGTTTGCTGATATAACCGAGTTGCCAATTACACCGAATGGAAACCGGTATGTCCTTGTAATCATGCACCACTTCTCAAAGTACGTGAACTTATACCCAATGAAAGACCAACGTGCAGTAACGGTAGCCCAGATTATATTTGACGAATACATGCGAGAAAATGGCTTACCAGAATATATACACACCGATCAGGGACGTCAGTTTGAGAGCGATCTCATGAAAGATTTGTGCACACGTTTGGGTGTGATAAAGACACGAACCACACCATATCACCCTGAATCCGACGGGTTAATAGAAAGGTTTAACCGTACTCTGAAAGATCAACTAGCCAAATACTTAATAAGCGGTGATAACAAGAATTGGGACGACTATCTATCTCAACTAGCAATAGCCTACAATTCGAGCAAACATAGTAGCACGTTATACACTCCTTATTATTTGGCACATGGCAGAGAACCAAGATTACCGCCTTCTGTCAAATTCGGAGTTCATGAAACTCATTCTAGTGCAACACCGAATACTCCTGCAGCGTATGCTGCATCACTCAAGTTTCGGTTACAGTCAGCATTTGAACATATTCATCAGACATCAGCAGATTCTCGAGCACAGCAACAATATTACCACGATCGGAAATGTCGCTACACACCATACTTAGCAAATGACCTAGTATGGCTTGACATGCCAACTAATCGTCGGATGAAACTAGAACCGAAATGGAAAGGACCATTCAAAGTCATCAAACCGATCCACAACAACTCAGATCCTTCTGTTGTATACCAGATACAAGATCTTACCAACAGCACCAAGCCACTTCAAATCGTACACCACAATCGCTTAAAACCGTATAGGTCTCCGTGGCGAGAACAACCAGTTGCTTCTTCTCAACCACGTCCTAACAATCTCACACCATCCTTCACAGCGCTTTCAGGATCGTTGCCATTTTACCCTCCACGAGCCACAACTCATACTAATGAACCAGTTGTGCACCAGCCACGAGTGGATAATGTGCAAGTGCCCACTCCCACCGAACCCAACCTTGCGTTCTCGAAGGGACCGTCCCATACGTATTCCTCGATATCTCTCAGATTATGATTGTACATGATTCAATTACGTCATTTGTAAATAGTCAACTATACGACTATTATACTAATATAATTAACTTAATACGAAAATGGTTTTGATAACAATAATTGTCGTTACCGTGACTCCATATTTAAATCAATGTGTCACTTGCAAAACTTGCACAATGTTTGGGTGTTTATTTATTTCACTGATCATCTCATAAAGTAACATCTTCATTTAACTTTATACCGTTATACGCGATTCGCGATTTACATATTAATTTTTGCATATATTTCTGCGAGTTTTTTAAAATTTGACTATCTTCTTCTTTGACATTTTGACTGACTCGGAACTTGACGAAATTGGATATCAGGGTATAATAATAATCTTGTAAATATGAAAATAATGATATAAAATCAAGGGTATTAAATATTTGTATTATAGTTATTAAGATAAAGAAACGAGGACATTTCATTTGGAAATAGGGGAATAATGTAAGAGTGGTTATTTAATTTATCTAGAGAGTTATAAAACTAACTTTATTCTTGTATTTGATTGGTCTTAAGTTTTAAGGTCAAGGGTTTTCAGTTAAGCGGGAGTTCTAGTTTATTTACATACCAGCTTTCTAACAGCATTCTTTATCATACTTCAGTTCTGTAGTTAGGAATTTCAACTAGGCTTATTCTCTTTGTTACCACACACTCCTTTTGTTAATGCTTTTATGAAGAGTTTTCGTTATCTATGTTTAATAAGATGTTGGGCAGTTACCCCACGCCATCCAAGCAATAAAGAAGTGAATCTTAAGAGGCGTATATTTCGTTTTCTTATACTACTTTAAATTTTCAAAATAGTAAATATTTCTTCGGTCCAACGTGGAAGATACCCTTTTTCGAACGTTTTCTTTTTCTTGGTAATCCTAACTTTATCTCCAACGTTAAACTTAAAATACTCAGGACCATTATTTTATATCATTTCTGGATAAAGATTCCCCCAAACTTTATTTTCAATTTTTCCCCTCACTGGCATTTACTGGGGTCATTTTTATAGAAGAATGTTTGGTATTGTTATAGTTTTCCACGAGTTTGTCTAAAATATCTATATACCTTCTAGTAGAATTGGCCGTAAAATATTTAAACATTTTTTCTTTCATCGTTCTATTCCACCGCTCGACGACGCTAGATTTTTCTTCGTTTTCGGTAGACTACGGGTTAATCAATTTTTTAACGACGTCGTTATATTATTCTTTGCCTTTATCTACCCACACTTTAGACCCCTTTCGACCCTCGTTGAATATTTTTCGAAATCCTTCCGCCGTAGACTTGCCCGTTTTATCCTTTAGTGGAATCATCCATCCATATTTTGAAAATACGTCGATTACGGTTAATATATATTTTACTACATTATTGTCTTTGGAGAATTCCCTCATATCGACTAAATCGGCCGCCCATATTTCGTCTATTCCATTAACGCAAACCTTGCGCCTTTCAAATTTGTTCGTTGTCGGCTTGTGAAGTTCATTGGCTAACGTTAAAATCGGCGCTTTTTTTTCCCAGTCGTGGACTTTATGAATTTGCTTTTTACACGTGCTACAAGTTCCACGTTTCGCCAGTCTTTTCTTTTTTTAATTCCACGATCTGTTCGTTTAAAGTATTTGTATCACGTTTACATTTGAAACCGTACATCTCTTTTTTTATTCATACTAATTTTATTTATACTAAAATTATTTTTTTTAAATAAAAAAATGGACGTTAAAAACTTATCTTGGAATGGAATAGTTTCCCGGCGAAATCATCCTCTTTTACCTAAAAGTATTAGAGGGATAATAGTTGGAAAAAGTGGCCGGGAAAGACGACTCTATTGTTAAATCTTTTATTACGAGAGGGTTGGTTAGATTACGACAGATTATACGTATTTGGAAAAAGTTTATTTCAGCCCGAATACCAAATTCTTAAGATCGGAATGGAAGCCAGATTACCCAAAAAGTCTCTATTGAATTTACTAGGCCATAGTGAGTCTATTTTTAACTCAGGGTATCCGATAAAAGGAATTATACAAGAAATGGAAAACCAGTTAATCGAAAAGTGTGAATGTAATTTTTACGACTCTGCGGAAGACGTACCAGATCCTAGAGACCTATCCCCAGAATACAACAACTTGATGATATTTGATGACTTGTTATTGGAAAAACAAAACAAGTGCGAAGATTACTACACGCGGTAGATATTCTAACGTGGATTCTTTTTATCTTTCTCAAAATTATTTTAAACTCCCCAGGCAAACGATAAGGGAAAATACGAATTTTATGTCTTTTCAAACAAGACTCTAAAAACCTAAATCACATCTACGACGATCATGTGGGTAGCGATATGAAAAAAAGATGAATTTTAAAGAATTATGTAAAATCGCATGGCGAGAACCTCATAGATTTGTCGTAATCGATTTATCTTCGATAGGGGAAAGTACAGAAGCGGATTTGATATGATATACGTACCAAGGTCTTAGACACTGAGCTGATATTTTAGTGACACTAAAGGTCCAATTCGATCAATAAAGACGCTGCTCCATAAATCGAACTCGCATTGGAGCTATTCGATACGAAATTAATTAGGGATCCAGCCGCCACTTCCAAAGGTTCACCAAAACTCGTCGTTCCGTATTTTTTACGAATTCTTTGCGTAATGACATAGTCGTCTTGCGTAATCGAATTTTTATTGGAGCAACAGCACCCAACATATTACCATTTTCGGCATTGTCGGAGATCACTGATACCCCCCCCCCCCCCATTTTCTTAATTATTCTTCCACTCGTTGGTAGAATATATCCACAAAATTGCCCAACCCCGCCGCCTCCGAATGACCATTGATACGCATTATTAACTAAAGCCACTTCCGTTTGCGCGTGTATAGTAATGACGCTCTTTTTAGAATCTACGTATTCCTTATTCGCGGCGTCTTTATTTCCTTCTGAAGGCGGCAAATTTCTAATTGTGCCTGCACCCATTTTAATATTTCCAATAACCGTTCCTCCAGTTTTATTCAAGTCTAAATTGTTGGTAAGATCTACATAATTTTTTGTTGCGGCATCTGTGTCATTAGTTGGATCAGCCAAATTTCTTAACAAGTTTCCACCCATATTTAGCCGGCCTTTCATGGTTCTTTCTTCTATTGGTCCTAAAAGGCTTAATTTTGAACTAGTCTTTTCATCAACATATTCCTTGGTAGCCGCGTCTTTATCCAGGAGCGGATCGCCAATATCACGTATCAAGTTTCCGGTCTTTATTAGATTTCCAGTTAATTCATCCCCCGTTTTATCTAGTTTACGGATAGCGGCGGCTTCTAAATACTTTTTATCAATAGCGTCTTTATCATGCGTTGGCACGCCGATATTTTAAATTTTATTTCCACCCATTATTATATTGGCCTCAATCGTTAAAGGGCCTCCAATCGTTCCGCCGGTTTTATTCAGCTTTAAATCGTTGGCAGAATCTACGTATATTTTTGTGGCTGCGTCTCTGTCATGAATGGGATTCTCCATGTTTTCAATTTTATTTCCATTCATTGTTATATCCGCATTCATCGCTAGATTCCCATTCAGGATTCCATCAGTTTTATTCAACTTTAAATTGTTGGTAGAATCCACGTATCCCTTTTGTACTCGCATCGTGATTCTTGGATAGATTTTTCAAGTTGTTAATGAGATTCATTCCCCAGTCTATGTTTCCGGTTATAGAATTGAATCCATCCCTTCTTAGAAAATTATCAAAAATATAAGTCGGCTTTACTCTATTCTTAGCCCCCAAAGACGTCGAAGGGTTAATCGAATTTCCAAATTTATTCACTGGCATTTATCTAAATATACATAAAGAGAAAATATGAACCAAATTAAAATCAGAAACGTGGTTTTACCTAATAAGCCCCTGAATAATCTCGAATTGTCAAGCGGTATCAAGGCCTTAAAGATTCCATTTTTTAGAGGAGTATTTTCACGCGACGTCTTGCCTAAAAAAAGTAATGCCCGTGAATGTGGAATATTAAACCAAGATTTTACCTTTGGAGCCAATGGAACTCATTGGGTTTGTTGATTTAGGGATTCTGAGAAGTATCATTTTGACAGCTTTGGTCTTCCCCTGACTATGGAACTTGTTGATTATTTAGGGCGTTAATTTTTTTATAATACTGAGCAAGTTCAACCGAGGAATCAAGTTTTTTGTGGTCATTTGTGTTTATACGTATTGAAAGAAATGAGCGACGGAAAGAATTTACAGAGCGTGGTAGATTCTTTGTGTTATAAAAATAGTCTAAAATAAATGTCCGTGAATAAATCTGGAAGTTCGATAGAATATATAAGAGGCCCCGAGAGAGAAAACGAGAAAAAACTAAAAAACATCTACGAAAAGATTGATGCAAAATTAAGTTAAACCGGCGGAACGATGAGTGGAAATATTAGTATGGCTAATCACAGAATAGGAGGTCTTCCTCTGCATAGAAAACTCACCGATGCAACAAATAGAAAATACGTCGATGATTTAAGAAGTAAAGTAATCACTGTTGCTTTCCACATCGAAAATTATTACTTTGGAGTAATAATAGTATAGTAGAAGAAGTATATAATATGAGTGATTATGATCGCCGCCTTCGTCGTAGAATATCACCATATTGGAATTTAAATCTTAACAAAAGTGGTTTTGATATAAGTAGAATTTTCCCTAGTGGTGAAGGTAGATTTTTTAAGTACGGAGCATGGGCTATATTAGTTTTAAATATCGAAAACAATACTACACTCAATAATATATTAAGTTTCGATGGGTATACTTTAGAAATAAAAATAATAAATGGTCAGGTAAATTTTATTAATAGAGCTTACGGCCAAACAACAACTACCCCCGTTAATTTGCTAGTCAATAGGGATAATACTATTAAAATGATCATCCCACCAAATAGAAGCCCCGCGTCAGTTCATATAAATGATAATAAAATAAATGGGCTTAGTATAATATCACGTGATCCTAGTAATGAATTTTCATTGAGTCATATAGACCCTATACGTATAAAAACTTGTATCCGTTTTGGTTATCTTATTGATATTTCAATAATAGAAACAACGGATGATTTGTTACCAAAGGAGAAAACAAAAATAATGATCCCCCCACGCAATAAGGATTATACTTTTTTTTTTGATCACATTATGCCCGGACATAAAAGTGGTACTGTTGTAGAAATTCTTGCTCAAAATGTTGGGTCAAACATAATTATTAAAGACAATGAAATTGGTGAAAGCGAATATGGTGAGAATGAATATCCACGATTCAATGGTAACAAAATATTGACTATTCCTATAGAAAAATATTGATTAATGTATAAATGGTGTTAATAAATTCATACGCGCCCACTAATCTTTTAATAATCATACCCCAAAGTCTCAACACGCAGGATTCAATGGTGCCTTTAAAATAGGCTCTTTATTTTCTTCGTCTTCCGATAATCGCCAATGTCCATACGCCAAAGTATGTATTTTATGTTCCGCCGCGACCCGTTTATCATCTTTTGAGCAAAGGGCCTTTTTATTAATTTCCTCGGTATAAATAGTATGTTTGTGGCTTTGTATGGTATTCATTTCTCTCATTTGAGGTTTTCCCGTAAATAAACAATTTTTATAATCTTGAAAAGAGATATCATTTTTTACCACGGATTTTTTAATTCCTTTACACTTTTTTTTCCTCAGCCCCTCGTCCTTCGGCTTCTGGTCCTTCGTCGCCCAACATTTTATACGCATAAGCTTTTGGGCGAAGACCCACGAATTCTGTGATAAATTTTCCTCCAGCCTCGTCCTTGAAAAGGCCGGGGACTTTTTTTATTTAAGAGTCTCATACCAGAAGGATGATTCTCTGGAAAATTGCCCGTATCAAAAAACCTTTTCACGTCTGGAGATATGTCTTTATAAAAATCTCTAGTTTCAACCTCATAAAATAGAGAATCCGTGTCCGTCATTAAAAGCGCCGCCTTGGAGCCGTAGCGATCCCGAACATAACCGTAATGAAAATTGTACATTAACTTTTTACTCAAGTCTAAAATAGACATTCCCGAGTAAATCGGCTTGTTGAATACTACTTTCGTCTTTTTCATGTGGACAGCACAGAGCTTTTTAGTACAAATTGTACAATGTTTATAATTTATTTTTTTGGAAAGCTTTTTGGCGGCTGCCTCAGAAGTTACCAGCCTGATGTCTATATAATTTCTAATATTATCCATGGTCTTGCCAAATACGCAATTATTCATGCCTTTATAGAAATCCTTTTCAAAGTCATTTTTAGATTGAAGTCTAAAGTTGGTATTTAAATCGATGTACTCTTTTAACCATGGCCGCTCATTAAATCTAATTCCTTCGTATATTTTTGTAATGTTTAATCCTTAACGGAGGTAGTTTTTAAGGGCCTCGTGATAAAGGACATATTACTTTTTATCCCCCAAGTTTGGAACTAATTTATCTACTTTATTAACTCGTAGTACTTCTGGAGCTAGTGGATAATCATTGTGAGAATCGTGAAGACTATCCGGATATTCAAGATCTACTTTGATAGCACATGGATATTTTTGCCAGAGGTCCAGTTCTTCTTTCTTCATCCAGGCAAATCCACCCGTGGGGAGATTTCGCTCATTGCCCAGCCATACAAGTTGTTGGCATCTAGATAAATTAGGTGCTTGCTGGGGACGGACGCGTCGTATTTTTCACCCATATACGACTTATTCGCTTTTCCATATCTATTCGAAATCATCGAAATACCTCCCCTGGTTCCCGCCTCAAACATCAATAACATATTTGGGTCGTGAGGAGTTCTAATTTTATGCCCGTTTTTTTCAGCAATCGCGTCCCAAGACAATCCTTGTGATGTATACTACTGGGCAGGATCCAAGTCGTAACTTTTCATGCAGACGTCTCGAAACTTTTCAAAAATATCAGCTAACAATGAAACGTCAGTCATAAGATATAATTCGTAAAAATCCCTTAGTTTTTCATTCTTGAGACAGCTCCATACTTTTTAGGCGTGGAGATATTCCCCATCGGTAATACCCTCGTCGTAAAGTCTTGAATAAAAGGCGCTTTTTGGTGGCAGCGAGGTTTCCTCTAATTTTTCTAAGCTATCGACATAGTCATACGGGTAGATTCCCTTTCTCAAGACTAGATCTAATATAGGACCTTTGAAATATTTTTTAACGTTTAGGAATGTATCCTTACCGAGGTTGTTAACCAAAGTTGCGAGGGCAGACGGCATAAATCTAAAGCTATCTCAAAATCTTAGCTCCATTTTCATAAGTTTTGATTTGCCATTTTGATCCAGGTAAGAATATATGAATATCTTTTTAGAAAAGCTAATATATTTTTCTTTATTTTCGGCGATGCAACTTACTGTTCCCTCAGTGATACCTAATTTTTTTATAAACAAGTGGGCGTCATACCCAGGTAAATTGTGAACAAATATTGGGATAAACTTTGGTTTTTTATAGTTTAAATTACATTTATTGTGGGTGACCCCCTATAGAGACCCGTAAAAAGACAGTGGTCTTCAACTTTTTTAGATTCTTCGCTTGGGTCGTCCCGATTGAGCTGATTTTTACAAATCCAACAGATCCTTGAAAATTAATTTCATTGTCTTTCGTAAAAATCATCACTTTTGGACTTTTATATTTTTCATATAATTGACACACCTGGGTCTCTAGGTTGTCCATAAATAGTTGGGCTATATTATCTAGGGGGTCTTTCATAGTATACCTCATCACCTTATCAAAGTCCCCATTAAAACTTTTAATATAAAAGCAAAATCCTGATAAAGTATGTTTCTGATATTTCATAGTATAACTATTTAATGGGTCTGCTTCGCAGGTATCTATTTTTTTTACAAACGATTCAAAATCAGCATAAATTACGAATGGAACTTTCATAGACTTGCTAAAAAATTTAAAAGACAGAGTAGTTCCTTTTTGGAAGTACCGGTTTAACTGCCTCTGTTAAAGTACAATAGTCAAGGTGCTTGTTTAATGATGATTCAGACGAAAAAGAATTTAGACACCTCCGACAATAGTTCCTTTTAGCTTTCTTATTAGATACTTGGGCTGATAATAATCTACTTAGATTTTTAATAAGGCAGTAATGCTGGGTGTCTTCATTTGAAATTAAAATTAAATCTATGATTTCTAGTCTCGATAAATAGTCGCCTATTCTCATGGGGGTATACCCCCTCACCCTCATACCCAAATACGTTGATAGAAATGTATTCGTTTTGATTCTCAAATTTAGTTATCATTGAGATATCAGCTGGGAAGTTGATATCAGTCCAATTAAAGCTTTCGCTTTGCGATATTAATCTAGCAGTCACTCGATATGGGTTGTTGTCGACTGGATTCAAAGCTCTGGTAATACACCATTTGAGGCATTCAGAATCAATATTTTGTAGATTAATAATTGCTTTTTTAGTAAGTCGAAAAGGAGGAAGAGGAATATAAGAAGACCCTGAAATTGGCTCATATTTTACCGTGTGAATTTCTAAACTTCTTATAGACTTAAACCTAAACCCGCTCCCCTTTCTTTGAAAAGTTATAATTTTTTCTAGGATTTCGCTCCCAAGGATTCCATAAATTTCTTTGATATTAGTTCCAGCTAAAATAATCTTAATGGATGAATGAAAATCTACCGGAACTATAACGTTTTCTACTGACGCATCAATACTAATTTTGTCCATATAGCACTTTAAAATTAGTTTTACTTTTGTTTGTGGATTTCTTTTTAGCATGGCTGTGATGGAAGATTCTGCCCCAACTAAAAATGATATCGGGTCATAATTTGGTATTCCCTTGATAGCATATTGAATGATAAACCTTTTTAATGCAGATGCGCCTTCGATTAGTTGAAAGTGCATCTTTTTTGCGTATAAATCTTTAATCTTTATTTTAAATGAATCCATAATAGAGTCAATTTCCTTGGGTATATCACGCTCCAAGAGATCCTTTGCCCACATTGGTAATTTAGTTCGTCGCGTGCGAGTCTTTGGCGCCGGCTTTAATTTTCGGCTAGCAATCGTTGGTTGTAAAATTGACGTAGAAATACTTGGAATCGGTTCATCAAAACATTTTTTAGTTATGGCAGAGTCTGACAAATCTATTAAGTCTGCTAGTACTCCTTTTTTTTAAATTATTGGATAATGGTGTTTGCCTTCCTGCGTGTGTCTTTGTGGACTGTGGCTGTTGACTTTGTTGGACCATCTATTGCTTTCTTTCAAACTGCAGTCAAGTAGTAAGGGGACACTATACAGGTAGTGACCTTGGTCACTACCTGTATAGCGGCCCCTGACAAGGTCACTACCTGTATAGTGGCCCCTGAGCTTTTCCCTCTTGGTCATCGGATTGCCGTCACAAGATAGTCTCGACGACGGAGCTACTGATTGGCCACTACCTGTATAGCGGCCCCCGAGATTTTCTCTCTGGGTCATCGGGTCACAAGATAGTCTCGATTGTTCCGCAGAGTCCTTTTAACGAGGTGTATAGCTCATTTGCAATGCTGGCTTCTGATTGGTCACTACCTGTATAGTGGCCCCTGAGATTTTCCTTCTGGGTCATCGGATTGCTGTCACAAAATATTCTCGACGACGGACCTTCTGATTGGCCACTACCTGTATAGTGACCTCTGAGATTTTTCCCTCTAGGTCATCGGATTGGTCGGGCCTGTATAGTGACCTCTGAGATTTTTCCCTCTGGGTCATCGGATTGGTCGGGCCTGTATAGTGACCTCTGAGATTTTTCCTCTGAGTCATCGGATTGGTCGGGCCTGTATAGTGACCTCTGAGATTTTTCCTCTGAGTCATCGGATTGCCGTGACAGGATATTCTCGACAATGGAGCCTCTGATTGGCCACTACCTGTATAGCGGCCCTTGAGATTTTCCCTCTTGGTCATCGGATTGCCGATTTGTCAAAGACTTTAAACTGTACAAATAATATAGATAATTCACGATTATCGATAATATTGGGATAATATCGTCACAATTTACCGAGTCACGTCATTCGAGAAACAGGAAACTTGTCATGTTTGAAACCATGTATTTGAAATTAGGTATTTGCGCGGCGATATTTTTTAAACGGTGTGATTTGAGCGGCGATATTTTTTAAACAGTGTGATTTGAGCAGCGATATTTTCTAAACGGTCTGACGGTGTGATTTGAGAACGAAATTTTATTTTCACAACCCATTGACTTTGCACAGGGAGCAAAATTTGAGCGACGATATTTTGAAAACGTGACTGATTTCAGAAGACATTTTTTCTGACACTCCTCATTTGAGAAACAATTTTTCTGAAACACTTATTTGAGAAACAATTTTTCTGAAACACTGTCATTTGAGGCAGTTTTTTGCTGAAGTGTTTTTCATTTGAGAGGACAAAGCTGGCGTCTTACAGGGAATGACAGGACAGAACTGCACTTTAATGTTAAATACGGGGGTCATCGTGGGAATAATCGGACAAAACTACGTTTTTAACGAGAAAAATGGCGTCAACGGGAAAATGACAGGACAGAAGTGCGCTTTAATGTAAAATACGGGGGTCTACGGGGGCTTCATCGTGGGAATAATCAGACAAAACTACGTTTTTAACGAGAAAAATGGCGTCTAACGGAGAATGACACGACAGAACTGCACTTTGATGCGAAATACGGGGGTCTACGGGGGATTAATCGTGGGAATAATCGGACAAAACTACGTTTTTAACGAAACAAATGGCGTCAACGGGGAGAATGACAGGACAGAACTGCACTTTAATGCAAAATACGGGGTCTACGGGGGCTTCTTCGCGGGACTTCGGACAAAACTTCGCTTTAAAAAGGGGGTTATTCCAAAGCACGCCCCCCTGAAAAATTTTCCTCAAACATTACATTTGAGCATGCACTTTTTGAAAACCATTTTTGAAATTCCAATTAGGGCATCAAATTTGAGAAGGCATTTTGATGTGTACTTTAGTTTTTGAAATTCCTTGAGCGCTCTTTTTCCTCAACCATTCATTTTTGAGAGGCTAATTTGAAAGAAAAAAGTGGTAAAAAACGAGGGAAAAGGGTTAAAAAGCGAGGGACTTTATTGCGTACACGCGATAATGACGTCATTGCCTTGAGAAGTGGACAAAAGTATCCATGACGTTATGATGTGTATTATGTTGTATGTGACCATCGACCAGTCTAGGACTGTCCGGAGAGAGCCACCATGACGACGGAACGTCGATGAACCTTGCGCCGTGCCAAAGCACTACCTAAACCCGATTTCGCCCGAGTTATATTGCCCTATGCGAGGTTGACGAAAATACAGTCGCTAACCCCGTCTAACATCAGGCAACTCTAGCGTATCAAGGGTAAGCAAGGTGTGTTTTCTTCCTTGTGACTGTTGGTGTGTATCATCCTGGGATAATTTCAAACAATTCATAAACCAATTTATCAATTCACATGTTTTTGCCAGCCATCAACTTTTAAAAAAACCCCTGAAACACACTTACCATATTCAAATCCTAAAGTAATTACAGTGACAGATTTATTTGAGCGAGACACTAATGAATGACGCAACCCTGAGGACCAGGCTCATAGTCCACCACCCCTGCTGTTCTCCTAAGCGACGACGATTCGCCTCTCTCTGAGTCATGGTAATCAAACACGCAGTATGCACACAATACACCACAGTAAGTATAACACGCAATGCCAACACGTTATAACTCAATAACACGTTGTAGTTGTTAGTGTAGCGGACGAATGCTATGAATGATAAAACAGAGAGAGAGAGAGAGAGAGTTGAACACACAATTACAATGACGGGGTCGTCGCCTGCGTATTCGCTTATGATAGTGCAAATGCTATCACGAAACGCTTAATACGACCCAGACGAGAACACAGGTACGACGTACGGACAGACATAACATCGACAACCAAGTCAATGTTTTAAATGTTTTAAATGTTTTAAATGTTTTCAGCTTTTTACTCATTTCATTTTATGTATCATGATTGTATCTTGCGAGCTGAAATTGCCCAGTTTCTGGTGCTTAATAAAGTTAATTGTATTGTATTGTATGTCCACGGCCTTTGATAACCAGTTGTGGTGCACTGGCGTGTCTACCCACCCCAGGATTGAACCCGGGGCCTCGTGGTCTGTAGACAGGTATTATAACCGCTACACCACAGTAGGTAGATAAATGGTCATATACCACTATTAAGTGACCAATCGGATGGATTCAAAATGATGTTACGTATGTAATGGACCAATACCATTATTTAATATTCGTCTTTCATGTCTTATCCCATGGTAACAGACATCAAGGACATTTAAACAGTGGATTTATATTGATTCAATAAACACACATGGATTATAAATGTGTTTTCTTCTCATTTCGCCATGCATAATCATCGATCGGTCTATTCTTGACCATGCAAACATCTTAACAGATAATTTTACTCCATTGTTAAACATAAAATAATCAAAGCACCACCCAATTATTAAACACGCAGTATGTACAGAAATGATGTATCGATCGGTTCTCTTTGTCAAACACAAGGACATGTAAACAAAGGATCTATATTGATCCAACAAACACACATAGATTATGATTTTTTTTTCCTTCTCATTCTATTGATATCGATTTACCACGCAAACACATCTTCACAGGTAGTTTTTCTCCATTATTTTTTTCGCATTATGTACAGAAATGATGTATCGATCGGCTCTACTAACCCCCATTATTAAGCAGCAATAACAAAAAATACGCCTGGGATGTGCACAACATGGATTGACTGTATATTGTACATTTTTCCTATATCCTTGTATATCACAAGGCCCGTGACGATAAGTAGTGCTTTGGCACGGCGCAAGGTTCATCGACGTTCCGTCGTCATGGTGGCTCTCTCCGGACAGTCCTAGACTGGTCGATGGTCACATACAACATAATACACATCATAACGTCATGGATACTTTTGTCCACTTCTCAAGGCAATGACGTCATTATCGCGTGTACGCAATAAAGTCCCTCGCTTTTTAACCCTTTTCCCTCGTTTTTTACCACTTTTTTTCTTTCAAATTAGCCTCTCAAAAATGAATGGTTGAGGAAAAAGAGCGCTCAAGGAATTTCAAAAACTAAAGTACACATCAAAATGCCTTCTCAAATTTGATGCCCTAATTGGAATTTCAAAAATGGTTTTCAAAAAGTGCATGCTCAAATGTAATGTTTGAGGAAAATTTTTCAGGGGGGCGTGCTTTGGAATTACCCCCTTTCTAAAGCGAAGTTCTGTCCGAAGTCCCACGATTAATCCCCCGTAGACCCCCGTATTTCACATTAAAGCGCAGTTCTGTCGTGTCATTCTCCCGTTGACGCCATTTTTCTCGTTAAAAACGTAGTTTTGTCCGATTATTCCCACGATGAAGCCCCCGTAGACCCCCGTATTTAACATTAAAGTGCAGTTCTGTCCTGTCATTCCCTGTAAGACGCCAGCTTTGTCCTCTCAAATGAAAAACACTTGAGCAAAAAACTGCCTCAAATGACAGTGTTTCAGAAAAATTGTTTCTCAAATGAGTGTTTTAGAAAAATTGTTTCTCAAATGAGGAGTGTCAGAAAAAAATGTCTTCTGAAATCAGTCACGTTTTCAAAATACTGTCGCTCAAATTTTGCTCCCTGTGCAAAGTCAATGGGTTGTGAAAATAAAATTTCGTTCTCAAATCACACCGTCAGACCGTTTAGAAAATATCGCTGCTCAAAATCACACTGTTTAAAAAATATCGCCGCTCAATCAAATCACACCGTTTAAAAAATATCGCCGCTCAAATACCTATTTTCAAACACATGGTCTCAAATATGACAAGTTTCCTGTTTCTCGAATGACGTGACTCGGTAAATTGTGACGATATTATCCCAATATTATCGATAATCGTGAATTATCTATATTATTTGTACAGTTTAAAGTCTTTGACAAATCGGCAATCCGATGACCAAGAGGGAAAATCTCAAGGGCCGCTATACAGGTAGTGGCCAATCAGAGGCTCCATCGTCGAGAATATCCTGTCACGGCAATCCGATGACCCAGAGGGAAAAATATCAGAGGTCACTATACAGGCCCGACCAATCCGATGACCCAGAGGGAAAAATCTCAGAGGTCACTATACAGGCCCGACCAATCCGATGACCTAGAGGGAAAAATCTCAGAGGTCACTATACAGGTAGTGGCCAATCAGAAGGTCCGTCGTCGAGAATATTTTGTGACAGCAATCCGATGACCCAGAAGGAAAATCTCAGGGGCCACTATACAGGTAGTGACCAATCAGAAGCCAGCATTGCAAATGAGCTATACACCTCGTTAAAAGGACTCTGCGGAACAATCGAGACTATCTTGTGACCCGATGACCCAGAGGGAAAATCTCGGGGGCCGCTATACAGGTAGTGGCCAATCAGTAGCTCCGTCGTCGAGACTATCTTGTGACGGCAATCCGATGACCAAGAGGGAAAAGCTCAGGGGCCGCTATACAGGTAGTGATTGAGAAAATCTCAGGGGCCGCTAACAGGTAGTGATCTTGTCAGGGGCCGCATCAATTCACATATTATTGCCAGCCATCAACTTAAAAAAAAAAAAAACCTGAAACACACTTACCATATTCAAATCCTAAAGTAATTACAGTGACAGATTTATTTGAGCGAGACACTAATGAATGACGCAACCCTGAGGACCAGGCTCATAGTCCACCACCCCTGCTGTTCTCCTAAGCAACGACGATTCGCCTCTCTCTGAGTCATGGTAATCAAATACGCAGTATGCACACAATACACCACAGTAAGTATAACACGCAATGCCAACACGTTATAACTCAATAACACGTTGTAGTTGTTAGTGTAGCGGACGAATGCTATGAATGATAAAACAAAAATCTTCAACCCGCTTTTAAATGTTCAGTCTTGAATGGCATTCGAAACTATTGCCATATATGGTCATATACCACTATTAAGTGACCAATCGGATGGATTCAAATGATGTTACGTATGTAATGGACCAATACCATTATTTAATATTCGTCTTTCATGTCTTATCCCATGGTAACAGACATCAAGGACATTTAAACAAAGGCTCTATATTGATCCAATAAACACACATGGATTGTGAATGTTTTCTTCTCATATTGCCATGCATAATCATCGATCGGTCTATTCTTGACCATGCAAGCATCTTAACAGATAATTTTACTCCATTGTTAAACATGAAATAATCAAAGCACCACCCAATTATTAAACACGCAGTATTCTTGGAAGATTTAAGTAATTGTTTGGGAATCCGCCTTTACATACTACTGCCCCTCCCCGTGATTCCGACATCGCTGCCTCTTGTAATAAATTTAGCATGATGAATTGAAAATTGCTCAAACTTTGATTAGACACTTCTCAAAAAAAAAAAAAGGTGCTATTTTCCAAATTTAAAAACTGATCTGCTCGGATTTTGCATCTTATATGAAAGAGGACTTCAAACAATTTAGTGAAGAAAGTAATTCAAAATCGTATTCCTTTAAGAATATATCTGAGTTTAAAGTTTGGTATCATTTGTGTAAAAACGATTGAAATCAGACTAGTTGTGGCGTCACAGCCTCGGATTGCTCAAAGTCTTGATGTATTTTTTCACATTTTGTCCTGCAATGTTTTGGCTTAAAAAACATGGGATATGTCAAAATAAAGTAATAAAACTGAATCTAGGAAGGGTGTTTATAATATACCACCTGAAGAACGTTCGAGGAAGAATAATTCAAATAGTGCAACAAATTAAATGTATCAAAAATTGTTAAGAATGTGTGGATGAAGACGCCAACTTCTATTGTAAACTTACTACACCAGTCATTTTCACACAGGTAAAACCAGAAGACAGAGCTTTAAACTTAAACGTTCAATATCTGTTTTATATCATAATATAATAAGAGTTTTTGAACGCCGCCTTTACCATTTTGTTTCTTTTCAAGTTCTCTTTCATATAAGCAAAGAGCTTCCACATATTTTCAAACCCATAGGCGGGATCTTCCTACCGCAAGTGGGGCCAAAAATCAAAAGTGTGGGAAAAGTATGTGGAAGCTCTTTGATATAAGATGGACATGCTTGACCACTGAACTAATCCTTTAACCAATGTAGAAATGGTTACGTGCCTTTGGACCGAAAAGAATATTAATCCCTATTGTGTTTCTACGAGAACAAACACAGGAGATCAGGCGACGAGAGATGACACTGCATTTGACTCGCCATGCAGCTTTAACTGTTTTAGCAAGGCTGCAAGGCTGAAACCATAACTAATATCTTCCATGGACAGATGACATAACGAAAAGTAGAAAAAAAATTCGTAACAAACATTTTTTATTCCCCAATGAGAGTGGAAGTATCTGGGGATATATATGTAAAGGTATAGAACATACATAGGTCTACTTGTTTGTGTGGGCGATTTCTAAAATTTTGATTAATTAAATGCCCTCCTAAAGTATTAGAAGGGCATGAATCCAAAAGTATTTTACAAGAAATTTATCCGACAAAAATTCGTTTAAAAAATTGAGTGTCTTCATTCCCATACATCAATAGTTCAGCAAAAATTCAAAATAGAAGAAAAGTTAACTTGGACTTTTTGTATTAAAATGCATTAAAATGGTTGAGAATTACGAGGGCGCAATTTCCGACTTTACACAGCAATCATTTCTACAAAAATGACACGGAGGTCTAAAACTCGAATCAAAGTACAGTAGTTTCTGAACATTATTTGTTTTTTTCAATTTATCTTTTTTATTAAACTGTACAAATTGAACCAGCGTGGCAACTGAATAATCCTTTGAGCTACATAGACTAGGTTAAAGTTATATGGACATGAATCTATTATACCAGCTAAAATGGTTTCAGATATTTAAAAAAAAAAAATCGTAGCCAACAAATTGGTGAAAAGTTGCCAAAAGTTTAAGATTTCCAATTTTAGAGCCTTAATCATGCCTTAATCTGTCATTTGCCAAAATTAGTATTTAAGTCAAATTAGCAAATTAGTATTTAATCTTGTGAAATCAGAATAAGAAAACCGGTAACAATTATGACAGGATGATAGGAATATCTCTACATTTCCTTGTGTAAACTGCTTTTGTTTATAATTTTCTAAGAACAGAAAAACTCATTAGCACTTAAAGTTTTCTTCAAGTTGGCAAATAACATTTTCGGATTAAGTACTCATGCATCACCAAAATGCATGAAAAGAAAGAATATTCCTCATAAGCCTATGCATAATTAAAATCTCTTGTTCGAGATATTAGTTATTACTATACATACTGACTGACCAAGAAGTAACTGAGAGGATGTGCCGTCACTAGTAGTAGCATAGAAGTATGAATAATTTTACCGGTGCCGCGTCAAATACATTTTCTTGTGACAAGATTCCTGCCTTAAACTTTTATCAACACAATCATCATAAAAATGGATTTATAGATTGGACCAAAGAGCTTCCACACATTGGACAACAAAAATGGTAATCCTAGAATTCCTAACAGTATTGGAATACTTCTCTAGAGCAGTTAATCATTGACAACAAACATCATGAAAAAACCAAAAGTTCGTTGATATATATTTTTTATTTATATCGAAAATGGTAATGATAGCAATAATGATAACAATATACGACTCATTGAAGTAGGCGCCAACACTGATTGTGGAAAATATTACATAAAACTTACCTTTGTATCAAAAAGTTACTTGCTTTTTCAAACGAACTTGTCAGTTGAGGTTTTTCTAACCTGCTAACAGCTAGCTTGCCGAAAGGCCGCCTTCTTAGTTTCTTCAAATAAATTGCACAAATTTTACGAAAATTCAAAATGTCATCTCACAGCGATATGTATCCTACTGTCAATAAATATGCTATCGCTTTACTGCTTGATGGGACGTCAACGCGGACGAAATATAATTCTGTAACGGATTTTATGAATGCCACACAACATACCCTGCCGTTGAAGATTTGGCGGCATTAGCACACGACAATCTTTCCAGGAACTTGCTGACCAATTGACCAAGTACATGATTTTTTAGTAAGACTGCCACTGGAAGAACAAATCCATCAAACACTTCCTGGCAAAAATATTACAACTAATTTTACAGTAATGAGAATTAAAACGCAGAATATATTTCTCAATGACTGTATCAGCTTTGTCGGGATTTATCACTGTATATAACCTCGATATGTCTGCTTTGAATTTCGGTGTATAAATAGGGAGTTGTTTTAATAAAAAACCCTGATTAGAACATGAAGCTATAATAATCTCTCTTTGAAATAAATTCCCATGGAAGTTTATGGTAATGTCCGCGAATAATGGTAAGTCATGCATAGGAAGAAAATATATCTTAGACTGAAGAACATGGAGATATACTATTTACCTCCATGGACTGAATATGCATCTTGGTCTTGGGATATGCAGATAAAAGCAGCTCTTTGATAAAATCAACAACAATCCGGATATAAAGCAGTAATACTTCAAGTGGAATATTTTTTCAGTAGGCTTAATTTGAATTTTTTTTTAATGTTCATTGGGGTTAATTATTAACCCCAATAAACATTAAAAAGCATCAAATTTGGGCTAATGATATTCTGCGAAATGACACGAAATAAATTAAACATAACATGCAAACAGCACTCAAATTTCAACTGATTGAAATTGAAGAGCAGTGTTTTTTGTTTTGTTTTTTTCGCAAAGGAGATTCGGAAGCAAAATATGATATTACTGACAAAGTATAACTGTTTCGATTTGCTTCTCAAAATATCATCATTAGTGTGACGGGGTATTGACTAATCTATATTTTGCGAAACGAACCGAAATAACCCCTAAACATTCACTTCTTCCATATCCTTTTTTTTATATTGCTATTCTAAAATGAAGATTGAAAAGACCCATGCCCGTACTAGGCGAGGGTGGGGTGGGGGTGAGGGTGAGGTGGGGGTGGGGGTATGGTGGTTAGCTCCCTGTCGGCTGGATACCCATCTTAATCGGAATCATGCCTGACTCGGCTATATATCTAGGTCATGCCCTACCGACTCGGCATGATGTTGACAATATGATATTTTGCACATGCCAGATCTTATATAGTCAGGTAGAGAGGCAAATGTAGCATATTTGTTTCATTTGTGCTTTGTCGGAATCATGCGCGGCTAGATTTCCCGTCAATTATAAAAAAAAATCCTAAAAACTGACTGTAAATGGAGGAAAATATTCCGCAAATTGAAGAAAATGTTCGGAAATCTAAGAAAATTGCCTGGATATAAATAAAGAATTAAAAATTAGCCGAGAAAACGCTAAGTTACGCAAATAAAAAAAAAAAGGACGTAAATATCCCAGAAAAGATTTTTTTTTTCCAAATGTCGAATTTTGCCCAAAAATTAAGAAAAGCTCCCAAATATTGAGAACAATTTCCCGAAAATTGGCCCAAAAAATTGCTAAAAAAAGATAAAAAAACCTTCTTAGAAATGAAGGAAATTTCCCAAAATTGCCCACAGAAATAATCCGAAAATCGACTTGAAAATCCTTCGAAAATGTGGGGAAATTTTTCGAGAATTAAAGCAAATTGTCCGGAAATTAAGAAAAGCGGCCAGAAAAATGAAGAAAATTTCCAAAATTGGAAATTACTTCAAAAAGAAAGAAAATTGTCGAATATCGAAGAAAATTACCCGAAAAATAAGGAGCTCCTGAATATTAAAAATAATTTCCCAAAATTAGCCAAAAAATTCGGGAAAAAAACCTTGTCAGAAAATGAAGGAAATTGAAGGAAAGAAGGAAATTTTCCGAATATTGAGAATAATTTCCGGAATTTTACCAAAAAATTGGGGGAAAAAATACCTGTCAGAAATAGCCCGATTTTTTCGGAAGTATGTACCTCCCTCTCTCCCAAACCAAAAACTGTGGTGAAACCATTACTACAAATGTATTCTTTATTCACAGATTCGATTTTTTGTCGTAATAGGCTTTTGAGTCTGGCAAAATCTACCGCAACCTGAGTAAAATGGTCCCGTACGAACATCTATTCAGAACCGTATTCAAATTATGAAATCAGCTGGACACCGATCTCATAGTCAGGGAGAGATAAATTGTTAACTTTTTAAACGCATCTGCTGTGATTGTCAGGCAACTAAAAAGTATGCAAATGTAACTCCCTAAATTTGAACCCTACACCCCCCTTCCTATCCAACTCAAAAATTCACCACAATCATGTCCGAATCGGGTGTCCGAATCATCTAGGTATTAGAAACATTATCCGCCTGACTCTGCATTATAATGCTAACAACATCAAATTGGGAAATTAATCGGACAGAGATTTAAAATGTTGGATGCACATGTTTAAATCAGGTATACTCTCAATCATACATACCAGAGTCGTCTAGATATCATAGATATCTCCACTCAACTCTATGATGCTGATTAGGCTCCGGCGGGTTGGGCAGTTGGGACGTATATAAAAAAGACGCCCACCAACACACATTTAAAATCCAGAACCCCGATAATCATGGCCCATTTTGGGGGCAAACAAATTTGAAATTTTCACAAATCTTCCGGTAGTTCGCCCCCTGGCCCCTACAGCAGCTGCGTCTTTAAAAATCATCCGTCGACTTCGCCCCCTGGACCCTACCGCAGCTGCGTCAATGAATTGTATGCTTTACTTCTGCTTTCTGCTTTAGTCTGTTATTTGTCTGTTCGTACTATTAACTTATATAGCAAACATTGATTTTTATAAATCGTCTGGTAGCATGGGGTTTCCTAATCAAAGATGGTAAAATCTTAAGAAACAATCTGTAATTACAAATTAAGATAATTGCTTCTAAAAATAGCAAACTATTGTTTTTCTTCCCAAAAATATATGTTTCATTGTTTTTCTTCATAAACAGTCAAGAATTTCTTTTTCAGTTGTACTCATATGGGCCATCGTAAATTGCAGTAAGTATTTTGACACACAGATGCATTTATGATTTTGCACTCAGGCTATACAATATCTCTCAGGCTCTGAAAGAATTAAGCGGTTCCAAATTTAAAACTTAAACAATATCTCAGAGGAGATTGGCAAAATTGTAAATTTAAAACGAAATAAACCAGAGTTAACTTTCAAGCCACCTCAAAACCTCAATTTATTTCACACTTAAGGCGTTTTTGGCAACATAAAGTTGAGTTTATCAGTCCAGTTTACGCTCCCGATCTGGAAATCTCCCAATCGGGAGATTTCTTGTCATTATAACCCACAATGCATCTTTCCAAATGCCAATCTCTGTAAAGATATACATAACGGTAAATAGGGTTAAGTCAAAAATGCATGCAAAATATTCAGATATTATTGGTGTAACAGATCGATTAAAATATTTTCTCTATTTTCACCAGCGCAAATTTGACTTTCAGGAAAAATGTTCAATATTTTTTGAAGAGCAGATTTTAACATTTAAACAACCAGCAAAAGTTCAAATTATCCAGAAATATTAATTCCAAAACCGTTTCCAAGGTATAGTTTTAGAATTACAGAATTTGACAAGTAAAAAGATATTAACGGCTGAAGTCAGCAACAATTTAATCTATGGTCACTGCGCGTGTCTTGATCTCCCAATCGGGAGATCTCCCGATCGGGAGATCTCCCGATCGGGAGCGTGAACTGGACTGATTATGAAGTTGTACAGATTGGATACTTTAATTCTTAATGTGATGCAATATTATTTTAGTCGTGTATTATTTTCTGTTTTGCAGAAGCAAATTAATGTCCATAACATTATTATCTACGACATGTGTACCTAGGGCCAATCATCGTCTCTATAACGCGGGGCAAATATATTTCAATTCCTGTGTTTTAATTGGTCGAAACACAATTGTTAAATGTGCACTTAAATTGATAAGCCAATCATAATCGATTTGTAATAAAATGTATGCCGCCACATTTTAATCACGTTAGATGGCCTTTAGAAGTTGAATAAGGACGTGTATAATTGTAATGTTATATGAAAATAATAAAAAACCATGAAAATAGCCAAGAATTCTAACAAAAATGGGTTAAACATCGACTATTTATAGTATTTTTCAAATCTCAGGCAGCAATTTGTACATGACGTATATTTGTTTGGTAATTTTTTATACACCTTTGTTTTCTATCGTGATTGTTTGAAGTGGTGCAGCAAATTCTGACCGAAATTTGAGAAAAATGTCCGACTATTTATTAATATAATAAGATATTGTTGATTTTCTGTCACAGTTAAGAAAGCAGATGGCTCTTACATTTTCAACACCCGGCAATATCTAGCTTTTTTAATGAATGATTTCAGGGACTAATTTTAAAGAATTATGTAGATATTTTGTGTTAGCTATTTTCACGTATAACAATTTTTCCATATGATGGAATAGTGTGAAACTTTAATCGGGCATAACTTAGGAACTAATCGGGCATAACTCAGGAACTAAGCGGGCATAACTCGGGAACTATAGTGCTACCTTTCAGTCTTTAGGCCTAACATTTAGAAACTATTTTATGCATTAATCTATCTCTATTAAGCAAAGTTGCCACACACCCATGCAAGGGTAGCTAAAGAAGGGTTCCTCTCATTTATCCAACGTGATTTTTTTCTTTATATATTATAGTACTGTTGTACTCGTACTCGTACCCGTACTCGTGTTCTTGTACTCGCGCGTACTCGTACTCAGGAAATGAAAAATAACATAAAGTACTCATACTCGTACTCATGGCTTTGGGACTCGTACCCGTATTCATGGTCCTTGTACTCGTACTCTTACTCAAGAAAATGTACTCGACTACAAGTCTGGTAACCATTATAAGGATTATCTAAGTGAATTTTAACATTGTAATTTATATTTGTTTTCTTAATATCACTGATATTTTCCGCTTCGCACATGAACCCGAATTTTGCTCGTTTCCTTTCAATTTTTAGGGAAACTTCTCTTCTGCCTGTTAAGAAATGGTTACCTAGATTTTAACAACATAATTTAAAATTGTCATTCAGAGCTTCCAGGGCTTCGCCCTTGGGTTCTTACTAAGCATCTAAGGTTTCGTTCCTGGCTGCCTGGACGTCGCCAGGGGACCTTAAGCGGGTACATGCTGTTTCGCAGTTCCGTGTTTGGTACTTGACTGTGCTTCCAAGCCAAAATGTCTGGCGATACCGCTAGTTGTGAGAGGGAGGGAGAAGAAAGGGGGAGGGCATGAGGGGGCGATCCAATGTGTTGTATGCTGTGTTATTGTAGACACATTGTATATCGTTTATAGATAAATAGGGATTTTTCTGTGCCCAGAAGCCAAAATACCTGGCGATGCCACTAGTTGTGAGGGGGTTAAGGTGGGAGGGGGGGGGGGGGGAGGGGGGGAGGTGTCTGTTCCCAATTTATCTATGTTGTGTGGTTGTAGACACATGTGTATCGTTTTTATATCGCAGATTTTCGTTGCAAAAATTTGCCTTTACAGCCTCCTTGCGCTCGAAGTCTACTTAAGCTCCTACGTGTAGGGGGGTCCCGGGTCTTAATTACCCTAGGTGTATTCGAGGGCGACTGGGATGCTTTAGGGCCGCGTTATCAAATGACTGAACAGGACACACGGAATAGGAGTGATATAGTGTCATAATTAAAATGATAAGGAGATTGTTACATTGTGTAAGTTCAACGTAACAAACATCGGAACATATAGGTCTAGATAAAATGTGTTTATTCGACTGTTCCCTGTGAGTGTGAGGGGAGGGGCCAGGGGTATAGTCTAAGAGGTGTGGGGCTTTAAGAGGTGCAGTGGCTCAGTTGTTAAGGAGCCATGCTTGCTCGTATTCCAATGGTACCGGGTTCGATTCCCGTCGTGACCACTGCATTGTGTCCTTGAGCAAGACACTTTATTCTACTTGCTTCAGTCCATCCATCTGTGACAAATGAGTACCTGCTAAGAAGTTAATCTGCGATGGACTGGCGTCCCGTCAAGGGAAAGTCATGTACTCTCATTCGATTGCGCCATGGAAACAGAGGATAAGCACCGGCCCTTATGAACCTAAGATGTCTCGGATGGATTTGGGTTTGGCTATAATATTTGTCGTCGGGAAAAAAAACCATGGCTGTGGAGGCAAAACGGTAGGAAAGTACTTTCGTTTTGTTTCTTTGCAAAAAGATAAAATATTTGTGAAAATGTCTTGGAAAATATCATAATTATCTATCTTATTTTCATGGCCATAAACGGTGGGGAGAAGGGGGGGAGGGGGAAGGGGCACCGATAATTGTTTGGCAGAGCTGGGGCATGTCGGCTGTATTATCTAAATTATACACATTTCTTATGAATTGCCTTCTCAGTTAGATATAAGAATCGTGTCCTTATGCTGACAACATAACACCCGGGCAGTGAGCACGATCTTAGTTGGTCAGATAATTATGTACAATGTCGGAATGTATTGTTCAAATCAGAGATATATCTTAATCATGCCCATCTCGGCTTTATAATAACAATGTCCTCCCGCGACTCGGCATGATGCTGAAAAACATCATACTTCGGCACTGACCTTAGTCGGGCACAGATACAAAATGTCATACTGTCATAGCCAAAGAAGCGGGGCTGGGGGCGATCGCCTCCTGTCGGACATTGATCTAAGTCGGGCAGGGAATCATGGCCGACTCGGTTAAAGAATAGGGGTCATGTCCTCTTCTCTCGGCATGTTGACTACTTGTTTTTTGGGCACCGATCTTAGTCGGGCAGAGACGGTCGGAAGCACTGTTTCAATTAGAGATATCATTTCTTGATTTAGTGTGATTTGGCTATAACAGTCATGTCCCTCCAACTCGGCATGATGCTGACAAGTTGACATGATTCTCGAGTCACCAATCTTAATCGGATAGGGATGTGAAATATATTATATGCAGTGGCGTAGCCAGCTTCCAAAAATAAATCTTAACTTTGTATGTCAAAAGTGTGTGTGTGGGAGCAGACGAGGGGAGGGGAACGAAGGACCTTGGGAATGTTATTTCTGAAAATGGGGAGGGGGAGTCAGGACCTCTCCATATCACTTGACTTTGCTATAAGCTGATATGTCGAAAATACCAGAGATCTATGGGCTTTATGGCATGCACGGGAATTCTTACTTCAAGGCCAAATTGGCTATCCAGCTAGATATCAGATTTAGGTCTATACACAACCCGACATGATGCTGATTCTCAGGTTGGCCAACAGGAACGTTCGTATATGAAAGAAACCCCTCCCACACATTTGATATCCTGATCTTGAATGACAGGGGCGGACTGGGACTGGTTTGAAGTTGTTCACAAGGATCCTCATGAGCTAAATCAGTTGTGTTGATTGGCGGCCGGGATTAGGGCCAGGGCCGTGTGTTCTGTGTATAGGGGGAGCATTTCCTCCCAATTTAGATCCATTTCTTTTGTACGGTTATAGAGTGTTTTCTTTGTGTTTTTTTTTTTGTATCTTGGTGTGATTTCATGATTTTGCCCTTTCTCCGCAGGCAATTTTTGTTGTGTGCTTATCCCACACTTTCAAATCCCGCCAATGGTTCTGTTTATGCATTTTTCGCCTTAAATGGTTCACCATTTTCATGAAGGGAAAGATTGTTTTGACCAAATGAAGATTTCTTTCATTTGCAAATTTTTTACCAGGTTAATTTGTGGTTTGCAAAATTGCCGAAAAACTACGTAAATATTTTTCTTGTTTTTTCACACTTTTGGGACGTCACCGTGTTCACAGTTAATATAAAACATAAATATTACAACACTTGTCCAGTAATATTTTGCTTGAGCCTGTTAAGAAATTGTTGCCACCCACTGATGTGTCTTGTTTTTCAGCCATTTTGCTTTTTGAGGCACCAAAAATAAGAAATCTTTAGCGCTTACGGGGACCTCCCCTTTACCTTACCTGTTCTTCGCCACCAGACCCCACTTTTGCGTTCGCATTATCTCATTTTCAGGAGAAATTTCTCTTTTTGCCTAAAAAATGTTAACGGGCCAGGTTAACCTAATGTTTACTTTAATCTGTGAGATTTTATCGTTAGAGTTTTCTTCTTCTCATTGAATACATTTTTGTTCGTACGTTGTGTTTCATTTGAAACAATTTTGGGGCATCAAAATTGAACAAAAGCTTATGGGCTTCGTCCCTGGATCAAGCTGGACCCCTTAAACGGGCCACGGGACCCAACGCCGTTACACATACGCTGCATTAGTACATGAGCACAACCGCCTCTCTCCACTGCGCCCCTCCCCCTCCCCATCCCTCCTATCCCCACCCATGCCTGAGCGAAACATTTGTTAGAGTCTTCTTCTTTTTATTAATTGAATGTTTAGTCATAGTATTTCATTTTAAATAACTTTTGGGCCTTAAAAGTAAAAAAAGAAGAAAGGAGAAGCTAAATTTGTTCATGTGGCTTCATCAGGGCTTCGGCCCTGAATCACACTGGGGCCCCTAAACAGGCCAAGGGACCACACGCCGTTACGCGTACGCTACGTGAGAAATACTGGCTCTAGCCACTGTCCCCCCCTCCCAGCTGCCCAGCCCAAAACTCTGGTGACGCCACTGCTCAAAATTAACTGTTTATTTATAGATTGAATGCGATATTTTATAGGTTTTGGCGGGAAATGTCAACTCCCCCCTCTCCTCACTGAGTAAGATGGTCCCGTACGGCCATATTGTACTGTTTAAACTGTTACATCTTAATGATATATCTTAACCATACCCCACGACCTGATGACTGGATGCCAAAACCATGTCCTCCCAACTCGGCACAAGCCGTCATGCTAGATTGCCGATTCACTAATCTTAATCTGGCAAGAATGTGATATGTCAGATACTAGCGGATATGGTGTAGCCAACCTCCAAAAAGTTGGGGGTTGGGAAACCGTGAATATTGACAGTTTGATGACAATGTTCATAAAACGTCGATAGAAATTTATAACGTCATTTCTAATAAAGAGAGTCAGGGATGTACTATTCAGGGTCGGAGAGAGAGGGAGGAGGGGTCATAAAAGTGGGGGGACAAGAGGCACATTTTCCCCAAAATGAACTGAATTTGTCAAATTCAGCTGAAAAGTCCCTCCTGTTCCGGGGGAATTACGGCCCTGGTACTATTCATATCAGAGCCTTAATGACCCATCCTATCCGAATCGACTAGATGTCAGAATCATCTTTACTCGAATCGGCATGATACTGATTCTTGATTTGGGCACCTGATATAGTGGCCGTAATCACCTCTCTGGGAGCTTAAAAACCGAAATGTTCCTACGACAAGTGCAACAATTTCACGGGTAAATATAGTTTCATGAAAAGTTGCTATTAATCCGGAAATTCTCTTCAACTCTTCAATTCCAGAAAGACTACCTATGTTTTCGGAATCCCTCATTTTCGAGAATTTTACTTCAATTTCGAAAAATTTGGAAAAAATTTAGAAATTTATTGGGAAATTTTGGTCAGTTTTTGGGAACATTTGCGTTACACTTTAACAACCGCCGAATTCTGACCCCATGTGTTACGCCACTGCATAACATAATTTCATAACATAAATACAGGGAAAATGCAAGACAATCCCATCAAAAGACAATTATAATCATAAAGTAATCTAATAATGATTCAAAATGTGACAGCGGCAGTGGCGCCGCCAGAAAAAAATATTGGTAAAATAAATGAAAATTGTATGTATAAGTGCGTACTGTCTATGGTGGTACTAGGCACGCGAAACCCCAGGTTTTTTCGTGGTTGAGGTGGCAGGAAATAGCTTAAAACCCATGTCAAATATATACACCAAAACCATTTTGAATTTTTGAAATTTTTAGGATTGGGGACACGTGCCCCCATGCCCCTCTTGCCGGTGCCACTAGACGGCGGCAAAATGGGGAAGAAAAAAGACACTTGGTGAGAAAGTTTGATTTCTCATCAAACCTAGAGGCAATCATTATGTTTTTGTCATAATGTTGGGCGGACCCAATAAACATTTTTAATTTTGAATAGTGGGCCGGGCCCCACAGGAGGGAAATTTGTGGGGCCCCTAGGCACGTGCTCATGTGGCTAATGCTTAAATCCGGCACTGTGCGTTTTCACAGTAAAATGTCCCAATTTCGGCCTATAGCCTGTATATGGACCTTAGCGGCCTCCTCTACGGGCCTGCCAAAGTGTGACGGAATGTTTTTTGAGTAATAGGTCAACATTTTCTACCGCATTATAGTTACCATGTTAGGCAAAAAGAACTCCCAAACAAAACTTTAAAATGTGTTTTTTGTCTTCAGAAAATCTTGTTAAATCGGGACTGCCTAATGGACTACACATAATAAGAAGTCACCAAATTTCTTCAAATTTATCGACAACGTTTCGCACGGTGAATTTGTAAAGCGCACGGTAAAAAGATAATTCAATATGTATGATGAGTATGAGTGATATGCCATTATTTCACAATGTGAAGAAAAATTTGAACCCTTTATTTACTTCCCCGCGCTCGAAATGTGTCTGATTCTTATATTATTCCTTTACAAATTTTGAATTTAAAATAGTTGCATTGTGGGATACTTCTGTAAAGGGTCCCCCAATCGGGAGAACAAAACTGTTCTTCCTTTTGGGGGTAACGAACCGGACTGATTATGAATAAAACCCGCCGTGCCCACACATATTTTTAAAATCCTAAGCCCTCTATAACATGGAGTATATTTGTGTTACCCCCGCTCATCCAGCGCTCGATGTCAAGTTACGCCCCTGTGAGTGGCCCTCGGAGGCTGCAGAGAATTTCACCTTCTCGCGTTGCATAAAGAAGTAAACTTGAGGAATTACTGACATAAAAGTGGTCAAATTTTCGTGAATTTTGGCAACATTTCCATAATTTAATTTGAAGAAAATTTTAAAAAAAAAAAAAAAAAAAAAAAAAAAATTAAAGAAAATATTTGTTAGAAATATTTTTTTTATATAATATATTTTTTGAAATGTAAGCAAATTTCACGAAAATAAAGGAAATTTCTAAAAAAAACATTAAATAGATTTCTCGAAAAATGGGGAAAATGTCCTGAAAAAAGGGCAAAATGATACTCTGCCCACACAAAAACTTATTGAGGGTCAAGGCCCTCTTGCTGGCCCCGGTTCATACGTGTTTCTACCAAAGGTTTCTCACCATTAGGAAATGTCCTGATAAGTGGCGTTGGCGGCCGGGGCCACGGGGCAACTTCCCTAAGTGAAGCTGTCTGCGAGGTCGCCGCATACTCAAAGGGCGCAAAAATTGTCCTCAATTATATTTTATTCTTTTTAATCTCAACTTCTGCAATATGTATTCAAAACAAGCGTTGTAAATGTTTCTCTAAAAGCAATATTCTTACTTCAAAAACATAGAAATCATCTCTGGACGCCAACTAAAGACACATTTTACCAATGAATCCTACATTTGAATCTAAACCAAACGATATTCCTTTTAACTAACTTTAGTGTGGAATTACACGATTTCAAGCAACTTTCTGATACTAAAACACATCAAAAAAACGCTAAGCGTCCGGGGCGTCGTCATTGGGGCCTCAGGCAAGAAGTAGGCAGAAAATCAAATGAGGGGACTTTTTGACAGTAATTGACAGAATAAGGGGCACTTTTTATTTTCAAAAAAATGCACTACTTTTGTCCGTTTTCGAAAAAGTGGGAGGAACGTACCCCCTGGCCTCGGATTGTCCTACACATATGCTTTGAGCATATGCAGGACTTGAGGGTGCAAGAGGAAACTTGCCCCATCCCCACATTTTTCAAATGTATTTTTTGTTAGGTGATTTTTTTTTTTATATCCAAGAGTGATTTATGATTTCCCCCAACTCCCTCTCCTACTTTTGGCTTTCCCCAACTTTCGTATAGGCAAATCGACCTATGGGTCATAGATTCTGGAACCATATGCTGGCAATTGCTCAATTTCTGGGCCAAACGATCTCGCGGGTGATGTCCCCGTGCCCCCTGTAGCGCCGCCACTGGTTAAATTGTTTAAGATATAGTAAAAACGAAGTATCAACAAATATTTTCATCCAGCAATTACGGCATAATTCTATTAAATATATTATAAATCAAGTTGATCTCTTTCGTCCATTTATGACATTTTTTAAATGTTTAATTGTGGGTTTTTTAACATATAATGCATAGATGAAGACATGAAGACAAAAATCCTGGTAATCATGATTGTAGGAAATAAGTGTTTTTGGGCACATTATCTTTTTATGCATGGAAATGCTGTAACCATGTTTATGAAATTTATGTCATTTCTTAAACGCGTAGGAAATATATAAACAGAGTTTACAAGTTATCCGTTATTGTATCTTGCACTGAAACACTGAAATTTTGTTAAAGAAATTTAAGTTTGATCTTAAACACGTAATAAATATACAAACCGAGTTTACAAATTATCCGTTGCCGGATATTAACGAAAACGTTTAATACATGTTTAGATAGTTTAAGTTAGTTCGTAAACCTATAGTAAATCTGCAAATGGAGTTTATGAACTTTCCGTTATCAGATACTTTACGGAAATGTTCATACCATGTTTATGAAATATAAGTTAGTTCGTCAACGTATAGTAAATCTACAAATGGAGTTTATAAACTTTCCGTTATCGAATATTTCACGGAAATGTTTATACCATGTTTATGAAATATAAGTTAGTTCGTAAGCGTATAGTAAATCTACAAAAGAAGTTTATGAACTTTCCATTATCGGATATTTCACGAAAATGTTACAATGGAAACGCAGCTTAAATTTCTTTTGCATGTTTCCAAAATATACGCTTGCTGAAATTCCACCTAAATAGGTTGACCATGTTTAAGAAATTTACGTTATCCTGTAAACATGATGTATATTTAAGAGAAGATGTTTACGATGTTTCTGCCAACGGAAATGTAACGGATATTTCTTAGCATATCGTAAACGCATCGTGAAACTACTGACCATGTTTACAATATTTCCGGTTACGGATACGTATCATAAACACACAATTTTCGTAAACTTGGTATTTAAGATGTAACCGTTCACCAGAAACTTCAAGTAAACATGCATCAGTCAATGTTTCAGGTATCAGAAACAGCTATTTTGGTGCTGTGAAATATGATAATGTTCCATGTTGTTTTTCCTAGATGATTGATTAATTATACTTCCTTTGCTTCAATTTTTAAATGCTCTAGGTAGTTAACTAGGTTCATATTTTCTTGCAACATTTCTATGCAGAATGATCCGCGTGTAAGAGGGACACTAACACGAATATGTTGAGTTTAAAATGTCCAAAATACATGAAATATTACCTTGGTTTGAGAATTTTGTAGTTTTACTATGTGGCCATGGTCCACCTTTATGGTCATATCTATATTTGCTACTGTCTGTGTTATTAATAATGTTATTTGTTTTACGTGCAACATTGCCACCATAATGCAACGATTACACGCGGAACTTTTAGAGCCTTAGAGTCATATATTTTGCAGGCAAACGATAAACTCTTAGAATTGATTATTTCAGTATAAGACAGTAACTTTGAACAAATCATTTGACAAGCTTCATCAGGTGAACCTTATTTTGTCATGATGTGAAAACAAACCTTGCTGAGGACACCACCAATTATTGGACCCAAGTACCCAGCAGTTACATGCATGATATACATTTACACTTTTGGCGTACCACACACTTTTTAAACCTTATAAAATCAAAGTTATAATGCGTTCAGGCTATCAGGTTTAAACTGCTACAAGATATGTTTTTCCTGTAATGAAGGACCTCCAACCAAGTTTAAACTGCTAGAAGGTAAGTTTTTCTACTTATGACGGACCTGCAATCGAGAGCTTAAATTCAGATTATTAACATTTTCAGTATAGCTTCCCCTCTCTTCGTATTTCCGGGAATTGAGGAAATTTTCAAATCATTGCTAAAAGGAATAAAACTGCACTCAATAAACATATCAGAGGTCGATTAATATATGATTTTAACTAAGTCAATAAACCAGTTCATGGTAACGATAATATGTATTGCGCAATGCAGGTCAAGAGGTCAATTAAGAATGTCTTGCCATAAGTATCACTGACACGCATTAAATAACACCGCTACTTCCCATTTTTTTTTTCATTTAATATTTGAGTGGATTAGGTGCCCTTACATGTATGTTTTTGTGCTTTCGAAATGGATGTTCCTTCAATTTGAGACATCGTGTGCAGGTGTGGGATGCCATGTGGGACAACTGGGTTGGATGCCATGTAAGACAAGGTTGGGATATCATGTGGAACATACATTAGGGTGAGATTCCATGTGGGACAGATATGAACATGGGGTGGGAATGACATTTGAAACATATGGATGGCAGCCATGTAGGATATAAGGATATGCCATGTGGGTCATAAGGAGAAATGTCATGTGGCACATAGCGAGAGACGCCATGTGTAACAAAGGGTTGGGTATCATGTGGGACATAGATATGGATGCCATATGGAGCATCTAGGAGAACCAGATGCCATGTTAGAGATAGGAAAGAGCGAAAAATGGGACATAGGGAGAGATGACATGTGGTACATAGGGATGGACGTTATGTGCGACATATGAGGGATGACATGTGGGACATAGGGTGGAATGCCACATTGTATATAACAAAATCAAATTAAACTAGAACGATAAATACCATCATTGCTCGCATACTGATTCAAATTGACACACATATCACAAGTCCAATTATTTAAAAAAACCCATCACACCATCCACCCCACCCATGTCCCATCTGACATCCTACCCTATATCCCACATATCATCCCACCCCTGTCCCAAATGACATCCATCTCTATGTCCCACATGGCATCCCTACCCACCCATGTGCCACATGTCATTCCTCTTTATGCCCTACATGGAATCCTTCCCTTTGTCCCACATGACATCTCTCACCATGTCTCACCCTCCAATGTTCCACATGGCATCCTTCCCTTTGTCCCACATGACATCTCTCACCATGTCTCACCCTCCAATGTTCCACATGGCATCCATCTCTATGCCTACATAACTTCTCATCCTAAAGATGTACCAAATGGCATCCCACTCAGATGTCTCATATGCCATCACACCCTATGTACCACACGGTATCCTTCCCTGTGCCCCACATGGTATCCATCCTTATATCCCAAATGGCATCCATCTGTGTCCCACATGGCCTCCGTACTAATGTGCCACATGTCATTCCTCCCTATGCCCTACATGGAATTTCTCCCTCTGTCCCACATGGTATCCCTCTCCATGTCCCACCCTCCTATGATCCACATAACATCCATCTCTATGTCCCACATGGCATCTCATCCTAAAGATGTACAAAATGGCATCCCATGCACTCATATGTCCCATATGCCATACCACTTTATCTACCACACGGCATTCTTCCCTTTACCCACATGGCATCCATTGCGATGTCCCAAATGACATCCATCTCTATGTCCCATATGGCATCTCTACCCATGCGCTACATGTCATTCTTCCAAATACCCACATGGAATCCCCCCTCCATCCCACATGGCATCCTTTACCATGTCCCACATTCCTATGTTCCACATGGCATCCATCCCTATGTCCCACATGGCATCCATCTCTATGTCCCCACAAAGCCATGTGTAGTAGAATTAACACAGAGAAAGCTTTGGTTTACATATGATCGGACCGTACCGCGCTGATTGTTATTATCACTTGACCTGACCCCATAATCAGTCCCGGGCAGGCGCGTTTGTAACCATGAACTAGCTTATCACTCGCAACACACCAATATATCAACATGAAACTGTGGGTGGTTTAATAGTAATATGAAGTTGATAGTTTCAAAATATTCACAACAAAATACATAATCAGAAAAAGTTTTTTTTTTTATAGTACAGGGTCCCGATATTCCTTACAAAAATTCCGGATTCGGCTAGACATAAATTATAGATCTGGGCCAATCTGGAATTGATATTGAATTTAGATCTGGTATTTATATCAAATCCAGATCTAGCTAGATAAAGAATTGAGCAGATATAAATTCAAATTTGATCTGGTCAGAGCAAACTTGATCTGGAGTTTTCAGATTAAGTTTGACTTATCTGGGCCAGCTGTAACATCCAGATCTGGCCAGATCAAAACTTTATTTGCTTATCAAATTGACTTTAATCAAGCTTATATCTAGCTTGATCTGGCCAGATCAAACTTTATTTGTAATCAAAATCAAATTGACATTAATCAAAGTTTATATCTGGCTTTATCTGACCAGATCAAACTTTATTTACTTAGATATAAACTTTACTAAGACCAGAGTTGAATTTTTATGTAAAGGATAGGTTTAAAATTGTGGGCCAGGACCAATACTGGCAGTTGCCTATCAAGATCCGCCCTTTAATCCACGGGGTGTGATCTGTATACCACTAACAGGTACAGCATTATCCAAGGCCATTCCTTTTTTAGGTATATCATTTGTATACAGGGCACTGTATACAAAACAGCAAAATTGAAAGAGGAACCATGTAGAATTGGCAAATGCACACGCTATACCCAATTTGCAGTAGTAACATGTTTGTGTTGACATTGGTTAAAGAGGCGGATTCAGAAATATTCAACTCACATACTATCATTGGATTGGTTGCTTTCACAGCAATGCACTCAATAACCGTTTAACAGATAATCTATATTAATATTGTCCAGTTATGTGTTTGATCAAACTGGTGTACTTTGGCGAATAAAAGTTTATTCAAAAGCGATTTTGTTTTCATTCTTGCGTCAACCCGGTGCTTAAAACACAGAAAAAAGAAAGCAGGTCAGTTTTCACATTGTTTTATATTCTAGAATAGTAGAATTATAAGTTACCTATGAAAAATATACGCAGAATATGTATTTAATCGATATTATATATTACATATCATAATAAAATTCAACAACCAACTATTGAGAAGAAAACTTATCAATCAAATAATATTTAGGGTCTGAATTTTGAATGCTCTTTTAAAAGGCAGAGGAAATTGTGCAAGGTGAACATGAATTATATATTCATTGCTTTGTCTCATTCTTTCAGAACGAAAAATAAGGCTCACCCCAATGGCTTGCACAAATTTTCAATAATATTTGCATAATGTTTTTATGGTCACCTATTACACTCTAAAGAAAGAATGGTCAGGTTTAACCATTACAAGGTCAACGTTGCACCAAACCAATGTTGGTCAAAATTAAACGACCATAACGTGGTCAAGATTAGCCATAATATGATATTGATGGACATATTTGATTAAATTGTGGTTAAATTTGTTGTTCTATTAGACCAAAGTTGGTTCGGTGCAGAGTTGACCAAGTTGGGGTCAAGATTTGACCATTCCTTTTTTAAAGTGTACGATTTGATGAAAATTTCCATAGCTTATACCTTTTTCGTCAATTAAAGCTGAACTTGTTGCTTTGTGCACATATCTTTAAGGCTTGGGCATGAAGACACCTGTTATATATATATATATATATATATATATATATATATATATATATATATATATATATATATATATATATATATATATATATATATATATATATATATATATATATATATATATATATATATATATATATATATATATATATATATATATAATATATATATATATATACATATGATATATATATATATATATATACATATATATATTATATATATATAAATATATATATATATATATATATATATATATATATATATATATATATATATATATATATATATATATATATATAAATATTCATATATATATATATATATATATATATATATTTATATATATATATATATATATATATATATATATATATATATATATATATATATATATATATATATATATATATATATATATATATATATATATATATATATATATATATATATATATATATATATATATATATATATATATATATATATATATATATATATATATATATATATATATATATATATATATATATATATATATATATATATATATATATGATTCCGAAATTCAGGAGGTACCTACTAAACTGGTGCATTGAATTTGATGTTATTAAATCAAATCAGACTAACTTTAATCAACATTTTCATATCTCATTAGAAGTTGTGAATCATTCACTGTTTTGTTTTTATCATCACTGAACAAAAACAAGAGATGATCGTTCCAAAGAATTGAAGCATGCGCCCATACGCGTCTATTTAAAGTATCTCTCCGAAACCGTTCATTTATGGTTTATCGAAAGTTTTGTTATCTGAATGCCACTTCGAAAATAGACTTCATTCGGGTGATTACCTTTACCCACGGACGAATATACGATATTACAAATATAACATAAAATCTCCAATAAATGTCGACGTCTCTTCGTAAGTAGAAAGTATATGGCTGTTGTCATACGGTTCATTTCATTTCAATTTCAATTTATTATATTCTAATTCAAATTTAAAACATTTGTAAAAAGGAAAAAGTACATGCATGTACATAATAAAACTTTAAACACAAACTCGATTAACTCTTTAACGGACTAATTGATGTGAAAATTATTTTCAGTTTAGCAATTTGTTTTGCATTCAAACTGTTTCAGTTTAAAAAAACAGTAGATATATGTTTTAAAAAGAGAGCTGTACAAGAATTATGTAAATATTTCAGTATAATTAGCTGGATTATTGAAAACGCTATAAGCTAGTGAATTCACATCCGTCGGTGATATTACTTTTTGGTAAATCAATTATTTTCCACAGGTTTAAAATTAATAAGTTCACCCTTACAAAAACAAAAACACCACAGATTTGTTCCAATTTCCACTTTTCTCCACCAAAACCTTCATATAACAATGAAAATTACCCTTGCTTTCATACCCTTTTAACTTATATTTTACCATTATATGACAACCATTAGCATACATTAACAACACTTTCATTTTTGACAACCACTTTTAATATTTTATGTGGTGAATAGACTATGGTTTACCACCTTTTCCTATGTTTATCAGATTTCTCTAGAAAACTCCTTTTTACCACATCATGGTGGTAAACATGTTGGTTTTTATATGAGGCATGAAGTTGGTTGTAAATGGTGGAATTTAGGTTTTACTAAACCTGCATTGACAACCGTATTGTCGATAGCATATAATCTGTTTAATACAATACATGTACACCAAAAAACATGATGTCATGGCCATTGACCCGGCATTGACCACCACTGCCAACCAACGGTCGGTTTTGTTGTGTGAAAGGGGGAATGAATGTCAAATACAACGTTGGAAAAGGTGGTCATCAAAGCCCTTCATTTCCTTGCTCGTTTGTTTTAAGGGTTTCTTGCTGTAACAAGATTATCATTAGTTTAATGCAGTGGTTGAAGGAGTTCAACTATATGAAAGAGGGCATATTGGGTAAGGAAAAACTTCAATATCGTAGTTCGTTAAGGAGATAATCGAATTTGTGTTTAAAGTCTCATTTACGTCTTGTGTGGTCCGTGTGGAAAAGATATTGTAGGATGGCCGACGATCTCATCATCACTCTTCAACAATTGTTAATGTATATTAAATATAACTAAGTTACATTCTTTTACTAATTGATTTTTTTCAAAATTGTATTCAGGAGGTAAATTGTATTTTCGTTAGATACCTTTCTAACATACCCACAATATCCCAGGAACATGCATCAAAATACATAAACACTTTTGAGAATTTAGCGATGGGGGCACAACAACCAGAGCAACAACCAGAGCTGAAACGGAAACAATATGCTATAAACCATGAAAATATGCTATAAACCATAAAATATGCTATAAATCATGAAAATATGCTATAAACCACAACAAATGCTATAAACCATGAAAATATGCTACACACCATGAAAATATGCTATACACCATAAAGATAGGCTATAAACAATGAAAAAAGGCTATTAACCATGAAAATATGCTACATACCATAAATATGCTATACACCATGAAAATATGTTATACACAATACAAATTTGCTATATGCCGTTAAAATATGCTACACACCATGAAAATAGGCTACAAAACCTTTACACATGTGCTATAAGCCATGAAAATAGGCTGTATGCCATAAAAATAGGCTATACACTATGAAAACAGGCTATAAACCATCAAATATGCTATAAAAGCATGAACATATGCTATTAACAACGAAAACATGCTATAAAACCATGCAAATATGCTATAAAGCATGAAAATATACTATACACTATAAAAAATAGGTTATAAATTTTCAAAATTTGCAATAGACCATGAAAATAGGCTATACACTATGAAAATAGGCTATAAACTATCAAATATGCTATATAGCATGAACACATGCTATTAACAACGAAAAATATGCTATAAACCATGCAAATATGCTATAAAGCATGAAAATATGCTATACACTATGAAAATAGGCTATAACTTTTCAAAATATGCTATAGATAATGAAAAATAAGCTATAAACAACAAAAATATGCTATATGCCAATAGAATAGGCTATACACCATAAAAATAGGCTATAACCCATAAACATATGCTATAAACCATGAAAATAGGCTGTATACCATGAAAATAGGCTATACACCATGAAAATAGGCTATAAACCATCAAATATGCTATAAAGCATGAACATATGCTATTAACAACGAAAATATGCTATAAACCATGCAAATATGCTATAAAGCATGAAAATATGCTATACACTATGAAAATAGGTTATAAGTTTTCAAAATTTGCAATAGATAATGAAAATAAGCTATAAACAACGAAAATATGCTATATGCCATTAAAATAGGCTATACACCATGAAAATAGGCTATAACCCATAAACATATGCTATAAACCATGAAAATAGGCTGTATACCATGAAAATAGGCTATACACTATGAAAATAGGCTATAAACCATCAAATATGCTATAAAGCATGAACATATGCTATTAACAACGAAAATATGCTATAAACCATGCAAATATGCTATAAAGCATGGAAATATGTTATACACAATGAAAATAGGTTATAAATGCTCAAAATTTGCAACAGACCATAAAATAGGCTATACAATATGAAAATATGCTATAAACCATAAAAATATGCTATATACCATAAAAAATACGCTATACACTATGAAAATAGGCTATAAACCATCAAAATATGCTACAAAGCATAACAAATATGCTATAAAACATGAAAATATGCTACAAACCATAAAAATAGGCTATACACCATGAAAAATAGGCTATACACCATAAGATTAAGCTGTAAACCATGAAAATATGCTATACATTATACAAAAGATACTATAAACCATGAAAATATGCTATATACCAATAATATATGCTATACACCATGAAAACAGGCTATAAACCATGAAAATAGGCTATAAACCATGAAAAATAGGCTATATACCATGAAAATAGGCTATAAACCATGAAAATATGCTGTATACCAATAAAACATGCTATACACCATGAAAACAATCTATAAACCATGAAAGTATGCTATAAAACATGAAAATAGGCTGTATACCATGGACATATGCTATACATTATGAAAATAGGCTATAAACCATCTAATATGCTATAAAGCATGAACATATGCTATTAACAACGAAAATATGCTATAAACCATGCAAATATGCTATAAAGCATGAAAATATGCTATACACTATGAAAATAGGTTATACATTTTCAAAATTTGCAACAGACCATGAAAATAGGCTATACACTCTGAAAATATGCTATAAACCATGAAAATATGCTATATATTATAAACATACGATATACACTATGAAAATAGGCTAATCCATCAAAATATGCTACAAGCATAACAAATATGCTATAAAACATGAAAATATGCTATAAACCATGAAAATAGGCTATACACTATAAACAAAATAGGCTATACACCATAAAATTAAGCTGTAAACCATGAAAATATGCTATACATTATACAAAATATACTATAAACCATGAAAATATGCTATATACCAATAACATATGCTATACACTATGAAAACAGGCTATAAACCATGAAAATAGGCTATAAACCATACAAATATGCTATATACCAATACAATATGCTATACACCATGAAAAACAAGCTACAAACCATGAAAACAAGCTATAAACCATGAAAACAAGCTATAAACCATGAAAACAAGCTATAAACCATGAAAACATGCTATAAAACATAAAATATGCTATATACCAATACAATATGCTATACACCATGAAAACAAGCTATACACCATGAAAACAAGCTATAAACCATGAAAACAAGCTATAAACCATGAAAACATGCTATAAACCATGAAAACATGCTATAAAACATAAAAATAGGCTATAAACCATGAAAATTTGCCTTAGACCATGAAAATACGCTATACACTATGGAAATAGGCTCTAAACTATCAAAATATGCTACAAAGCTAAACAAATTGCTATAAAACATGAAAATATGCTAAAGACCATGAAAATATGCTATAAACCATCAAAATAGGCTCTAGACCATGAAAATATGCTATACACCATACAAATAGTCTATAAACCATGAAAATAGGCTATACACCATAAAAAAAGGCTACAAATCATGACAATATGCTATAAACCATTACAATATGTTATACACCATGGAAATAGGCTATACACCATGAAAAACGGCTATACACCATGAAGATAGGCTATACACTATGAAATTAGGCTATAAACTATCAAAATAGGCCATAAATTATGAAAATAGGCTATACACAATGAAAATATAATATAAACTATAAAAAAGCTATACACCATGAAAATAGGCTATACACCATGAAAATAGGCTATAAATTACGAAAATATGCTATAAACCATGAAAATATGTTCTAAACAAAAAAAATGTGCTATCTACCATAAAAATATGCTACACACCATCAAAATAGGCTATAAACTATGAAAATAGGCAATACACCATGAAGATAAGCTATACACTATAAAATTAGGCTATACACCATAACAAAAGGCTATAAACCATACAAATATGCTATAAACCATTAAAATATGTTTTGAACAATACAAATATGCTATACACCATGAAAATATGCTATACACCATAAAAAATAGGCTATACACCATGAAAATAGGCTATACATCATGATATTAGGATAAAAACTATCAAAATAGGCTATAAACCATGAAAATAGGCTATACACCATGAAAATATGATATAAACCATAAAAATAGCCTATACACCATGAAAATAGGCTATAAACCATGAAAATATGCTATATACCATGAAAATATGCTACACAGCTTCAAAATGGGCTATAAGCCTCAAAATATGATATACCATGAAAATATGCTATGCACCATAAAAATATGCTATCAACCATGAAAATATGATATACCATGAAAATATGCTATGCACCATAAAAATATGCTATTAACCATGAAATTATGATACACCATGAAAATATGATATACCATGAAAATATGCTATACACCATAAAAATATGCTATTAACCATGAAAATATGATATACCATGAAAATATGCTATGCACCATAAAAAATATGCTATTAACCATGAAATTATGATACACCATGAAAATATGATATACCATGAAAATATGCTATACACCATAAAAATATTTTATAAACCATGAAAATAGGCTATAGACCATGAAAATATGCTTTAAAACATAAAAATATGCTACAAACCATGAAATTATGCTATTAACCATGAAAATATACTATAAACCCTGAAAATAGCAAACTAATTTATCAAAATTGATTACAAAATTTCCTTTGGCAGCAGAGCTTTCCAAACTATTCATTACAAATTATTTGGTTCGTCATAACTTAGAAACTATAGATGATTATCTAGTAATTATACTCTTTTCAGAATTAAAATTCTTTCTGCTAAATATAAAGTATTTACCTGTCCATATTCCCTTAAAAGCCTAAATCGTAAACATAAGCCTATGGCGGGCGGGAGGGGTGAGGAGATCGCCAGCATAGCACCTATTTGAGTCAAATAGTTAATTTAATTCGGGAAAAAAGGAAAGGGGACAATTTAAAGGAATAATGAAGTTCTATTGAATTGACAAGTCAGATTCCATGGCTTCTTTTCTATCGAAAATCTTCAATCTTTTGCAATTTTCGTAAAATTTCCTTCATTTTCGTGAAATTCCCTTCAATTTCGCGCAAATTCTTTTTGCATTTTCTGGAAAATTTCTTCAATTTTCGAGAAGTTGTCTTCAATTTTCGTAAAACTGCCTTTAATTTTTGGGCAATTTCCGTAATTTCCCAGAAATTTTTAGCAAATTTCTTTCAATTTTTAAAAGATTCTCCACATTCGTTTATTTTCGTAAATTATGCTTCAATTCATGTAACTTCACTTCATTTTCAGAAAGGTTTGATGAATATTCAGAGAAAATATTGCATAGCTACAAAAGGTAGTGATCATTGATATCTTTGTTATACCGGAACAAAAGTGTACACAACTTTTTACATAAGTCACTTCATTCTTTTTTCTTCTCTTTTGTGTGTGTGTGTGTTTGGGAGGGGGCGATTATTCTACATATTCAGACCCAAGTCAAGACCGCTCTAATTCAAACGTCTCCCGTACGCCTATGGTCGTAAGTGTTGAAAAACATTCAACCTTCCAATCTATTCACTTGCAGATCGAACGAAAACATCGTTACCGATCTACGATGCGATCCTATTTGCAACTCAACGTTCTTTCTGTCATCTTTGTGATTGTTCTTGTTTCCTTTGGAAAGTGTCGTCAGGATGCAGAAACAGATGCAGGTAAAATTACAATGTGCGAGGACTTTTTTAGTTAGGTGTAGGCCCATTCTTTGTTATGAGGGATTATCCTCTAAGTTTATGTAAAGAATGAGGACGGTTTTCCAAAAGGAGGAAGTAATGTTAAACGTTTTTAAATGTTTTAGATACTAAGAAACTCAAAAGAAATATATATTCCAAGCATACATCCTTGGATAAAAAGATAATATCATTTTATATTGCCATTTCCCAAAGAGACAAAACCGTGTTCAGTTTAGCTAGGTGTGTGTGTGTGTGTGTGTGTGTGTGTGTGTGTGAAGGAGGGGGAAGGGGGTGGGAGAGGGGAGGTTTTCAGTATTAACAGATTAATCGTGGAAGTAAATACCTTATTTTCTTGTTTACCATTGATGACGAATTTACAACATCCCTTATTCTATCCAAATCATTCCCATGTACAGTAGCAGTGTTCACACATTCTTGATTTAAATTATTAGTTCAGTGATGTCATTTTTCAGTTTACATTTTGTCAATGCCATTTAATTCATAAAATAATCCTAATTTTGTCTCATTTGTGTGAGTGCTCTAATCATTTGAAAATGGATGAATGTGCGGTAGTTAACTTTCCATTGAGCTCTAAAAATGTCAGAACATGATTTATTTGGTGTTCTCTTGTTTAGACTGCAAAGATTCCGAAACACAGAATCGGGCGAGTCACTTCCACAATAAATACGATGCTGTTTACAGTAAGTACATTCTCTGTTGTCTTTGAATTAAAGGTCATCTATCGTGGTTCAAAAAGAAAGGAAGAGGGAGGAGAGAAGGGGAGAAGGGGGTGTACATTTGATTCCAAAAAGATTCTGATTGGCCAATCAATGTAGGTGCACATTGTAAGACCGGGTTTTGACCAATCAAAACACGAATTGAATTATATTTACCTCCACGTTACAGCCAATAACTGGCCTTCAAACTGTTAAATGTTGCTACCAATTAATGCTGAATAGGTACTATACCTTCTTCAAGGTTAATAGTTTAAATTTCGACTCAATATGTAAATCTATGATAACGTGCTGTTCTCTTTTTTAATCTGGCACTCTGGTGTATATACTAAGATATACCCTATTGGTTGGCATGAAAATCTGACCATTACATCACGCAGGTAGCTCTGGTAGGCCTATTACATATATGGTCATTTCTTAGATTGCCCTTAACACCGTATCAGGACCAGCGAATAAATTTCCATTGTACAGTTGATTACATCGAGCGAAATAATCCATTGTCACTATATTGATAAGCATGGAGCATATTATAATTTTTGCTGGTTCCGATGCGATAGCATCAGGAACCTATGCGGTCATGATGACGTGCGTGTGTGTATGTGTGTGTGTGTGGGGGTATGTATGTGTGTGCTTGTGTATGTGTATGTATGTTTGTGACGGTCAGCTCTTAAACTCGATATCTCAAGAACGATAAACTGGATTCACGTCACATGTGGTACACAGATAGCTCATGGTCCGCAGATGTGCCTTGTTGTTTTGATGGCAATGTCATGCATATTAATGAGTAGGCGGGGATTAATGTAAAAATCTTGAAATGTTCATATTTTACCAACCGCACGTCTGTCATGTTTTATGTTTGGTGTACTTATGATGTTAGCTGGTGTGTACATGTTCATGATATAAAAATGTTGAATTTCATTCGTATGCATAGTGATCGGGACTTAATGTGATTCTGCTGAAAAAAGCTTGTAAAAACGGTCTTTCAAGAACTGTGCACTGGATTCATGTCACATGTGGTACACGTAGAGCCCATGGTCCGTAAATATGGTCTGTTGGTTTTGATGGTGATGTCATGCATAGCAATGAGTAGGCGGGGTTTAACGTAAAAATAATGAAATGTTCATATTTTAACAATAGCATGTCTGTTTTGTTTCATATTTGGTATGATTATAATGTTAGCTAGTGTGTACATGTTCATGATGTAAAAAAGTTGAATTTCATTAACATACATAGTGAGCGGGCTTAATATGATTTTGTTGAAAAGAGTTTGTAACACGGTATCTCAAGAACGGTAAACTACATTCATGTCATATTTGGTACACAGATAGCCCATGTTTGTATATGTGCCCTATTGGTTTTGGTGGTGATATCATGCATATTAATGAGTAGGCGGGATTAATATAGAAATCTTGAAATGCTCTTAATTTGACAATCACATGTCTGTTTTCTCATATTTGTTATAATAATGATGTTAGCTAGTGTGTACGTATTCATTGTATAATAACGGCGACTTTCATTAATATGCGTAGTGGGCGGGGATTAATATGATTTTGTAAACAAAAAGCTGGTAAACACGATATCGCTAAAACTATAAACTGGATTCACGTCATGTGTGGTACGCAGATAGCTCATGATCTACAGATGTGCCCTAATGTTTTTGGTGGGGATTTGATGCATATTAATAAGTGGGCGGGGCTTAAAATAACAATTTGAAAAAGTGACAAATGAGCAACTGTACAGTGTATGTCCGTTTTGCGTCATATTGGGCATGATAATTTCGTTGGCTATTTTGATGTCCTGAATATTAATGAGTAGGCGGGACTTACTTTCAAATTCTTGAAATTGGATAAATGAGCAGCCAATTTTGCATCATACTTGCTATGATAATGTTCTTAATTATTGTGTAGATGCTAATGTTGTCAAGATTTTTATTGATCTGCATGGTGGGTGTGGCTTATGAATAAATATCATGGAGCAGATATTTCCGCAAGATATGCAATCACATGACAGTCAAAACAAATTTTGCAAATCAATCAGCCTTTAAAAAATAAGCCACAAAATGTATTAGTTGTGGTTAATGAAATGAAAAATAAAAGGGTATTGTTTAATATAATTACTTAGACCTAGGAATGCCGCGTCGTCCGACGCATGGGATAGTCAACGCTTTCCAGTTTGATCGGTCAGCAGTCAGCATTTTGATGTCGCTCCATCTCTTGTTGACTCTTTGAAGGTCTTGATTGATGGTCAGGTGCCAGTTCACTTTAGGCCGTCCTCTCGTCCTTCTTCCTGTTGACCACCACAACACCTAGCCTTGTAGGGGAGAGGGAGGGAGAGTCATGAAATGTCCCAGTCATTTGGTATTGGACACTTGGGTTTACAATGATTGATCTCCCTCTTTGGGAATGAGTTGACACTTCATTAGATGACCAAGATCATCCTAATGCACCTTGAATCTAAAGCATCGAATTTCTTTTCTTGGTTTGACTTTAGATGCCAAATATAGGAAGGTCGACGAGACATTGGAATTTTAGTTAGAAGCGAAGTTTGGTCTAAATTGTAAGTTCTTACTTGACCATATCTTGTTTAGTTGGTTGAAGGGGGCTTTACTTATTCTGCAGTTGATATCATGGGCAACTGTACCTTGGCTTTTAAAGGAACTTCCCAGGTAGTAAATTCTTAACACGAAAGGTGTTTGGTACTCACCTGTTAGCATACTCTTGGCCTTATTTGGCCTTATTTCATTTGGTGATCATTTATGTAGGAAACTATAACCAAAGGAGAAACGTTTGAGGAAACGATGTGATATGATTTAAGGAAAGGTGAATGAATTTTAAAACCGAGCACCGAGCTTCCCGCTGCATGGCCAATAGAAATAAGTCACCTTCGATTATGAATAATGATCACACTGGCTTTATTAAGGGAAGGTACATTTGTGAGAACATTCACCTGATACTAGACACAGTACAGTATACAAACCAAACTAATATTCCAGGTTTGCTCTTTTTACTAGATTTCGAAAAAGCTTTCGATTGTGTAGATTGGATTTTTTTTATTTCTTGTTTGTCCTTTTTCGGTTTTGGGCGGGATTTTATACGTTGGGTTTTAACCCTCTATCTTGCATTTGTGTAGTAAATAACGGGTTTTCTTCTGTTTTCTTTAATGTTTATAGAGGTGTGAGACAAGGCTGTCCACTCAGTCCTTATTTGATTCTGATATTGTGCTGAAATTCTTGCTATAAAACTCCGGGCAATATTACCTGGTTTAAGGATTTACAGTGGTAATCTGAACATTACTCAGTATGCCGATGACTCTACCATTTTTATAGACAGTAACCCAAGATCGTTGGAAAACTGTTTACTGATTCTTTACGACTTTGAGCAGGTTTCTGGGCTTAAGTTGAAGTATTATAAGTGATCATTGTTTCCTCTGGTGTCCCCAGGTACCTAATTTTGTGCATTCATGTAAGCATTGTATCAATGTGACTTATGGTCGGTCACCGCTCTAGGCATTAACTTCACACATCAGCGTGCCGACCTTTTTTCTGTAAACTACCATCCAAAACTACCACGTGTCAAGCAAATGCTTGGTCTTTGGGAAACCCGTGACTTAACCACTGGGTATGTTTTTGCATGATCTGCAAGTTCTCCTTTGAACTTTGTTTTTGATCTTGTGTGGCAAAAAGGGCAAGGTAAAGAGATTTGTCTCAATACAAAATGCGCTTATCGGTGGACTAGGTGTGTGTCATCTGAGTTCTTTTGTTGATATTATCAAAATTGCCTGGGTCGCTCGCTACCTAAATAGTCAGAATGGTAAATGGAAGTTTTGTTCTATCATTATTTGCGTAATTTGGTAAAAAGTTCATACTCTGTGTAATTATAGACCACATGATATCGTTCCGTTTGTAAAAAATATGAGTTTATAGGTGACTGTTCTTCTGCATGGAGTCAGCTCACATTCAATTCGGGCATCTCCACTTCTGATCAGATTCAATGAAATAACTCTTTTGTTAGGAATGACAATTCAACTGTTTTGTGTAAGAGTTTGTTTGAACAACGGATTCACTATGTTAGCGATCTTTTTTATGTCAATGGTTTGTCGTATCTATATACTGATTTTAAAAGAATATGCTCTGTGCATATCCCTTTTACTCTATTCTTTGGTATTTTATATGCTATTTCACAAAACTTGCACCGGGTTATTTCTGTAATCCCTTTTAGCGAGAGAAGGAGACCAACTCAGCAAGAGGAGACGGTCACTAAACTTAAATCTGACATAACGCAAAGATATCTTTTTCTGTGTCCCTAGTAAAAGGCATAAGTGGATTAACTTCCTAATTCTATATACGCTAAGTTTTTAATTTTATGTTTATACCTGTCGCTAACGTAAATGTAAGCCGTACCTGGATGATTTTTTAGCAGTTTAAATTCAATCTAAAAGTTCAGATCTACATCCTCAAGCAAAATGGGAGAGAGGGTGATTTAAATGATTTAAAAATATCTTTGATAACCTACTATTGTAATTCCCACCATTACAGCTTAAGGCCCATTATTTACTTAATCTTTTTTATTCAATGAACCCTTGTAACCTATAAGAATGTTTCACTATATGCCGTCATTTATAAGGTGCTCATGCATCAACCCTGTGCATTCTGCTTGTTTATTTGAAGCTCCATTTCTATCATCCGTGTTTTTATTTATACAATTAATATTTTGTTTGAGCCGTTTGTATTCTATCTGTAATCTACTCTGATATACCATAACATTTTCTGTACGTGTTTTTGTTGCTCTGTATAAAAAGTGTGCGACTTGTAAACAAAAACCGACTATTATGCATTTTCACCCAGTGATCAGAGGTGGTTGAGCGATTAAATTGTCGCTCACATAAGAAAGTCAATTTAAAAGTTACTTTTCATATGTACAATCATATCTTACACAGCTGGGCTATGGTTTCAATGCAGATTTGTTCTTCATATCATATCTACGAGAATTCATACTTCTTTAATCAGTTAATAATTGTTGTGATCACGGTCTGATCAGGGAGTGGTCTATTGAAAGTATTGCACACTGTATTCACAAGTAATAAAGCGTATCGAGCTATTGACAAGTTGAATTCTCCGAAAAATAAAACGGCACGCGAGAAGTTACTACAACTAACCATTTTAAGGGGATGCATTAGATTGTAGACAATAATCTATCTAACAGTTTAGGAGAAACCTTAATTTTGGGGATAATTATAAGAATTCTACAGAAAGTCAAAGGATTATATAAAAGCATACACCAGCTTTTGGTCTGCAATTGAGATTAATTCTATTAATGCTGATATCCAGTAAAAACAGCAATGTTTGAAAATCATCATGAAAACATTTTTTCACAATTGTGAAAAATGTTTTATGTTATCATTTTGTGGTGTCATAAAAATGTTTTCATAACATTTTTTCAAAAACGTTTTTTTACCCATACAAATGATATAATAAAAACATCTTTTCCATAATATTATAAGAAAAATGTTGCGTATTTTTTAAACAGCAATTACATCGTAACACAAATCTAAAATTCATAGAAGGATGCATTGTTAATTAGAGTTTAGAAGTATATAAATATCCAGACCAAAAGAGCGATTAGCTTAACGAATCTAGTAAAAAGCTAATTTCTTGAAATCAAGATTGAAAACTTTTCACGATCTATGGCGTTTTATGATGGAGTATTCAATTTATAATCTTTTTATTATAATGTATATATGTTTTCTATAACCATTTCTTTACACGGGAAACGTAAATCAGACGTGTCGTGCATTTATACGCGTTTCATTTATCTCTAATTCATACACTTTGCAAAACATACAATAAATGTAGCTAGTGTCGTTCAACATTTATTCACTTAGTGTGTACCATATTGTTTTCCGAAATGGTGATATATTGTCAAAAATGAAATCAATTGGTATGATTTATTGTAAATACTGCTTCGAAAAATTTATCAAAAAGGAATGCTACAACGTTGCAGCCTATGAAACACAACCGTAAAAATGATTATCATTGGTAGCTCAGTGAAAATTACTACACAGTTTTAACTTGCAACAAATATACACAAAAGATCAAACCTTTAATCCTTGAGAAACATATTGATGCTGACAATATTTACAAACATCTACCAAAATTTGACTGAAACAATCAGCCGATCTTGGCCTGGATTAAGGCCCTGAAAAATCCAAAAAAGGTAAAATCTCTTAATATTAAACCAATTTGGACCGTCGTTTTTTGTAACATCAATGCACAAGGTTTTTAATAAACCTTAAACCAAACTGATAGTGTTTTTAGTGTGAAAATGTAAATTTTCTAATTTTATGTGGCATTTAACATTATTAATTGCCAAAAATTAGTTTTAGTAATAACTGAGATAGCACACTAAATTTGACTTTTTGACGAAATGTGATTATGTTGGCACATGATTTGGGAGCTGACGTTGAGCCCACGTACGTTGGTTCAATGTATTGCAGCCAACGGTTGTCCCGCATAATGTGGACAAAATTCAACAATTGATTTGCTCGTAGTCTAACATTGCATAAAGCGATGTAGACTGCAATATGGTACAAGAGACAACACTCAAGATTCAATGTTTATTTTCCACAAACGCAGATATCGATGCAAGAACTGTACAACGTATATCATATGCAGTGGAGGAAGACTAGATAAGCAAATATGCTTTTACAATGTAGTCAACCTTTCGAAGAAAAAGACATATTAAGCAAAAATGTACAATGAAATAAAGCCTGTAGAATTTGTGAATGTATACATATATGTAAACTAAATCATGAATAATTACAAATAACAAAAGTGCACACTCACGATGAAAACAACAAGAAACATCTCCCCCACCCCCGAGAAACAATAAAGACTTTATACAACCTAATACATCAATACATTATTACTTATGATTCACAAAGAGCTTTGATTTTAATAATCTTGATCAAAGTAGAGACTGATTTGGCTTGTTTTATTTCGTTACATAAATTATTCCAAAGATTTGTGGCTGTCGATATAGTTGAATGTCTAAATAACTCCATTTTAACAGGTGTATTACTAGAAACTCTTGTATTGTAATTATGAACCTCATAATTTAAGGAAACATAACTATAAGATGAAGTTGGAAGTAAACGTTTCGTCAACTGATATATAAACACGCCCGATGCTTATGTCAACAAATTTGAGCAGATTGCACGAAACGAATCAAAGTTTTGTGTGTGCCTATCAGCTAATTTCGTAAGAATTCGGTTTGCTTTCTTTAGAAGAAGAAATAAAATACATTTACATTTTCCCTGACAATGTTAGAAACAAAGAGCGTTGTACCAATCATGAAGGCCTATTGTGAAATACACTCTTTTGCTAACGTTGACCCAGCGTAATATGGTATTCACCAAGATTTTACATTGAAATATATACCGCTGCATATAAAAAATGCTGAACATTATTTGTCCTTCAAATCAATGTCAGAACAAATTAGGACACCGGGAGCTATAAACAGAGATTGGTAGAACATTTTTGGAGGGTACTTCGTCACCCCTAAAAACAAACGCAATCAATTGTGGAGGTCCTTGTTTGGTGTTTTTGCTTGCAGTTCTTATTGCTTGCAGGTAACTTAATTTCGTCCGTTACGTCTCTGCTTCAATGTGCTCAATAACTGCGAAGCTTTCTTGGGGAAATAATCCAATGCTTGAAAGTTTACTAGTAACGTTGAGCTAAAGGAAAGGGGAGAATGTTCACAAAACAGATCCCTTAAATTATTTAGATAACAGCTTTATAGCATTTCCCCGTACAAACGTTATAAAATGTATGATCATGAACCGTAGGTTTTTACATGTCTTTAATTATACAGTGTTTCTCTTTTGTTGTTCGATCACTTTAGATTATCTTCTCAATGATGAAGATAGAAGAATGGTTGGTTCACTAAATTTCAACTCAGAAATTTCAAAAACCAAGTTCACTCTCGGGGAAAGTAACACAAAGTCGGCAGAAGAACTACCTCCTGGCTTGATTCATGTTCAAACCGAACAGCAAATAATTTCCATTATACAGGAGGCCAAACAAAATAGGCGCAAAGTTCGTCTCACGGGATCCTACCATTCAGCTCCAGGTGTTTGTTTTGGAAATGATACACACTATAAGATTCGCTTATTTGGTGATCTGAGAAAAGTGACGGTTCTGAAGAAAACTGCAATAGAGTTGCTAGTGAAGGTAGGTGCAGGGTGTTACCTGGGAGTCCATCCATCCGACAGCACTTCAACATTAGAACATTCTTTGAATCATCAGCTCCAGGAACTCGGTTTCGCATTACCAATTCTTGGTGGCATGAGTCATCAATCTGTGGGTGGATTTTTATCAACTGGTTCTGCTGGAGGGAGCTTGAAATTCGGATTCGCAGATGTTGTTACAGAAATACACTTTATTGATGGCAATGGAGTGAAGCATATTGCAAAGAGAGGCACAGATCTCTTCAATGCTGTTGGTGTGTCGATGGGTCTTTTCGGAGTAGTAACGCATGTTGTTTTTTTGCTCCAACCAACATATGATGTTAAAGGTACAGAGCAAAATGTCAAATTTCGAAATTCTGTATTTCAAGCAGATGAGTCAGGTAAAACCGATTTAGAGTTCACGTTAAAAAATGAACAATACTTTCATGCTGATTGGTATCCACAAGAAGGTGCAAATCACGTTACTGAATGGTACGGAAGTCAAACAATATGTACTGATATCATACCATATGTACACATTTTACATAACAAACTTACACAAGGTTTTGCATTTGCAACTTTAAAGTTCCTGAACTATTTGCTTACTTTTTTTCACGGAAAATTTTCACATGAAATTATTGGAAAAGCGATGGATCTGTTCACGAAAACTGACGGTCCAGCACACTTTTGTGACGTCTGGTACAAAACCCTTCCGAATGATGACCAAGCACCCGTTGAAACGCTTTTTCGCACTGAATTCACGGAATTTTGGTTTCCAGTGGAGCAGGCTGACAATGTTGTTAAAATATTACATGAAATATTTAAGAATCCGCAGGCAGCGGGAAACTTTGCAACAGAAATATATTCAGCAAAAGCATCACCTTTCTGGCTCAGCCCTGCATTTGATAGGGATGTAGTTCGAATTGATCCATATTGGTTTGCTCACAATATAGGGGATCCGCGGGTATTTTTTACGTATTATTGGGACAAGCTTCTTGGAGTCCCGGGAGTACGTTTACATTGGGGAAAATTTCTGCCTTTAAATGGACAAGTTTGTGGAGATACCATCTTTAATCTAAAGTTTCTGAAGGGTTCTTATCATAAACTTGAAAAGTGGCTTGAAATGAGAAAAGAGTATGATCCACATGGGGTCTTCCTAAATGACTATTGGCGATCTATTTTTGAGATAGAAACCTAATTTCATGTTTAATGCAATAAACAACAACGAAGTTTGATTTTCCGAAACGACAATTTATCACCAAATCTGCTATGAATACCGAGTACTGCGTCAGTAGGTATAAGTAAAGAAAATCGATTTGACGAAAACAATATTGCATCGGCAAAAACTGTACAGTGAAGGCGTACTCGTATTTGAAAGTATTTCTCATTTAATTGAATAAAGTTAATTTATTTCGAAAACAGATAACATCATATTATTATAAGGATTAAAATTAGAATAAGTCCTTGCAATGATCTTAGGATTATGAAAAGCCGAATTGTACCGTATCATTCTTATCTCTTGCATTGCAAGTTTGTAGTAAATCTTTATCTCCAGAAAAATGACAAGAATTAAAGAAAAACTAATACTGATTGGGAAAATATCGAGTGATCCAATAACTCACTACCAAAAACTAAAGAATTAGTCTTTAAACGAAGCAAAATGGTGAGAACAAATTCGTTATGGAGATAAGAATATAAATGCGAACTAGCCGAATTTCATTCAAAGTGCAAAATAGTTAATATCATCTCAAATTGTATACCACGGAAGTCAGGGCTTATCCCATGAATATAGTTCGTCTTCTTAGAAATCATTGTAGCATAAACTAATAATACAAAAGCTGTAAAGGCTACAAAGCTGTGCATGGTTGTGGTATAATTTGAGCATGCCATACATAGCTTTGTTGTCTTCAAGTAATCACTTAAAATATGTTGGTGTTTGTCGTACTTTTTAATGTGACTACATTTAACACCTAGATAAGTCATATATCGATAATCAGTACAGCTTATATGAGACAAAAGAGATACCATGGCAATTATGTGATTTCCGGTGCACAAATATAAAAAAGTGATGATCTAGAAATGAGTCCAGATTGTGATTGCATTGTACTCATTGGCAACGAAAACATGAGTGTCGACACCATTGATATTATATTATCAAAAATGGTTTCTAGATATTGACGAGAGTATATTTTTTAATAATGACCTCGGTAATCACGTGATTTTGGAGGATATATAAACAACATAGGTACTTAGTCATTATTTAATACTGATTGTTACCACAGGCTTATCATGAAAAGATGGATGTAGACAAATTATTTGTAATACTATGACGTATAGTTCTCTTGGTAGTAACAAGAATAGATTTCGTGATACTGTCGTCATTGATCACGTGGTTTTAGGGCAAAAGCCATGACCAAAACCTGCCAGCAATGTAGTTTTGTAATGTTGGTGAAAGATTTTTAATTCATTTTTTCCGCGCTTTCCGCTAATGAATAAATATTTAAAGCTGTAATGTTAGATTCAATTGTTTTGTTTTCATTCTCAGATTACATTTATTTGCTCATACTAAATATATTTAGTTTGGAATAAAGAGTGGTGCGTAAGGGCGGGTTGACGGGTGGGAAAGGGTGGGATGGGATTGGTGTTTGTACAAAAAAGAATACAGTATAATAAGTTCAACGTAAGTTTCTGTAAAACAATATTTGCGACAAGTATAGGGGTGCGTCTACTTGTAAAGTGGTTTTTTTTTAGAGCACTTCATTTTGCAACATGTATTTTTTTACATTTTATTATGACCCTATTGTATTGTCATTGATGTAAATAAACAAACAGGATGGCAATCCACGGAGTTGCTGACGTTATTGCGTCTGCCGCATATAATTTGACAAATTATCTTCAAGCGAGTTTTGCGAGACACCTTTACATCATCCTTCATCAACCCACCAAATAACAAATAACTTGCGCTCACTGTTTTTCGAAGACACGCGACCAACCAAAGTTTACCATTTTAAATCAATCATTTGAAATCCGACCTTTGACCTTTAAGTGACTTGCATCTCTTGAGCAAGATGCCACTTTACGTCACCCTTCATCATCAACCCACCAAGTATACAAACCAATGCACTTACGGTTTTTTCATGACATGCGACCGGCCTAATTTTACAAATTTTAAATCAACTATTTGACCTCTGATCTTTGACTTTTAATTGACATGCCCCATTATGTGTAGAACACAACTCTATATGACCTTCACCCAACCTACCACGTGCCAACCCAATACCACTTACGGTTTTCTCAGAAAGCGCGACACAAAATTTGCCATCTTTTATCAATTTTTTTGAGTTTTGACCATTCAGTAACTAATCCCATTATGAGTGGGACATAACCATACATCACACTCTGCCATCCTACTAAGCAACAACTTCCACCAACCCACCTAACCATAAGGGTCAACGCAATAGCAATTATGTTTTTATGTTTAAAAAAAAAAAAAATATATGTTTTTACCACAAAATGCAACACAACATTTATCATTATTATACCTCTAACACTTTGACCGTTAAGTGAAATGTCAGATATATGGCGAGACACAAATTTACATCATTTCTACTTCAACCCACCAAGTAACAACGCAACTGCACTACCGGTTTTTCCATGACACGCACCTACTATAATTTACCATTGTAAATCAATTATTTGACCTTTTAAGTGTCATAGCCCATGCTATGTGGGACACAATCCTACATTACCTTCCACCAACCTACCAAGTACCAACCCAATACCCCTTACGGTTTATCCAGGAAAGACGACAAAAAAGGTACTATTCTTAATCAATTATTTTATCTTTGACCTTTAAGTGACATACCACGTTACGTATGGGAAATAACCCTGCACCACCCTTCACCAATTACTTAATTTGCCAACCAAGTAATAGTCTGCACCAACCCACCATAAGGATCAATGCAATACCAATTACGTTTTTGCAACAAAATGCATTACCATTATTGTTTGACCTAGCCTTTGACCATTAAGTGACATGCCACATCCTTTGAAAAACACAACTTTACACCATCATTCATCAACCCAACAAGTAGCAACTCAAGTGGTCGTCCGTTTTTCCGTTTTTTAAGTGATCTGATCCATTCCGTACGAGGTACGAAACAAATATCACTTAGTTTTCCCAGGAAACGCGTCACAAAATGGACTAACATTGATCAACCATTTAATCCCTGACCTTTGACATTTAACGTACATAACCATTGTCCGGACATTTAATCACATCATCCCACACCACCCCATTTTCGACTTAATAGCTTGAATGATTTTTCCAGGAGACGCGACACAAAATTGTGTACACTCACGCACCCCCCCCCCCCCCTCACATCCCTCCCATCCGCTCCACGTGCCAAAGTGAGTACAATACTTTATCGCCATATATACTATGTGCTGCGATAAGGTAACAAATGATCACTATCGCGAGGACATTTATTAAAATATATGTTTGCTTGTAAAATTGACCAATAATGTTGTCCGGTAAAAAAACTGTATCTGTTTGGAAGGGTCACTATTCATTACAGGCATTTGGGGATTTAAAAAACTTTTCAGCCTTTTTTTAAAATAATCTATAAAAGCTTGCTGCAAAGAAATTAGTTTTCGTATCACCTACATGCTGATGGCCAGTACGGAACTCATCAAAATTGTGAGAAAAAATATACTTAATACACATTTCTATCCCAACCATAATATATCAATTTTTTCCCGAATATGTCTGGCAAAAGGGCGGCAATTTTCGGAGGATTTCTGCAACAACTAAGGCCTCATATCATTTAGAGTTACTTTTGAGTCAATACAGTGCTAATAACAATTTTCCGTAACATAAAAACATTTTCATGCAATCTCATTCTGCAATCTTAAAATGTGTACAATTTTTCATTGACTCAAATGATGAACGTACGTCCTATTTCACCCAAAATAACACGTACATCACAACCGTAACTTTTCAAGTTGCAGGCTGATTGCCACAAGAAAATCGTTTGTTTTAACATCATTTTTAACAGTAGTGAGTGTCAGATATCTCAATAATGTCCCCCAGGACATTTTGCTGTGTCGTGCTTCCCCCTCAATATAAAAAATAAATGCATTGAAAATTATATTTTCTTCGGTTCGATTAGCATCATGATTAGAAGAAGGTCTCCAAGGTGTGGGTCATCGTCGCAGGTATAAATCCTTACACATGAAATTCAGGTTTGTATGGTAAAAATCTGTACTCCTTGTTTGACAGTCCGGTTCATACTCCCGATCGAGAGATCTCAGAGTTCGCCTGTTTGGGAGATCGGGACATGCGCAGTTCGAGTCTATTCAATAACGAAGCTTCGCTGTAGTTTTTGGTACTTTTTGTGTATATTTCTTAACATTCTGTTTCATTACCATATAATAATGATACAAAAGTTTGATTTGACTTACAGTGTTTGTCAAAAATTATTACCGAACAAAACTTTAAGATGTTGTTTTTTTTTTTTTTTAAATCTTGTTAAAGCGCGATTGCACATAATGATATAATAAGAAGTCACCACTTTTCTTCAAATTTCTTGAAAATTTCACGGTAAATTTTATAATCGCACGGTGAAAAGATTATTCATGCCATTAATTTATTATGTGAAGAAAAATTTGATTGAGGTTCCCGCGCTCCAATTTTGTCTGATTCTTATATTATTCCTATACAAAATTTGATTTGGGATAGATGCATTGTGGGATACTTCCGTAAAGTATCTCTTGATCGGGAAACTAAAACTGTTCTCCCGATTGGGGGTACAAACCGGATTGTTTGACGGTCTTTACAAGTCCTTATGTCTGTCTGTCTGTATTCGCTTAGCTGTATGGTCTGAGGACAAAGACTTCGGCATCACACCGATGCATCGATTATCAATGTTTCGCCCGAGGACAGAACATTATGTCCTTAAACGAATTTAATGCTTATCTTCTCGCTGAATTTAGTAAGGGTCCTCGAAAATGTAAAACATCCTGACACATTTTCATAAAATCTTAATCAAAATATTCTTACAACTGATTGGTGGTGGGTCTGTGCTTTCGAGGACATTGTTATGAAACCACATTAATAGACCTAATTTTGTATTTCTCGTTTTGTAAGTCCTCGTTTGTGTAAAATATGGGTGACCACCGCCGCCCAAATTATTTAAACAACAAAATCAATTTTGAAAGCAAAAAGAAAACTAAATTAATAGAATAACAAAATCAACTTTTTGAAGAAAAAAAACAAAACAAAAACATAAGTTACAAGGGAAAATATAACAAAGTTGGAACAATTTAAAATTTAAAATCGAAAAAAATGAAACATTAAAACTTTAACAACTAAAGAAAAAAAATCTAGTAACTTGGAAAATTCATTCCTTAAAACTTAAAACATTCAAAAAACAACGATAAATAAGTTCTTCATATGAAACATTCAATCAGCAAAGTTTACAATATTTGAAAACTCAAAACCTTTCAAGTACAAACCGTCAAAGTACATATAGTCAAACTATCAACCATCAACAGTTGAATCAAGTTCAAATTGACGAAAACCGAAATTTCATCGCAATCATATAATCATCGCCGAATCTACAAAGACTGAAAGAGTCAACAGTCAAGACAGACAGTAAACACTGTCAAAGCAACGCAATCAACGCCGTCAATGCAACACAATCAACGCCCTCAATGCAACACAATCAACGCCGTCAATGCAATACAATCAACGCCGTCAATGCAACACAATCAACGCCCTCAATCCAACACAATCAACGCCCTCAATGCAACACAATCAACGCCCTCAATGCAATACAATCAACGCCCTCAATACAACACAATCAACGCCCTCAATACAACACAATCAACGCCCTCAATAAACACAATTAACGCCCTCAATACAACACAATTAACGCCGTCAATGCAACACAATCAACGCTCTAAAACCTTCGAGTAAACAAACGAAAAGTTGCTTCGAAGAGAGAGAGGGTTGCAGACCACAGCAAATACAGGTATATCAAAATGTTCTTTCTACTGTTTCTGCGTGTTTCTTTTAAAACTTACCCCTCCCCGTTAAATGTTAGTCAATCGTTTTACAGCTCCCTGATCTGTTTAGGCATGGCTTAATGTCCCTGGTGCATACCCTCAAGCATCAGAACGTCAAACGCGGTCTCTTATTTATTTTGTGTATTATCATGGGTGGAGGTACATTATCGCATGTTGTTGCGTAATATTTGAAGATGCCCATGGCTAAGGTCATGTACAACTACAAGAAAACAGAAGATGTCACTAAGATTTAAACACTGCTTGGGCTCTGGATGAGAGAAGATATGAGGAGCAACTCTCGCCTTAATTTGCATTGTTTTTATCTTCAACCAGGGATATGTTAACTTTAGCTAAAGTAACATATCTCTGCCTCAACATACGTCAAAATCTAAAGTGTATTTGGAGCGCTGGTCGATGATATGATAGCAAATGTATTTCGGCATTTACGAAGACGGTATCTATGCCATGTGGCACTGCGAGAGCCCCCCCACAATTTTTTTTTAATAACGGTCGAAGTAAATCATGCATGACACGTTCGGACTCGTTGTCAATTCGCGTGGTGGTACATCAGTTTGCATCGAAATACACAGCTATAGAATAAAAGCGGGAAAGTACGTGCTATCTCAAGATACTGTCTACTAACTGTGGTGTAGCGGTTATCAGTTTGCATCGAAATACACAGCTATAGAATAAAAGCGGGAAAGTACGTGCTATCTTAAGATACTGTCTACTAACTGTGGTGTAGCGGTTATCATACCTGTCTACAGACCACGAGGCCCTGGGTTCAAGCCTGGGTTGGGTAGACACGCCAGGCCGTGGACATTGACTTGGTTGTCGATGTTATGTATGTCCGTACGTCGTACCTGTGTTCTCGTCCGGGTCGTATTAAGCGTTTCGTGATAGCATTGTTACTATCATAACCGAATACGCAGGCGACGACCCCGTCATTGTAATTGTGTGTTCACTCATCGTCATCGTCGTCGCTATCTCAAGAGGTGGGTTGATTTCCGCAGATACTGAAACAAATCCCAATGATAATAATAATATAACAATAAATAAGATTTATAATGCGCACGTATCCACCCAGAAGGTGTTCAAGGCGCCGTACAATGTGAAAAACATAAAGGAATAACAATAAAAGAAAAATTAACAAAAACATACATAGGGGCCTACACACGCACATACACCCATATATGTATACACAAAAACAATATTAAATAAAAGCTTTGGACATGAGATGTGTTTTTAGATTTGTTTTAAAAATTGCAAGAGAATTGGATGATCTGACATGAAGGGGTAATTGATTCCACAACCGTGGTGCAGCTATACCAAAAGACCTATCACCCCATGAGTGGTTAGATTTTTGTTCACATAAAAGTAAGCTTCTGCATCACATGATGCAGAAGCCTAATAAACCTGACACGTTTTTGGCACATTTCAAGAGATCATGACTGGGTATATACAACTTCCCCTTGGCGAAATTCCGTAAGTAAAATGATAAGTAGCGGGTTATACCAGCATATCATATGCTATATGTATATATGTTCGGGCAGTAAAACATGCATATATAAGGTTACAGGGCGTAGACAGGATAAAATGTCTGGGAGCAAAGCCAAACTGACCCGGGCGAGAATGATGTGATAACGTGTTTTATGAGCAGTTTTGTCATCATTAAATTGGAACTTATTGGGACAAGTGTAGTCTTACTGGAGCAGATAGAAAGGTACTCCCTGAAAGCAGTTCACCTTGGCTTATTGCATTTTTTATTTAAAAAAAATTCGATTAGAAAAATAACCAAAAATTGAAGGAAAATTTGGAAAGACCATTGGAAATTTTGGTAAAATCTGGAAACATTTTCCGATAATTGATAACAATTTTACCGAAAATTGAAGAAAAATTACTCAAAATAAAGGAAAAAGTTCTGAATATTGCACGACAATGAAGAAACTTTTCCAAAGAATGAAAGAGATTACACATACATTGAACGAAATTTACGAAAATTAAAGACAATTTACATAAATTGTTAACAAAGACTTATCTCATATTAAAATATGATGTATCACGGGCGGAGGAGGAAGAAGGGGGTAGGGGACTAATGAGGTCAGGTGACACGTGACAACAATGTTGGGGAGATAACACATGTTCACCTGAAATTATTGGGAGGGGCTGTATTCCCCCTCCACCCCACCCCCTCCCCCTTCCTTCAACACGGCTCCACCGCTCCTCTTTAAATACTTTGTATCACATCATTTTGAAATAAATATGCATAATAAAATATACATAATAATCTCATGTATCCCTTTTCGGAAAATTGTATGGAAAATAAAATATAGGCCTAATATAAATAATATAAAGATACAAAATAAAAAAATTACGAGTAATGACTTTTAATAAGTTGTTGAATATAATTTCTCTTACCTCGACATGCCATCCACGGACCGCGTTACATTTACATGGAAACCCGATTCCTTATTTAAGCATTCAATATGCCGAATAATCTCGAAGTTAAATGAGGTCAATGATTTGAACTCTGACGTTGTTCCCGTTTTTCTCATGATTCTGATCTCATTGTCCACAACTACAAACTCATTCATTATGCGCCATTTTCTATAAAATTTTGGAGAACAAATATCATTGGCCTAAATTTGGTAAAACTATTGGAAATTTGGTAAAATTATTGGACATTTTGGTAAAATTATTTGGAAATTTTGGTCAAATTTTTATATTTTTTTTGGTCAAATTATTATAAATTTTTGTCAAATTATTGGTAATTTTTGTCAAAATATTGGAAATTTTGGTCAAATTATTGGAAATTTTGGTAAAATTTGGCAACTTTTTCCAAAAATGAAGTAAAAAACACGAAAAATGAAGGAAATTTTCACAAAATTGTCCAAACATCGCAAAAATCACCATCACCGAGGTTCACTTCACTGTTGTGTCTGACCAAAGAGCTTCTACACAAGCTCTTTGGTCTGACGCCGACGCCATATTCTATGAATTAACCAATTGATTGCGAACAAATTGTAGGAACTTCATACCTCTCTTTGTGAGACCCTCCCTCCTGTTAAATTTTATTTTATTTTATAAAAAACACTGGGCATATCCCATAATCATGCTATTCATCATTTTCCCGCCCCTCACGTTCATCACGAACTTGAAGTACGATGATATAGATAATACAGACATCTAAATAAAGCAACAGTACTGCTTGCAGGGGCAAAGCCAAAGAAGAGGGGCATGAATCCCCCTCCTCCCCTTCAGAGGCCGTACCTTCTGCCCCCTCCCCTAAAAAAATGAAATGAAATGAAAGAATATAGTGTAGGCATAAATTGTTCAAAAAATTGTCCCCACAAAATGTAATCCTACCTCACTCTTGACCCCTAGATGCCAGTGCGGTACCTAGCTATGCCACTGACAGATTGGCCTACGAAACTCACTCACTCCATGCAGGAAACTAGCCACAGTTGCTGTGCCCCCAGCCCGTTCTTTCATTACGTTAGACCATAATTGCCTTAAGGAAATTTTAAATGAAACGACATGGAAACTCGAACGTATGAAACAAGCCATGCATTAGTGTGTCTGGGCCTACGAGCAGAAGGAAGATGATTGAAAACAAACCTTACCAATAAAAATCAAACAAATGAAAACAAAAATAGAAAAAAGTTAGGAACTTACCAAAAATCCCACCGATATTACTGTATCAGATGCTACTTGCTTGGTGTCCAGATGGCTCTGCACATAGCTAAAATACCTGCCACGGATATACATCCAAATTTGCAGCGATAAGCGAACAAATTTTCAAAAATACATTGCGTCATGATTTGGTCATGGAGGATTATTTTACGAGGCCTCTTGCTTACAGGGCGATGCTACGTAAGTATATCCAGGGATTTGTTATTTGGGTAGGCAGACAGAAAACCATTAATTAATAATGACAACAATATGCAGTGGCGTGCATGAACGTGGGAAGATATTTGACATAGGGTGGGGCAGATTTCAGTGCCGTTGGAAAGTATTTGATATTTGGGTGGGAATAAATTAGCCTTTGCTGAAAGTTTACAGCGCGTAAGCGCTATCCGAGCGCAAAGCGCGAGCTTCAAGTGTGGGGTCCAGGGGCCTGCTTTAAGGATCCTGGTAGGGTCCTGAGACGAAGCCCCGGTAGACAAGGGCGTCGCAACCGGGGGGTGAGGCTGTCACACCCCCAATATTTGTGAATGAGGAAAAACTTGGGTAAAATGATTTACAAATTCGCGCAAAACGTGTGGATTATTGAAATTACTGTAGCGTATCTCAATTTTTCCGGTGAGCAATCATAATTTCTTCCCGAATCGTATATTCCACGTTTTCTGAGCCAACACCTGAAATTTACCGATCTTCCCAAAAATGTTATTAAACTTTCCGATTTTCCGAATCATGGTCTTAAAACCGATTTTTCCGAACCCGGATTTAAAATTAAGTTGAAAATTGCCCAAATTTTGTTAAAAATTGCCAACATTTGGTTGAAAATAGTAAAATTTTACTTTAAAATGTTCGAAATTTTGTTTAAAACTGGCCTAAATGTGGTAAAAATTGTTCATTATGTCAAATTCGCAGTGATTCGCTTTGTTCAACATTCTAATCAGTTATTATTTTTCGTTTAGACAGAAATCAGATGATGCAATTTTCGGCCACTTTTTCCCTCTGGCACCAATAGCTGGACACACAAATGCCCACGAGGGTTCCATAAGCAATGTTCCGGAATCTTTTTTGTTTTTGAATAGCTCAAATTGAAGACAGAATCACATATATTTAATCGATTTATGTGGTCTGAATTTTCATTATGGATATCAATTATACAGACTTCAAATATGCGTTTCTTATGATGAGCATCAGGCGGGGTCCGAGGACGAGACCCGAGTAAAGGGTACATACAATGACACATCTTTTAGCGAAAATTGGGGCACCTTGCCCCTCCGGATCCGCCCATGGTCATTCACTTTATTAGAATCATGATCTAAATTTTCATTTGACACTCTTGCCTGCAAATTTTGAAAAGCAAAAAAATAATAATGATGAATAATAAGTTAGATGAAAAAGTTAACACAGCGAAAGAGTTATGCCCCGTTCCGGACCCTTTAAAATACGTAACTTGTACTACAGATATTATTAATACCTTAAAACCATGTTAACAAAAATTCGGGCATTCAAAACAAAAATCGAGCAATGATTTAGTTGGCAAACCCTCCCCCTCCCTAATATATCAACGCTCGCGATGCCCTGCCGGTAGGGCTCAAGATGCGAAGCCTCGGAAGATGGTGCATTTTAACCCTTTTGTGGGTCTAAAATAATCTTAAGGAGAGGTACAGTTACGGGGGCTTCCTTTAGAGGAATTTTAACTGGTGGACTTATTAAAGGTTGGTTGAGAGGAGTAGACAGGGAGGTAAAATTGGGAATTTTGGTTAAATTTGGCGTCATTTCCCAAATGTTGATGAAAATTTCCCGAAAATTGACGAAAACTTTCCGAAATTTAGCTAATTTTCCCGACAATTAGCCTGGGGTTTTTATTTTTCAATCTTTTTTAATGAAAATCGAAATAGATAAAAAAATGAAAAAATTTCACAAACATTGAAGAAAATGTTTCAAAAATGAAAAAATTGACCGGAAATGGAGAAATTTTATCTAAAGTGAAAAAAATCTCCTGAAAATGGCATTTTATAAGAATCGAAGAAAATTACACGTAAATTAAATACAATTTTCCGGAAATTAAGAAAAGTTCCAGTAAACTGGCCAAAACATTTCCGAAAATGAGCAAAATTTCCCGATAATTAGAGGAAAATTCCAAAATTGATGCAAATCGAAGAAAAGTGAGAGAAAAAAATTCTTGAAAATTGAAGGGTATTATCCAAAAATTATAGATCGAAAAAAATGCCCTTAAAGGAGGGAAATTTTCCGTAAATGGAGAAATATTCTCGATTTGTTTATAAGTTATAGGACCCAGTACTAGGTTGAGATGCTTGTATTACTTTTAAAATTAATTCACCAAAACGAATGTCGCGTACTAAAGGCAGCTATGCTATACTAGAAGCAGCAGTATTTCAATATTTGGAAGGGCACTTTCTTAACTTTGCAATAAATAATAATAGGGGTGGTGGGGCGGGCGTTGTTCCATCCTCCACCACCTTTTGGGTGCTAGCGCTACTTTGTCTCTGACAAATCATTTTGTTGGTTATCGTTCCGGACCCTTGTCCCCTGATCAAAACCTTAGTGTTTTGCTAACCAAAATTTATAGTCAAAGGTGGTTTACCTCCTCTATTCTAAAGTCATAGGTTTCATTTCAATTCAATTCAAATCACCCCCTCTATTGAGAGAAACACAAAATGGCGCTGTATTAGTGCATGCTTACCAGAATTTCTGTTTCAAAATCTGTTTTAATCAACTGAAAATAGTCATGAATATTTGTTCAAACCTGCAAATTAAGTAACTTCAACATTAATATTCTTTACACTTAAACTCTTATGAACTCATATAAACTCCAAAAAAAGATATTTTAAAGAACAATTCAAATGAGATTCAAACGAAGAACAGTGCTGTAGAGAAAGCATACTATATAGTTAAATTGAGATTCCCTGATTGTGTGTTGTAATGTGATCATCACTAACACGTTAATGTTCTATATGCATGTATCTGTTTACAACATTGTACAGTCTCAAGTGTCAGTCTGTAATTCATGTATGATTATTTAACCCACATTTCATGACTAACTTTGTTTACATGTATTATCTAATTCATCTTGGAGGATTGCATCTTTTACGTAACAGCATGTACTAACATGAAAAATATGATGTTGATAAGTTTGATATGTTGAATAACCATGTATTCTCATCTATACTCTATTTCAGATTAAATGAAAAGGAACAAGATTTAAAGAAAGAACTGCATACAATTTAATGTGGGTTTGGTGTATTTTATGAATTCTGAACTTAACGATCCACTTAGTATTGCTTATTTGTAGGCCTGCTGTCTACATAGGAATAGGATTCTGATTATTTGAAACACAGAATAGAGTCCCACTTAGCTACAATGCAAGTAATTTAATACATTTGAGAACAGCGGTGCAGCCATATGGATAATTCTTTTCAATTTCTTCCCTAAATCTTAGTAACTGCAAAATGATGGGAAAGTTATTCAAGCAAGAGTTTTATTGGAGGCGTGGCAAAGACTTAAAAAGTTTGATCAGGATTTGATGAATTTGCATCAAAGAATTTTGATACTCATTACAAAAAACAAAGACGTAACAGAAGAAAATACCACAGTAGGTTATCACAAAATGTGCATGAAATAATAAATGGATGCCTGAGATTTATCATCTCTGTAAAACGGTCAAAATTCTTATAACGATTGTAATGAATGTTTTGCCGCTATATTACTTCGAGTAAATTTTAAAGCAAGCTATGTGACACCTTTACACTAACTAGCAATTGTAATGCCCCATTTCTAGCATGGCCTCTTTTATCACGACAAACATTTATTATTTTCTTCTGTTTTTAATTAGTTGACGTTTTCTTTTTGCTTTTTTGTTAGTGATTGCCGACGTTTATTGATTGGCCGGCCCCCTGTACACATAACAAATGTCCCATAGTAAATACGCGTGTATATGACTAATAAGTACATCTACACATCCATAGTATATATAATCCATAAACCTTTAAATTCCATTAATAATTTTTAATTCTTGAAATAATCTATATATTGTCATTACTTTATTTGCTTTTTCATTAATAGATGCAAAGAATGTGTTGAAACGTATAGCAACAGTGTTCTTTAGAATGGAACTAACATTTTACACTGAGTAACCCACCACTAATCACAACATCATTCTATGGACTGGGGATTGATGTGTTTTGTATCAATAATGCTTTCATGTATACCGTACTTAAAATTCTCTACATGATGTTCTTGTAAAATTCTGTGCACTTGTAGAAGAATGTTAGCTGAAGTAGTTTAAAATCCACTGTATAGGATGAAAAGCAAATAAATTCATATCAAAATAGTTTGCAGGTTAAGGCAACATTAGTCAAATTGATTCATTCTATCCGCGCCAGGATGACACATAAGTCCTAAAAGTGTTTTTGGCGGATATTTCGCAGATGTCTTCCATTGTGTTTGTTGTGTCTGTGGTTTCAGCAGCGACCTACTATTTAGAGAGTGGGTTGTTAACCCTCACCCAAACCCCTAGTCTGGGGTACCAGGGTTTACAAACTTGTTCCCAGCAAACACAAAACGTTTTTATGACATTTTGTGTTATAATGTTTTAATAATATCAAAATGTGGTGTCATAAAAACATTTTTATAACATTTTCATATAATATTATGCAAAATATGTTTTTCATTATATCATTTTTATGTTTTAAAAAACGATTTTTGAAGAAGGAAAAATGTTATACAACTATTTTTATGACACCACAAAATGATATCATAAAAACATTTTCACAATTAAAAAAAAAATTGTTTTCATGTTTTTAAAACAATTTTGTGTTTACTGGGTTGTTTTCCATCGCTTAGATGAGTTGCCTTTCCAGAGTAGTGATGTTCATCTCCCCATGTTTCGAATAAGAGTTTGTACATCTATTTGATAAGATGGTTAACCCTGCTTTTCCTATCGGGTTTTGGATCAGACTTTTCCTTCTCCTAAAACTGTAGATAGTAGCATTTCTATGCTTACGAGGCCTATTTCTCTGGGTTTATTCTGGATTTTATCTATACCCATAGCCCCTGTCCATTACTCTAACTGCAAAGCATGAGTGTGACAGTTAGTAATACCACGCAAAGAAGAGGGGCAGTTATGTGTAGGAAGGCTTACATAATTGCTACCTACACATGATGCTATTAGAGTGTAGACTGAATATAGATTGAATATTAATGGGAGGTATGCAGAGGAAGAATTATAAAGCAATAAGCAGAAATATAAGAACACAAGGTGGAGTGTGCATCTACTGTACACACCATTTACTAATGAAATTATTTCAAAGCCTGAAAAAGAAAAAATCAATTACAAAACTTGACCATTTTTATAAGATACCATGTGTGCACGTTTATCAGCAACTCATTCTCATGGTCCTACTGTGATGAGGGCACCATTCTTTGGGATGAGCCGAAATGGGATTTATTTCATAACTTCCATGTCTTAATATCCCCTCGCCAACGAAGTTGATGAAAAAGGGATATAGCATTTTTAACGTTCGTCTGTCTGTTCGTCCGTCCGTTCGTTCGTCCACATCCGACCTCATGCATTGTTCGGCTACTGGGGACAATACATTTTAGCCCTCGAAAATGAATTCCAACTATTTGTATGAAAATAAATTTATATAAAGGAAAATATTGCTTTGAAAAATATTTGGAGCAAATGCATTGAAGGCTTGAATATCAAGTCTCTGGGATGTAAAAAAAAGTTGAATAATAGAGCTGACCACTGAATGGAATTTATAAAGAAGTGTCTTGGGTATGAATAGTGAAATCACAATAAGTCTTAGCTTGAATAGAGCGGAAACACAATAGACTTCTGATAAACTCCAAAATAATTGAAAATGAATTTTCATTCAGATTTGGTAGATAGATCAGTTCTATCTGGTTCTTGAGGGAAACAAATTGAGCATGTTTGTTATTGTGCGTGTCAGAGTTCAGTTATGGGAGGGGAGGCTATCCTGGCTGCAATGGAGTAGGTGAAGGTATAATGAAGGTTATATTGACGGTTGAAATAAATTATTTGGTTAAGAGTATATTTGGTAGATTAGGGGATGGCGAAATGTGGGTTGGGAAGTAGGTGAAACACTGTGGAAGGTGAATAGGGTATCTTGGGAAATGGATGATGGTAAATGAATGAAGGATGGTAGCATGATGGAGGATGGCAGGTGGGGGGAGGGGGGGTGGCAGGTGCATGGGGCATGTTGGGTTGATAGTTATAAGTGATGGGATGGTAGGAAATAATGTCGGATGGAAGATGGAGTAGTAATTGGTAAATGTAGGAATTGATATGCAGGTGGGATGGCATGGGAACAGGATGGGATGAAATATGGGACAGTGTGAGGTGGCATGTGGGGCATAGTGACATGTGGGACTATAAGGTTGACATATGAAACAGGGAACTACGGAATGTGGGATAAGATGTTATGGCATCTAGGACAGGGAGGGATGGTATGTGGGACAGTGGCATGTGGGACAGCATGTGGCATGTCATATGAAACAAGGTGCTGTCATGGCATTTATGACAGGCTTGGGTGGCATATAGGACGAGGTGACAAATTGGGACAAAGAGTAAATTTGTCCAAATGTGTGTTTGTTTTTTTGAGGCATCAGTAGCCCTAATGCAACGGTTATTTCAAACAGACAGCTAATTTGTTGGAATAATCTTATCAACCAGAAAATTGCTATAACGTCGCGTGCTAGATTAGCGTTTGATTTTTGGGGACACCTAAAAATACACCATCACTTTTTGGTCTAATTAACCAAAATAATTAATTTGAAAGTTTTAAAGACCGGATGTGTAGCCATGATTTAGTGTTGGGGTATACTTATATCATTTTCTATACTTATATCATTGTGGACAAAGTGTGACATTAAAAATACACCATCACTTTTCCGTCAAATTAACCAAAATAATTAATTTGAAAGTTTTAAATACCGGATGTGTAGCCATGATTTAGTGTTGGGGTATACTTATATCATTTTCTATACTTATATCATTGTGGACAATGTGTGTCATTGTGGCATATGAGAACCCCCCAAAAAAGAAGAAGAATCTTCAGTTCGGACTTAGTTAATTTTCCGGAGTTTCGTATTATCATATCATTGTGGAAAAAGTGTGACACTGTGGCATATGAGACCCCCTCTCCCCTCCCTAACCAAACAAAAAGGATAATCTTCAGTTCGGACTTAGTTAATTTTCCGGAGTTTCCTATACTTATATTATTGTGGACAAAGTGTGACATTGTGGCATATGAGAACCGAAAAAAAGAAGAAGAATAATCTTCAGTTCGGACTTAGTTAATTTTTCGGAGTTTCCTATACTTATATCATTGTGGACAAAGTGTGACATTGTTGCATATGAGAACCCCAAAAAAAAAAAAAAAAAAAAAAAAAAAAAAAAAGGTTAATCTTCAGTTGGGACTTAGCTCATTTTTTGGAGTTTCTTATACATATATCATTGTGGACAAAGTGTGACATTGTGGCATATGAGAACCGAAAAAGAGAAGAATAATCTTCAGTTGGGACTTAGTTCATTTTTTGGAGTTTCCCATGCTTATATCATTGTGGACAAAGTGTGACATTGTAGCAAATGAGAACACACAAAAAAAAGGAAAAATTAATCTTCAGTTCGTACTTAGTTAGTTTTTCGGAGTTTTCCTATACTTATATCATTGTGGACAAAGTCTGACACTGTGGCATATGAGAACCAAAATCTTTAGTTCGGACTTAGTTAATTTTCCGGAGTTTCGTATAATTATATCATTGTGGACAAAGTGTGACATTGTGACGTATGAGGTCCCCCTCCAAAAAACAGGATTATCTTCAGTTGGGACTTAGTACATTTTTCGGAGTTTCCTATACTTATATTATTGTGGACAAAGTGTGACATTGTGGCATATGAGAACCGCAAAAAAAATAAAAAATAATAATCTTTAGTTCGGACTTCGTTAATTTTGCGGAGTTTCCTATACTTATATTATTGTGGACAAAGTGTGACATTGTGGCACATGAGAACCCCCCCCCTCCCCAAAAAAAAAGAAGAAGAAAAAAAAAGGATAATCTTCAGTTGGGACTCGGTTTATTTTTCGGAGTTTCCTATACTTATATCATTGTGGACAAAGTGTGTCATTGTGGCAAATGACCCCCTTCCTCCACAAAAAAAAAGAAGAAGAATCTTCAGTTGGGACTTAGTCAATTTTTCGGAGTTTTCTATACTTATATCATTATGGACAAAGTGTGACATTGCGGCATATGAGAACCCAAAAAAGGCAAATCTTTAGTTCAAACTTAGTTAATTTGTTTCGTTAACGTACAACTTGAACAATTACATCAGGCCGCGCCTGCAGGCAGTCAGGCAGTAGGTACGGTAGGTACAGCTGTCTGAGCCACGGTATCGAAGGGTACTGGTACTGTTAGCCGGGGCACTCCATTCTATTGCTTCCGACAAAAAATCTGTTGCCTTTCTAATTAGGCCTACAGCCTATACAAATATCAGGTTGGAATTTGTTTCCGTATCCTTTTTTTCCACATGGGGTTCGTAATTACCCAGACCAAGCGTGTCACGCTCAATAGGGGCATATGTTTTGTCAAATAGGCCCACAGCAGTGATCTTGGTGTCATTTAAAAGAACTTGAATAGTTCTTTCAAAAAATATAACTTTTTGATGAAGGTTGTGTTGAAGAATTTTGCAAAAAATGGGAATGAAAAAGAGAGAATTAAAAAAATGCGCAAAATTTAAGATAAAAACGTTTTTTTTCAAAAGCTTCCTTGCCGTACTTCTAGACCTTGCTTTTGCTAAAAAAGCCGTGAACAACTGTCAAAGACATCAAAGTATCCAATTCCGGTCGAATTTTGACTGCTCCTACCATCAATATCTTTTTTGGCAAAAATTGTGCCAAATTTGATGGTTTTTAGCCTTTTTGAGGCCAAAATGTTGAAAAAACTGTAAGTTCTGATCGCAATACACCTACCGTACGCGAAATGTATCGTAAGAAAGGTCAAGCCATGTACTTTCAATTAATATCAGAAAGAGCAAGTACCCCCTCTCTAATCAAATTTTATTTAACTTATTTTTAAGCATTTTTTAATTGTAGTTAAACAATTTGGTCTAGTGGCAAATCTCAGCGCACAGCACGCGATGGCCCGAGTTTAAACCCCGCATTTGGCCACGTGGCTTTCCTTTTTCCGCTAGAAATTACAGCGATGATTATTTTTTTGTTTATTTCCATTGTTTTTGCATGTTTTGCTTTGAGAAAAAATTAAACTGGTATCAATGGAAAGGAAATCTCACAAACAATCTAAATATGTAAAAAAATCCTCATTTTTCATTATTCACAAGAAAAATACAAGCTCAAAAACACTGGCCTATTTTGGAATAAAATGTGCAAATTTACATATTTTTGTCTATAATTTCTTTTTATTGACTTTTTCATTGAAAAGTTTATTGTCTTAACATTTATAGAAACTAAACTTGTAGTGTTAGAAAATGAAAGGAAAATTGTGAAAATTAATTTTGAAAACAAAATTCCGATAAATTTTTTTCTTCACGTTTTGAACCATGGGTCTATAAGGGTTGAAGTTGGCTTCACGCTGAGCCTAGCATTACATTGCACAAACATAACGCATTCGAGCGCTAGTGTCAGCCCATACTCACCACGCCTGGGCGCAAATCCTGGTGAAGTGCATTGTGGTGCGCAAAGTGCTGCGCATATTTCTCTTTTTACATATTCGGTTTTTTTTTTCTTTTTTCTTCTTATAATTTGTTTTTTATTAATATATTTTTTTGTACTTATACAATTCTGTTTCTATGATAAACAGATAAAAGGCTGTCTGCACTTATATTTCTGTTTAAAGATTTATTACTGTTTTATAGACATAGTAATGTTGATACATTTAGAGAAAAAATCTATTTGGGAGATATATTATCTGTTTGTATAGTATTTTTATATTCTTTGTTATTGTAGTGAAACATTGAGTGTTATAACATCTTATCGATTTTTAATTGTAGTTGTGTTTCTTTTCTATTTATTATTTTTGTTGCTTTCTCTTCATTGCTCTCCAAAATTCTATATGATATATTTTGTATTATTAATTTTCTATTGTATTGTTTTCTTTTATTTATTTCATATTCAATTAATATTTTCTTTAATTAAATATTTTTCTTATTTTATTGCTTTGTTTTTATTTATTTCATTTTTAATTTATACGTTTCTGCTTATTTATTTTTCTTTTTAAATTGAATTCTTTTATTTATTTTCTATTCAAAGGTTTTTCTTATTTTATTTATTAGAATCTTTTTTTTTATTTATTTTTTTTTTCCATTTTTAATTCATGTTTCTTAGTATTTTTCTATCTTTTTAATTTTTGCAGAAAACGGCCGCATTTATTTTCTTTCGTATTTTTTTCTTTTATTTATTTCATATTCAATTGATATTTTCCTTAATTAGATACTTTTCTTTTTTCATTGCTTTCTTTTTTATTTATTTCATTTTTAATTTATACGTTTCTGCTTATTTATTTTTCTTTTTAATTTACTTTGTAATTGATGTTTTTTTCTGTTTAAAGGTTTTTTACTTATTTATTAGATACTTTTCTTTTTTATTGGTTTCTTTTTTCCCATTTTTAATTCATGTTTCGTAGTATTTTTCTATCTTTTTAATTTTTTCCCAAACGGCCGCCCATATACGAGGCCGGGTTGAACGAGCTATTGCTCTTACAAAGCAGACCCCCTGTACAAAAAAACAAATAAAGAAACATAAGATAATGAAAACTTATATCTGCAGGAAAAATACATATAGAATAGACTAAAACATAGTTGTGAAAAACTGCAAGAAAACACCTGATCCACGAAAAAGATCGCCCCTTTTACTCCACTAAAGGGAAACCGTAGCGGGGCAAAGGATGACCTTAATTATATTCGCCCTCGTCTTGAGTTTCCACAACCAGGTGCCCAGTAAGCAAGATACGGTGGTCCGCTAGCGAGCACATCGGAGTACAGTAGAAATGCCGCCGACGGGTCGCCTGCGAGCCATTGAACATTTCATCGGTGGTTTAAGACCAGATGTCGCAATAGGACCGTCGACGTGATCGCTGTATGCCCGACAGCGGACCAGCAATATTTTGCTTTGTCCAGGAAACAGCACATTTAATCATCATCATTTTTTTTACACAAATGCTCACTTCGATTATTAATTGATCCCAGGTTTGATATAGATATGATTATGTTTTGCGATACTTTCCTTTACAAACATATTTTTCAGTCGGCGAAGGAAACAGTAAAACGTTTATGTATAACTTAACTTGAAGAGATAAAAACTGTCCTTTGAAAAAAGCACTTCACACTAAATGTTTCTTCCTGTATGAGCGACTATATTGGCACGAAGTTATTGTTCCGATTATTGGTCAATTGAACCCAAACATGATGAAAATATTATTATTAGTTGCCGGTTGGGATAATTCTTAACTAATTTGAACTTAAATTATTGTTATAATTTGTTTCCTGTTATGCCAGTGTTGTAGCTATTGTCGCTATGGTCAGATGGTCGCACGGTGGTGTGTCCCTAAGAATTTACCAAGAAATGATAACATTGGAACTTTAGTTAAAAGTTCGCTGTTGCAATGGAATTGCTTGAACTTTGCGGCTTTATATGAATGTACAAGCTTGTGACGTCACATTATAACTAATCTAAAGCAGATACTAATATCTTACTTAACGCACTCTAAAAAATGTCTGGTAAAATTTTACCAGGAGAGTGTAAAATTTTCACCAGGTGCGGTGCATGTACAGTACCCACTCTTTCCTACTTGTTTTCACCAAAAAATCCTGGTAAAATAGTAATCAACATACTTCTTGGTGAAAACGACCAAAGGAAGATTTGTTAAAGTTCCTGGTGAAATTTCACCGGTCAAATTTGGTTACATTCCACCTGCTTACTCATAGATTTTGAAGATACTGTATATAATCACCAACCATGCCAATAGCAATGTACTAACACAAAACACCAAGTCCAAAATATATATATATATATAATTTTTTAATGTGTCCAGTTGGATGTGATTAATTCCTCACTTAGGCCTAGGCCATATATATAGTGTTCATTTGTAGTGTAACATTGTGAGCAAGCCTAGTGTTTGGCTAGGCATTATGCTACACTGAGTTACATACAGTACTAGACCTAATGACATGCGGCCTGCTTACTCATGGAATTCCAGAGAAAAATAATCCAACCATGCAAATAGCAATGTACTAACAACATAACGGCAGTAGAAAAATGCCTTTTTTTATTTATCTGACACAAATTTATCAATTGTGTGGCCTTAACACGCGAACTTTAAGCTGAGGTTCTCCGCACCTGCTGAAAGTCGAGGGCGTATATGTATCGTACCATAACAACAGCAGAATGCTTCGAGGCAACAATGGCCAATCAGAAGCGGTGTCTCACAGGCTGGACAAAATTTGCCAATGAGATAATGATTTATCACCAGGATAGTTATGAAATAGATTAAAACTATCGAAATAGCATGAAAATAACCAGGAACGTGGCGGAATTATTTTAACCAGGATTTTTTACCAAACATTTTTTAGAGTGCGCTTTCAACTTCAGCAGTAGCTTTATATAAGAACACATACCCTTTGAAAACTGAAAATTGCTCAATAAAAACTTTGGCATATAGAAAAAGAACTACTGGTTTAAATGGGTTCTGAGAAGTGGGGCCCCTTTCATGAAATCATAGGGATTTAGAAATAACAAAGTTTCCCCCTTTAATACTTGTTAAAAAAAAAGTTAAATCTATTCAAGCCTCAAGGGCTATAGTACCGTTTTCCATGGTGCTGCTCAATAAAAACTTGTAATATTTAAATTGCGGTAAATTGAAATGAGTATTGTTAGAAATGGTAATAGTTGATTTCAAAAGTCATGCTAAAGGTCACCATTGCCATAACGTCTAAGAATAGTGTATTCGAATATTCTAGGACTCAGAAATATACACTCTGATATCTCGGCCAAATGCTCCTTTAATGGGAAGAAAAGGTTTGCTAACAGTTTATTTCTCTTGGACTGTTACAAGGCATAATGATATCATGGCTAACTTGTTTGAAATCGTTGGCTGGTTGGAGGAAAAAATTACGAACATGAATTCGTATCACCAACCGACCAAGGTCAAACTTGAATTTAAATGAATAAACTGAGTATCGAAACTCGAAGAAAAATTGCCTAAAAATGAAAGAAATATCCTAAATTAACATTGATGGTTATTTACCGAAAATCGAAGATTAAATTGTCCCAAAATAAAGGAAAGTTTACGAACATTGCACGACAAATAAGGAAATTTTCCAAAGAGTCAAAGAAGTTTCCCAACACTGAATGAAATTTTCCAATAATTGAAGAAAATGTACATAAACCGTGACTAAAAATTATCTCATGGTAACAAAAAAAAAAGTATCTTCGGAAAAATCTTAAGGGCCATGCACAGGGGCTAAGTCCCGTAAATTTTAAACGTTTGCTCTCAGCCTGAGTTTTATACAACCGCCTCACCTCACCAGTCTCTTTAGGCCTCCTGACCCATACGGCTGCAGTGCACTCTCTCCACTGGACTCTGGCTGTCTGGTATTTGCAGCTTGTCTGGCTTCCGTCCACGTGCTCCATCCCATCACTTTCCTCTCCTCGACTGTCCGTCTCCAGGTCTTTCTAGGACGACCAACTTTCCTCCTCTACTCTGGTTTCTACGTCATAGCTGCCACACAGTGCTTAATAGTGCTCATGCGCATCACATGACCAATCCACCTCCACCTTCGTTTTACTTCAGTGCTGATTTTGTCATGTTTAGTGATTTTCAGTATTTCATCGTTAGATATTATATATGGCCATCTGATCTTCAAAATTCTCCTGTAGCATTTGAACATAAATGTAACCAGCTTTTTATTATTTGCTACATTAACTCTCCATGTCTCGCAACCTTACAAGAGTACAGACTTAACAAGAGAGTTAAACAGTCGTATTTTTGTCAATGTTGAGAAAGTGCTTGAGCTCCATATCTTATTTAACAGCTGCAGCAAACTAGCAACAACGTTTCATGAGTAAATATGCATGCTAAAACTACATTCCCAATTAACAGCCCGGTTCACGCTCGGGAGATCTCCCAATCGGAAGATATCCTAATCGGGAGATTTCTTGTAATTATAACTCACGATGCATCTTTCCAAATTCAAATCTCTCTAAATCTCTCCCAATCGGGATCTCTCCCAATCGCGATCTCTCCCAATTGGGATCTCTCCCAATCGGGATCTCTCCCATTCGGGATTTCTCCCAATCAGGATCTCTCCCAATTGGGATCTCTCCCAATCGGGATCTCTCCCAATCGGGATCTCTCCCAATCGGGATCTCTCCCAATCGGGATCTCTCCCAATCGGGATCTCTCCCAATCGGGATCTCTCCCAATCGGGATCTCTACCAATCGGGATTTCTCCCAATCGGGAGATCTCCCAATCGGGAGATCTCCTAGTCGGGAGATTTCTTGTCATAACCCACAATGCATCTTTTCAAATTCAAATCTCTCTAAACATAAAGAAATACACAACGCGGTAAAAACCAAGGTTTGGAAAAATGTATGCGAAATATTTCAATTTTATTGGTGCAACAGAAAGATAACAACTTATTTTCTCCATTTTCACTAGCGCAAATTTGACTTTCAGCAGGGAATTTTAAAGTAATCTTGAAAAATACATTTCAATATAGTTCCTTAAGAGTGGATGTTATTACTTTAATCACCAGCAAAGGCTCAAATCATACAAAAAAGTTCCAGAAATATCAGTATCATTTTCAAAGTATACAACTCTAGAATAACAGAATTTGGAAAAGCAAAAATAATTTTAACGGCTGAAATTTTGAAGTTTAAATTATCTTCACTGCGCATGTCTCGATCAGAAGCTTGGAGAAGACTGATTAAGGCACTGCTTAATTTGAGCACTGATTGAGTCAGGTCAGCCATCATTTATTAGGTGAATCTACCATGCACGTTTTATATGAATATTCTGAAATTATTTCTCAATTACTGGAAATATTTTTTCTGTAATTATTGAGATGGTGTATACCATGTACTACATCTGCTCATGTGCACTAAATTGTAACTGCAACGAAGTCTCGCAAAACATTTCAAAAGTTAAGTTCGAACTTTTGATTACCGTGAACTTTGACCTAAGCCACGCCTATATATTTTTCGCCAGCAATAGCTGCCATCACTTGCTTTGAAGAAATAATTATAGTATTTATGTGCTCACAACATAGATTCTGTAGTAATTGTACTTTATTACAAGCATTTGAGCTTTCATCAGTTGTACATCCAGGCAGTAGTTTGACCCATGTATGGTCATTTGCTCACTGTGACAGCATGCAGAGTACTTCCATAGTCCAAATTGTGACATTTTATGGCAAACCTATCATATGTTCAAAATCTAAAATTGATAAACTTCCTTGTTGTTTATCCAACATGATTTATTGATTATACTTCATTTATCTCCATTTTCAAATGTTCTTGGTAGTTTAGTAGGTTCAACCTTTCTTGCACCATTTTTTATGCAAAATGATTCACGTCTAACAGGGACACTAACACGAATATGTTGAGATTAAAATGTCCAAAATACATGAAATATCACACTGGTTTGGGAATTAATCATTTTTTAGCTTTACTATGTGACCATGGTCCATCTTAATGGTCATATCTACATTGGCTACTGTCTGTATTTGTTCCACGTGCAACATTGACACCATAATGTCACGGCTACACGCGGGACTTTTAGAACCTTTAAGCCATATGCTTTGCAGGCAAAAGTTAATCTCTTAGAATTCATGATTTCGGTATAAGACAGTGACATTGAACAAATTATTTAACAAGCTTCATCTAGTTGAACTTATTTTGTCATGATGTAAAAACAAACCTTGCTGAGGACACCACCAATTACTGGACCCAAGTACCCAGCAGTTACAAGCATGATATACACTTACACTTTTGGCGTACCATAAACCTTTCAAACCTTATCAAATCAAAGTTCTAATGCGTTCAGGCTATTAAACTGCTAAGTTTTTCCACTAATGACGGACCTTCAATCGAGAGCTTAAATTCAGATTATTAACATTTAAAAAACAATTAAGGATATATTCAAATCATTGCTAAAAGGAATAAAACTGCACTCAATAACGTACCAGAAGTCGATCCGGCAATATATGATCTTAACTAGGTCAATTACTTGTAACATACCAATATATCAACATGAAACTGTTGGTGGTATAATAGTAATAGGAAGTTGATAGTTTCAAAATGCTCACAAAAAATACATAATTAGCAACATGTTTTTCAAATAAAAGTACAAAGTCCCGATATCCCTTACAAAAATCCAGATCTGGCCAGATATAAATTCCAGATCTGGGTCAAATCTGGATTTGATATCAAATTAAGATCTGGTATTTATATCAAATCTAGATCTAGCTAGAAAAAGAATTGGGCAGATATAAATTCAAATTTGATCTGGCCAAATCAAACTTGATCTGGAGTTTCCAGATCAAGTTTGATTGATCTGGGCCAGCTGTAGCATCCAGATTGGGCTTGATCTTGCCAAATCAAACTTTATTTGCGTATTAAAGTGACTCTAATTAAGATTATGTCTGGTTTGAACTGGCCAGATCAAACTTTATTTGTGTATCAAAATCAGATTGACATTATTCAAAGTTTATATCTGGCTTTATCTGACCAGATCAAACTTTATTTACCCAGATATAAACCCAGATTATTAAAGCCAGATCTGGAATTTGTTTGTAAAGGATAGGTTTGAAATTGTGGGCCAGGACCAATGTTGGAAATTTCCTATCTGGCAAAGCCTCAAATATGTAAAAGCCTATTTGAAAATGATCATTTCGAGATCCGCCCTTAAATCCACGGGGTGTGCTGTGTATGCCACTAACAGGTACAGCATTATTCAAGGTCATTCCTTTTTGGGTAGCATGTATATTCTGTAATTGTATGTAATCATTTTAACTCCCAGCGTCCAAGTCATACAGATTAAAAGGACACAACTTTACAAAGGCCGGTAAATGTGTAATCTTATCCCTAATAATATGGATTAAAATATACTGCAGACCTTAAAAATAGGAACGGAGTTGTGACCTAATGCTACATATGTTGAGTCGAGTCACTAACTTGTGACGTGACTTGCAAACAAATAACAAGTGTTACTTCACTTGAATCGGGAACAAATGACTGGTAACTTGACTTGAACACATTTGACTTAGTGGAATTAACGATTACAAAAAAACAAAACTGACAATGAGGGCTGTCCTGGCTGTGAAGAAAACGATGAAATTTTAGATATTTTATTTATCTGATTCAAATGTTTAATCTAATCATCGCAACATACTAGTAAACAAACGCGCTAGGCCTATACCTTTCAAAATACAATATTTGTACAGAACGCACATGGGGCCTGCTGCATTTAAAGATATTAAAGATGGAAGAAATCTTAATTAATTATATCAAACGATTTTATGAAAGGCTAAAAAATCGATACTTTTGTCTGTTTGGCTAAAATGTTGGACAGAACGGGGGAAGAGATGACCATTGCAATGTGCTAGGATTAAAAATTACTCATTCAGAATGAGAAAATATGGATTAAAGAGCCACTAAGAAAAGTTGGCATCATTCTTGTTTTCATGTTTAATGATAAATTGTTCTCCTTCTAAATTTAGATTTGAATAAAAATTCAAAACTGCTTAGCCATACGCCTATTCAGCTGCTCTAACTCACCTAACATTGGCAGCTTGGTGGAGGATTAAAAACAAGAAGTTTTCATTAACAGATTCATAGGTTTCTTGATGTGATGATATAGATTATCAATAGAATTTGCATCATTATTTTTATAATAATTCCCCAAAAATTCAAAATGATAAATAAAAGGTTCATTGAGGTGACAAGGAAATTTCATTCATTCGCATGCTACTGTATATATAATGTGGTGTTCGCTTCTCAATAGATTCATACCATGACGAAATTTCTTGCTGTCATACAGTGCTTCTTTGTACTGCTGATGTTCTATATTTTTTTCTCACAACATACTTTTTAACGCCTTTTGCTTTTCGGACCTCACCACCATCTTCCTTCAGGATAGAATGATACATTTTGGGTCGAAGTCCTATATACTTGCTAATGGGTACTTTAGCACATTCGTCTTTCATTTTGCCAAGCACCTTTTTGTTCGTGGTCTTGTGGAGCGGGTGGTCTGTCGGATAACCACTCGTGTCATAGAGGTGTGACTCAGAACTCACTATCAGCACACACATCCTCAGTTTGGATTTCAAGTAGAAGACTATCCGTATCCATACAGAGAAGATTGCACCGTTCCCCATATTGCTCCTTCAGGTTGTTGTAATACAAATCGTACATCAAATGTTTACTCGGGTCCAGGACACACATCCCAACGTAGACTGGTCGGTTAAGCATCAGCCGACGTTTGTGTTTGTGTATGTGTATTTGATGATGATGTGATCATCATAAAATACCACATGCCTTGCAAACGCGGGGCTGGCTATCTACCGGCGAAGCTTGTCATCTTCAGAGGCTTTTACGAGTTTGACATCTACACGCTTACGCAGATTTTCCATGGCCTTACCAAAGACGCTATTGTTCTTCAGTTTGTAGAGGTCCTTCTCAAAGCTGATCTTGGCTTTCTTGCGGAGTTCTGTATTCATTCTAATGTAGGGTTTGATCCACTTGCTTTGATCGAACCGATTGCACGATGTATTTGTGTCAGCTTCATACCTAGAGAGAGGTAGAGTTGTAAATTTCGGTAATGCACAACATAACGCTTTTTATCGCAGAGATTGGAAACCAACTTTTCAACATCAGTTGACGAGTTTAGAAGCCCTTTCTGATAATTTGACAGACACTCCTTCGGAACCTGCATACGTTCCGGAACAAGTGGGTATGCACTGTGGACGTCGTGTAGCTCTTGAGGATACTCAAGGTCCACCTCGAGTATGTAACCCTTTTCTGCATCTGGTAAAAGCGTATCCAGCCAAGGCACTTTATCCACCCATTTGAATCCACCCGTGGGTAGTGCTTGACTCATCGCCCAACCATACAGGTTATTTGCATCTAGGTAGAGAATAGGATTGTTAGGCTTGGAATCGTCATAGCCCGAAACATAGGGGTTGTTGGCTTTAGTATAGCGCTTGGATACCATGGAAACACAACCTCTCATACCTTTCTCAAAGAAGAGGTGCATGTTATAGTCGGTTAACAGTTCCAATTCTACACCTGGTGTTTCAAGAGTGCATCCCAAGATAATCCAGAGCTTGTATAATAGTGTGCTGGATCCAGACCATACTGCCGTAAGCAAGTTTTCCGATATATCTCGAAGACATCAGCTAGTAGAAGCACATCAGTCCGCAGGTATAGGTCGTGATAATCTCCCATAGTATCACATTTGAATGCCCTTCAAACCTCCTGCGCATGTTGATAATCCTCATTGGCGATATGTTCCTCCGTAAGCTTGCTAAAGAAGGCATCTTGCGGAGGTAGGCACTCCCCAAACCCTTTCCAGGAATCTATATACTCATAGGGATAAATTCCCGTACGCAATAACAATTGTATCTTTGTATCATTCGGTTCATATTCAGTTGTGATATGGAAGTCAACAGAGTAGCTAGCCGCAACCAGCTTATCCAATGATGCAAGCAGGAATTGTGCGCTATCGATGAACCTCAACTGATAACGGGAGAAGGATGTATATTTCTCCATGTTATTGGGGATGCAGGTTATCTTTCCTTCCACTTTACTGATGGCTTGCATGATCAAATGAGAGTCATAGCCCCGCAGGTTATTGAACACAACTGGGATTGTGGCTGCTTTGGGGCTCAGGCGCAACTTCAGGTTGCAGGCATTGTGCGCAGCACCTCTGTACTTACCTGTGATATGGCAGTGGTCGCGGACAGAGTCACCATGTAGAATTGTTTTTTACATATATGGCAATCCTGTGCTGTCCGGTGTGCGCGCCAATATTCTCTGGTGATTATCATAGGTCGAGGGTTTGCCAGAATTGCTTTGATCATAGTTTCTTCCTGCTGCAAAGCCTCAAGGAACTTCCCACCTGCATTTTGCCCTCGATATACTACGGGAGGTTCTGTACGATCGTTACACCTGACACAACATACCCATAGCCACACGCTTTGTGCTGTTGAGTCTTTTGGGTATTGGGTTGTGCGGGGTTGGATCCAGGACCATCTATCTTACAGGTGAGTGCCTCAAAATCTGCGTAGATTACGTAGGGCGCTGGAAGCAGCTTGTAATAGGTATGGAAGGACAGATTGTTTTCGCCCTCTTTCAGCGTGTCAATACATACAGCTGCTTGACCAATTCCCATGCAATCAGGTCTATGAGCCTCGAACAGATCTTCTCTGGAATAGCCATGCAGACACCTCTCAGAGAAGTGCTTACGCCTTTGATTGGCACTTTAATCAAAGAGCAGGCGGCTGAGGCTTTTGACCCACGTGTAGTTGAACTTACATGCCCTCTCAATTAATAGAAGCTTGATCCTGGGGATGTTCTTATCTTGTTTGCTGAGTCTGTGAACAATCACCCCTTTATCCCAACTGAAGACGTTAATAGCCAGATTGTTTTGTTATTCAACCTGTCCAATCTGGGAGAATAAAGCTAGAGCCTCTATTCCTTCAAAGTTTAAGCCGTCTTTTGAGGGATACTTGCTGCATCTTTCTGGATGTATCTTGGCTAGAAATATAGCAGATCAAAAAGTCCAGCAAAGACAGTTATCATCACGCTTTTTTTTTTACATTAATGATAGTCTTTTTAGCTTTGAGTTCTTTCGACAAACAGATATAGGACCCACCTCTAGTTGGTACTCCAGAGGTCCTCCACTCTATCCACCACCCATCCTGACCCTCTCTGAGTCCATTGCTCAAGAGATTCTATCATGCGTGGGAAAGCATTGTTGAGCGCTGCATCAATCTCACCCACTTGCAGGATATCCATTTGACGGCTGCGACATACTGGGTTTGTGAATTATGTTCCCCCATCACCATTATCCTTCTTCAGCCCCACTCTGAGTGCTAACTGGAATTTTTATCTACGAAGGGCTCCAACCTCTTCTGCTACCTTCCGGTGAATTGCGGGGCAAACATCACTTAAAAGGGCTAGTGGTTCAGCTCCCAATCAGTGCCCATCTACGATATTCATCTGCCAGTTGCGGAGGTAATTGCCAATTGTCCCAGGGGCCCGTCTGAACCTTGGAGCAGGAACAGGTCTCGGAGCAGGAACAAGTCTCGGAGCAGGCACAGGTCTTGGAGCAGGCACAGATCTCGGTGCAGGTCTCGGTGCTCTCGGAGTAGGCACATGTCTCGGTGCAGGAATCGGTACAGGAACCGGTCTGCGGGCTGGCATATACCTATGAGCAATGATGGCATTTATGTAGTCCTTTTTAATATGATTTCCTCTTTTGCCTGATGGGTCATTAAGCAGAATATTGTTTTGATCTACATAGTTCTCAACGCCTCGACTCTCTCTCTTCTAAGAGCAGTTCTTTTTAAGTTATTCATCATATGCTGCTATACTATAGAATGTTATTTCTCTAATTGGTTATCGTTTCAGAGTTACGCACCAGATTTGTATACTATGTTATATCTTATCTCTAATTGGTTATCGTATCAGAGTTACACACGGGTTTGTATACTATAATATGTTATTTCTTTAATTGGTTATCGTATCAGAGTTACACACAGGTTTGTATACTATGGTATAAACCTCTAATTGGTTATCGTATTTGTATACCATAATATGTTATTTCTCTAATTGGTTATCGTATCAGAGTTACGCACCAGATTTGTATACTATAATATGTTATTTCTGTAATTGATTATCGCATCAGAGTTACGTACCGGGTTTGTATACTATGGTATGTTAAATCTCTAATAGCTTGTCGCGCCTGATTTGTATACTATAATATGTTATAGGACGTCACACCAGATGGTATACTATAGTGTCGCAACATTTCAGCAAGCACATTTTGAAAGTCTATACGAACTTGTTTTTCAATGCGCAGCATCTTTTCAACAACCCTTTTACCACCACAACCACAGCAAAGTTGTGTCCGAGAATAAACACTAACCCCACACATGCGGCACGGTACTATTGGACGTTTAACATTTCTAATCACTACTCGATGCTGCCAGCATTGATCATACATAGCGGGTCTTCCACATGTTTCTTTCTTACCTAGCTGCAGCCAATTACACTTCTTCTGTGCACGTACTGACATCTTATATCATTATGATGCTCTATCTCTAATTGCATGTTGTATTATTTTGGTGGGAGCTCGGTGTTGTGAGGAACGATTAACAACTCTTCACGAACAAATCCACGGCCCGGACCATCTTGAAGATAGTATAGGACAGGCTCTCCAGGCTTTGTAACAGACCGTCCTATCCGATAAACATTAACAGACCACACAGGGTCTGTAGCACGACGTCGACCTCCTTCAAGCTCACCTGGTTGGTATAGATAACGCAGTACGACATCGGTAGGTATTTTTTGCTCCTCCAAGCCAACAAGGCGTCGATCAGCTGGAGATGCTGGTTTCTGTTTCACCATTTTAGCTTTGATAGCTTTAACAGGCTTCTTTCCAATCAGTCGTGTGACTTTGTTGTTCAAAGCTGAAACAACGGCAGGTAGTCTGTCTACCCATTCTGTCGATCTCTCTCCCTTAGGCAATTTCATTTCCTGAGCACACTGATGTCTGAACAACCGTTCTGCTAGTGTACGATTAAACCGCTCTGCAAAAGCTTGATCGCGATGAACGTCTGGGATTTCACGTCTCACCCCAACACCATGCTTCTCCAATGTGTCAGTTACAGAACCCATGAAATCACACCCTGGATCCACTTGAAGTAGTTTTGGCCAATCAAGTGGACTACGGTTATAGATGTGGGTAAATACAGAAGCAACCTCTGTTGAATACTTCGAACTTAAAGGCTTAGCCTCTTTATACCGACTGGCAACATCGAGCACAACTAGCGCATATCTATAAGTCTTACGTCTAACTTTGTCATGTGATAGAAACAAGAGGTCGGCTTGATGGACTTGATTTGGTGTAGAAATGTCAAACGTAGGTCGTCGTATATAGTGGGGAGGAGTTAGTTAGATCTGTCACATAGCCTACTTTTTTAACCAAGCCTGGGATTCATCTTCAGACACCTTTGCAGCTTCTGCAAGCTTCTTTATAGCTGGAGTTCCTCTCCAAGGGCTATGATATATCTTTGCTAGTTTCATCTTATATTAGACATATACATATATATTCAATGTGGCAACGAATTACGGAAAGAAACTAGCGTCTACACGAAGGACCCGCACATGTCTGGGTGTAAAAGGTGTACGCACAAGTAATCAAGTTACTCTTGATACCCCAACGACCACAGCAGTTAATCACGTGATTGTCAAATTCCTGAAGCTGCAGCATCATGATGTCATTGTCCCAGGCACGGTCAGACTGGCCTTAAACATTACTCTGAATAGCACAGAGGTCAATCGCACTATTGTTAACAACATAGGCCGCCACATTGTGAGCAAACTAGAGGTAAAACTTGGACAGCGCAGATGTTTTTTACAACTTTGCAGACCTATGGCTCCCATATAACGCGAGAGATAACGCCGACTACCAGGGTACAAGAAGAGAAAATTTTCTGGAAATTCGTGTAGGTGCTGGTGATAAAGATGATAATAATAAGGGTGACAACGCGATTGCTAAAGCTTTTGGCAATAAATTTGCTATACCATTAGATGTTAGTCTCTTGAGTGGCTACGATCCATTTCACCCCTCAGGTTTGCACGATTGGTTTAAATACATCATATACTTTGCACCTAACGAAAAAATTATCATTGTAAACGATGGCACCGACGCTTCCTACACTCTGAAGAACTTGACTCTGGAATATGATGTTGTGAATCAAGCGAGCCTTGCAGCAGAGATCCCAAATAAAATGTTGAATGAGCACCTGGTGAACTATACAGATATACAGAGGCACCGGAGAGAAATGCTAGACCTCACTAGCTTTGTGTAAACTATCCCTTTGAATTTACCTCGACTTAGTACCAGCGGTGTTGTCCTGCTGTTCGTCAAACCGGTTGATGATGGTGAATTTGCACGAAAACCTGAGACTTTCATGAACGGGACGAGGCTAAGAAGGTATTTGGCTCAGGTAGATTATCCATGGGCGAGGGCCTCAATCCCGAGGTAGGCTTAGTTGTTAAGGAGATCGGTCTACATCACATCGATTTATCAGATTACCTCCAAAAATACTACGCACTTGTTCTTGATCAGCGCAGCACCAATGATGATGTTCTACATGGTAACGGTCGTAAGCTGGGTAACGGCAGCGTAGGCATGACTCTGGAGATCAACCGCACTCCTGCAAAGAAAGGTTCAGTGATTATGCACTACTACGTCTTCAGATGATAAACAGCTGGTTATCAAGAACGGTCGCCTAGCCAGAGTGTGGAGTTAGATGTAAAACCTATATAAAAATGGACTTACTAAGAGATCCCCACACTGCGATTATATGCGGTAAAAGAGGCTCTGGAAAGACGCAGTATGTGTTGAACCTATAAAAAAGCAGCTATTCAGGCGTATTTGCAAGAATTTTCATATTATGCCCCACCTGGTCTTACAATCAAACATACTTACAGCGCGAGTCCCCTTCTGACGACTGCAATGTCTTCTTTCTAGATCTTCTTTCTAGATCTCTCTGGAGATGAATTGCACAAATATTTTGAAATCATAAGCAAGCTTTACCAAGGTATACCTACTCATTGCATAGTAGATGATTGTTCTGTAGAAAATGACCTTGTGAAAAAGAGGAGCATTATCAAATTGGGCTTTTTCAGGAAGACATTATCAGCACTCGCTATGAGTGCTAACTCAAAAATGGAACTCGGTTGTTACTGATGTACGTAAACAAACTGAATGGATTGCTTTATTTCACTGCAAATCAGCTCATTGCTTTGATCTAGTTATGAAAGAAAACAGGTGGCATTCCACAAGAAAAGTGGCAAGAAATTCGTGATAAGCTCTCAAGTACAAAGTATGCTAAACTTGTGTTGAAAAGTGAACCACCTTTTGAGTACACAATTGAGTAAGTAATACATAGTAATGATTAAGTAATACATAGTAATAGTTAAGTAATACATAGTAATAGTTAGGTACTGTAATACATAGTAATAGTTAAGTAATATATAGTAATAGTTAGGTAATGCTTAGTAATAGTTCAGTAATGCTTAGTACTAGTTAAGTAATACATACCAATAGTTAAGTAATATAGTATTAGTTAAGTAATGCATAATGATAGTTAAGTCATTCATAGTACTAGTTAAGTAATACATAGTAATAGTTAAGTAATACATAGTAATAGTTAAGTAATACATAGTAATAGTTCAGTAATGCTCAGTAATAGTTAATTAGTGCTTAGTAATAGTTAAGTAATGTCCAGCGCCATGTTAAACACAGCATTATTAATAATCATACTCGCACTACATCTGTGGTATATTTATCCTATTGTATTGCGTGTTCGTAGGGTCATAATACATATCGATAGTCTTATAGAAACACTAGGTGAGCCATCGCAAGAGCCATCACAAGATGATCACCACAAGCAGCTAGCTGCCGTTGACCATGGAGGCATGTCCATGGACTATTAAGGGAAGCATATTTCATCTCAACAGCTTCAAGAGATGTCGGGTACAGATGTGGAGCGATTGCATGCTGTATATGAGGCCCGTCTTGGTGATAAAATGACTAAACGTTTGGGGAAAACGGCAATAAATTTATATGCGCGTGCAGCAGCCAGTATATTTAAGATTGGCAGTGAGCAGGCCCTTGCTACAGACCTTGGAGAAGATCCTTTTATAGACACTGCATTAAGAAGTATTAGTTGCAGTCTATTTCATAAATGGGGTTTCTGGATTGCACCAGTAAGTATGGTTCTTACAACTGGACGTCATATTGAATATACAAAAACATAGGATACAAACGATGGAGATACGGAGGTTGAAGAACCCCAAGAGGGTGGAAGCCAGGAAACGTGCTTGGGAGACACGCAAGGCACGGATAACGATGAATGTCCCGCATTCGAAGGAGACCGAGCGCTTTGAAGGGGAACTTCGGAAGATGAAGAAACCCCACCGGGTAGCGGTTGCAGATCCAGATCCACCTAGGGCTTCTTAGGATATTTGGTGGGGTGTACTAGCTGCTGCTGTCGTAGTTGCTTCTTCTGCTGTCGTTTTAGCTCAATATTGTCATACATCTAGTTCCCCTAGTTCCCCATGCCTGAAAACCAATTGAACATAACCGCAGATGGTTATATATACTCAAAAATGACGCAGCCTAACCAAGTTATAAATTCCTTGTACCAGGGCGGAACAATAGCTTTATCAGCTACGGGCTATGCAGTCCTAGGAAGTGCTGTTATGAAAAGCTTAAAGCCACCACCCTCATTAGGGATGAAACCTTGTGATGTAGCACTCCTTACATTGGACTTTAGACCAGCTACTATGACTCGTGAATGGCTAGATTCCCAAGGTATCATTCCTAATAAAATGGTTACTACACCATCCAATTGAATATATGTGTCTCATAGATGATGGCTACGATTGCCTTGCTTGTTGGTGGGGCTTTAGTAAACGCTCTAGCATTTTCAGGTTCAAACTTTGTATTAAGTCAGCTTGCCAAGGACCCTGCTGCACAGGAAGAACGTACGCGTCACGATAAAGCTGCGGAAAAACTGCAGACATCTTAAATTGAATGGGCTCGTGATAGGCAAGAGAAGCTGGATAGGATGAATCAAAGACTTATGGCAGAAAGACGTGCTGTACAGACCTTCAGAAATGTCGATGACGCAATGAGATTTTACAATCAGGTTTATGACGCAGACTCTATTCGACTAGATTCGGAGCCTCTCCTAGAAGACTTCTATTAACCATCCCTCAACAACACAGCCGAGAGTTGGCTTTTATTACAATTGCTACGATTGGAATGGGATCTGCTTATTTCTTGCTAAATTGATGTTAAAATTTGTGATATAATAACAATGGAGGAGGATATACCAATGATTGATTTTGAGGATGACCTAGCTAATGACCCGGGTGATGACCCGTACTTGTATGATTTTGACGTAGCCGATGATTTCCATCCCGATGTACCCACTGCGGCTGAAACTAGCGTTGATGGGCTTGATCTGTCTATAGCAGAACAGCAACGTGAAGTTGACAAGATTCAGCTCGTAGACAAATTTTACGCTTATATGAAAATTGCTGGTACTCCAAAGTATGACCTATTTAAGTTGGATTCAGAGCATAATTTGTATCTTACACACGGGGGTAGTGAGCTCTGCCTCAACAAAATTTGGACTGGTGGATGGATCACTGTATCAACAACCAAGTCACAAAGAGGAGGGAAGGGGCAATCAGGGAATTATTTGGTGATAGACAAAATGCTGCTACCAAAATAGAGAATGCGGCGTCTAACGTCATTGATGGTACAGATCCTGATGTAACTGCACTGTTGGATGATATCGAAGAATTAATAGGTAAAACAGATGTAGTTGTTCAGACTGATGGACCCCTACGGGATCTCATGGGACTCGACAGGCAGCTTAGAACTATACGAGGAACATTATCAGCTCAAGAAAGCAAGCTTGTGGAAACTGGCCAACAACTCGAAGAGGTAAGAGACCGCCTCGAAGCAACCAGCGATACAGACGAAAAGGTAAGTATACGCAGAGAGATTGAACAGCTGGATGGTCTGCAAGACGCTCTACACACTAGCATAGACACACTTCGTGGTGATCTGAAGTCTCAAGTACAACAGATACGTAACCTTGCCCGTGAGCTTGTATATAGCGACCTTTCTCTGCGAGAAAAATTGGTTAAGATGTTCGAGAACAGGGTGTGACGATTGCGTCCATTATAAGCGCATTAGGGTTTATAATATCCACTATCATACTGGCACTTGGGATGGGAGGACCTGTGGTTCCCGTGCCAACACCAGATAATGTTGTCAAAGCACTGGGTCGGGTGATGAAACGTTTTGGTAAATGGCTTAATGCAGCTCTACCGGGCATCATTGGTGGTGCCCTTTCTTTGCTTTTCAATGTAATTGGTGACATATTCACAAAGGTAGGGAGTCACTTGTAGGCCCTTGTGCTTGCGGTGGGTGGTGCACTTATCGCATGGGTATCTAAACGGTCAAATTGAATATATCATATAATATTTAATACTACTATGTATTACAGCACGCATATCGTTACTGGAGAACCCACCAATCTCCAATTCCCGCTCCAGGTTAGCGAAGTAGAAATCAATGATGTGTGCTTTACCAGTGGTTGGTATAACCTTGATAAGGCTGGGAAGATGGATGTTCTGTTAATTGATAGTGACAGGGTCAAGACAATAAAGATTGAGGCAGGCCTGTATAATTTCTATATGATTAAAAGAAAATTAAATAAAGGGATAATCCAAAATTATGCGAGGGTATTGATTTAGAACCGGCTACTGCACTGATCCGTACAAATGTGCCAGATGCGACTGGGCTTATTATAAGTGAAAATCTTTTAGAGCTATTGGGGTTCGAATTTACTAATTAAAATAAGACAATGGACCCAGGTGTGTATAGAAGCGTTCATGTACCTCCTCTTATGATGGATCTTTCCTTAAGCATTCACCTCCAGGATTTAGATGTTTCGCATAAACTTATTGATGGACACTCCACGGACAGACTTAGTAAAATTCTTGTGATTAGGACTGATATAGGTCGAATGGCTCATATGCGATATAGTCATCCAAAAATGCATCGACTTGCAAATGATGTGCTGAATACCACCACCTTAGAGGTACAAAACAATGGTAAACCTTTCAATAACCACAATCTTCCCATTGAGGTTACATTGCTATTAAAATAATTGATGTATCACAACACATATCTAGTCACCGAAAAACCAAGAAACCTAGAAACCCTTCTTCAAGTAGAAGAGGCTGCTATCACAGATATGATATTCACCAACGGTTGGTATAACCTGAAGGAGCGTGGATTTTGTTGCTGTACTGGTGTTGGTAGTGTACTCTGTAATTATTTAAGAACACGGATGGATAAGAAAGTTGCGAAGCATCGTCAGATTGCAACAATTGCTTCCTCTAGGCTCAACAGCATCGTAGACCTTGCCAGTACAGCCGTTGAAGATGAGGACGTTTCAGCTTCAGAAATTTAGACGGTCGTTGCAGAATTTGAACGTTATAAAATCTTAAAAGAGAAAGCCCGAGTTTTGTGTTTTTATGTGGGCTGTTTAGTTGCTCAAATACAAACTCGCATTTCAATTCTTGGTGGTCTGGATGTTCAGCAACAATTTATTCATAATGTTGAGGATGCAGTGGCTGCTTCTATAGATCTCACATCTTCTATTCAATGTTATCAAGATACCCTGACCTATGGCTCAATCCATTAGATTTCAATCTGGGTCAAGATTTGTACATGATTCTTAGCAATATGCTTTTGCGTATAGATACCCAAATTGGCTACAACAATAATATTATGGTAGCTAAAGACCTTGCTATAGTTAAGCACCATAATATAAATTTTATCACAGCCCCAGAACCTCCACTTCTTGATTCGGGGGTAGGATACGGCAGCCTACCGGATCCAGAACTCCCAGTTTGGGGGGTCGGCAGCCTACCAGATACATTTCCGTGGGTCGGCAGCCTACCAGATGCAGTTCCGGGGGTCGGCAGCCTACCGGGTGGGGTGGATGATACACTAGAAGCTAAATGGAAAAATAGCATTATCGTTTGTTATCATCGGCGCTTTAATTCTGGGGGTTATATTCAAAAACTACAAATAAAAAAAACATAAATATGAAAAAGAAAAAAAAAATCAAATGAATAAACAAAAAATTTAAAATAAGTAAACATAAACAGATACAAAAAATATATATATTTTACTGTCATAAAATTTCAATAGTGGTGGCCCATGGTGTGAAAAAAAGCTTTACAAATAAGTGTACCAGTCCGATTAGTAAAAACGAAGAGTTTGTATTACTTTAACGAATTGTGGGTTAATTAATAAAAGATGCAGTACATCTGAAAATGAAAGAACACATATCCCGAAACACCGCAAATCATTTAGCCATTTCCAAAACACTTTTCACAATATATACTTAAATAGCAGTATGAACTGAGTAAATATTGGTTTACTCCATAACTCACACAAGGCGTGAAATGAGGTCAAGTGGGATTCCAGATAACTCGCACATTTAATGAAATGTGGTAAAGTGGAAGTACCACTTGAATATTCATTGTTATGCAAATAGGGTATCTAGAATACCATTTTCTGATTTACTTTCAAAAATAAGTAAATATTTGGGTGTAAAAAATAACTAAACAATTGGGTATGCACAATCAAACAATTTTGTAAATAAAAATATTGGATTGGTAAATTGAATGACGTTTATAAATAACTGTAATGTGTACACTGGTAATATTAGTATTGTATAATGTAATGGGTATATAAACGGTCCTACAACGATAAATAATTGTTGGGGTGGGTAGACACGCCAGTGCACCACAACTGGTTATCAAAGGCCGTGGACATTGACTTGTTTGTCGATGTTATGTCTGTCCGTACGTCGTACCTGTGTTCTCGTTTGGGTCGTATTAAGCGTTTCGTGATGGCATTTGTACTATCATAACCGAATACGCAGGCAACGACCCCGTCATTGTAATTGTGTGTTTAACTCTCTCATAAATGATTGCCCCGCAAATGAATGGTAAATC
>JAIGNY010004162.1:120000-235000 GCA_020152595.1 Chiridota heheva
TTTATTTCATAGCCCTTTTATTTATGACTTTAGATCAAAGATTTAGCAAAGATGAACCGCTTATGGCATATGATGTAACTTACAAAGATAAACCGCTTATGGCATATGATGTAACTTACAAAGATGAGCTGCTTATGGCATATGATGTAACTTACAAAGATGAACCGCTTATGCATGTTATGGCATATGATGTAACTTACAAAGATGAACTGCTTATGACATATGATGTAACTTACAAAAATGAACCGCTTATGGCATATGATATAACTTACAAAGATGAACCGCTTATGGCATATAATGTAAATTACAAAGATGAACCGCTTATGGCATATGATGTAGCTTACAAAGATGAACCGCTTTTGGCATATGATGTAACTTACAAAGATGAACCGCTTATGGTTTATGATGTAACTTACAAAGATGAACCGCTTATGGCATATGATGTAACTTACAAAGATGAACCGCTTATGGCATATAATGTAACTTACAAAGATAAACCGCTCATGGCATATGATGTAACTTACAAAGATGAACCGCTTATGGCATATGATGTAGCTTACAAAGATGAACCGCTTTTGGCATATGATGTAACTTACAAAGATGAACCGCTTATGGTTTATGATGTAACTTACAAAGATGAACCGCTTATGGCATATGATGTAACCTATAAAGATGAACCGCTTATGGCATATGATGTAACTTACATTTCTGTCAACATTGATTGATGATTTTATGGTTTTGGATAATGTTATTTTACAGAAATTCTTTTTCAGAAATGTACCAGCCTAGTACAACCCTCCTACCTGCCAATAATCATACCAATATTTTCCCCGACAACTACAACATTACTACACGCAGCGCGATTAGTGTACACGCTGTGTCACCCTTAAACCATCCCCGAAATAAACTCCGTACGTACGTACAGTATATGTATAATTGTACATTGTATGTATGGAGAGTGGGAGCTGATGCGTGAATTTTCTGTGGCCTTGAAATGTTCGATTTTTTCAACATGTGGATAATCAGAACATTAATGATGCGATTCTTTCATGTGCAACCACGCATTACAGTTAGGACTAAAGCAAGGGCCTAATAAGCCTTTTTAGAGGATCTTATTAGTTTAAAATAATTTTTATTTCAAGATATTTCCTAAACTTACTGATAATTTCATCATTTTTCATTTCTTTTAGAATCAATTACAATCCTTCTTGAAACATGTCCGCAAAAGAGAACAAGCAAATTGGGTCTGATGTGGAAAGGGACACATTAAAATATATCAAAGAGAATGTTCCCGACGACTACGCTAAAATTGTCGCAGATCCAGAGATGAAGAAATGTATCATCTCTGCTATTAAAGAGGTATGCACTGAGGTACTTGACGTCACCACGGCGTCCAGCAGTAATGATCCGACTAATGCAAAAAGGCTTCGTGAATACCTTTCGGAGAGTAGATGTGAATCCATTGCACAGGCCTTTGATTTCAAGACGTTTCAGATGAGTATTACGAAACCGCAGGCCAACACAAACTTAGTGGCATCGAATTTAACCGACGACAAACCTTTTCATTCACTGCATAACCTTGCTGATTCGCTTGATATTGACTGGGCAGAGATTAAGCAGTATGCTAGTATATTAGTGGAATGTATTATGCTATTTTGTTCAGTATTTGGTATCAGCTTACCAACACGCAAGAAATACATAGATCGGGCTGTTGATGAAACCGCTCAATTGATCCAAAAATCCGATGAATTGCAAAAAGCTATGCATGAGTTCATTGAAAGATGGAATGATGCTGGCGGAAAAGTCCCTGCACAAGTAAAAGCAATATTTTATCTTATCAAAGATAGCCCCATTTTCCATATCTTATTTGGCGTAATGAAGATATTAATAAGGGAAATGCACTTTTTCGACATAATTGTAACTTGCGCTAAATTCATCGCATTGATCTTTGCATCGCTTGCGACTGAAGGAATGGCTTTTTTTACTATCTTTGCTGAAGCACTCCAAAAGGCTATCACTTTGGGGCAAAAAATAAAGGCCATAAAGTCTGGAGAAAAAAAATTAAGCTGAGTATGTACTAGACACATTCCAAATGTTCAAATTTGTATCCAAAAGTATAATGTGCTTTCTCATAAACTTGTAAGTATACATGCGTAATGCATTTGTCAGTCAGGGAGAATCCTGGACTTTTGGTGTAATAAGAAAATACACAAAGACTTCGAGCTTCGTATTCATTAAGATCCATGCAGGCCGCCATTTTAACTTGTGATAACGTTATATCAATGGGATTTTCATTGGAGAACAGTAGTATTTGTGTAATGTAACGTATGATGCATGTACACGGTATCAGCGATGACTAAGCCAACACAGACTCATGTGTCGAGAGGGCTGTTCACAAGTTAAACGACCTGTCAACGGAAATCTTTTGCTATTTTATCGTTAAGTCCACGATGAAATTAAAAAGTCCGCTGTCAAATATAATGAATATTCATTTGATATCGATTTTTCCTTTAAAACATACTTCTGCGTTCTCATTAAAAATCCCATTGACTTAAGTTTATCACTATAGTTAAAATGGCGGCCTCCCCTAATGAATACGAAGCCCCAAATTTGGGTGTATTTATTATTACACCAAAAGTCCAGAATTTTCCCCTACTGTTTGTATTTCTTGATTCACATTGAAAAGTTTTGAAAACTCCTGAAATACACATATCTTCAGCATAAAGTAGAGAGTTTACACAGATTTGAACATTTTGTGGTTTAATTTCCCCTTTATTTAGTTCTTTAAATATATTTGTAAAAATCACTGAATAAGCTGACAGAATTTGATGTTTTTCATGCCATTTTTATCAATCAAATCAATATTTGTTGTTTAAAAATGCTAAGACTTTATTTTTAAGAGCATATCTGTTGTAATCACTTTCTAATATAAGTTGTTTTTGAACAAGTAAAACTATAATTAGCAATTATTTATAATTGTAAGAAATAATTTAGGACAACGTTGAAATAAGAATGTCACACATTATATCGTAAGCATAAAGATTTCAACATGTAGAGATTTTACATATATAGATTTTAACATTTGTCAGTTTAAATTGCTAAGCACTTTATTTTGAAGGGCTCCTGGATTTGATGTTTACATTTGCCATTACTTATCAATAAGAGCAGATTTTAATATCGTAATTACCAGCAAAGGCTCAAATGCTACAGAAATAGTAATTTCAACATCATTTGTAAAGTATACAAGTTTAGAATTACAGAATTTGAAAAGCCAAATAAATAATTGAAACAAATAAGAAGAACGGCTGAACTTCATAGCAAGTTTAAATCATGGTCACTGGGCATATCTCGATCTCCCAATCAGGAGATATCCCAATCGAGATCGTGGATCGGACTGAATAAGGTGACAGAATTGGAAATTTTCGTGCCATTTGTTATCAATCAAATCAATATTTTTTGTTTAAAAATGCCAAGACTTTATTTTTAAGAGAATATCTGTTTAATTACTTTCTAAGTTGTTTTAATTAGCAGTTATTTTTAATCAAGAAATCATTCAGGACATAAAAATTAATTGTTGTACATTACACCGTAAGCATAAAGATTTTAACATGCAGAGATTTGAACATAATAGATTTTAACATTTGTCAGTTGAAATTGCTAAGCAATTTATTTTGAAGGGCTCCTTTATTTGACGTTTACATTATCAATCAAATCAATATTTCTTCTTGCAGTTGCACTATTATTTTTACATATTTTTTACATGCTAGTTGCTTTATCAAAAACTAATTTAGGACATATTGCTGAAATTCGAATGTTGCACACTATATATCTGAAGTATACATTATAATTTTAATGAATACGTATGTTAAGATATGTTGTATTAGTTTCATATATATTCTCTTCTTCCTTCATTTGTAGCATTTAGGTGATGTATTATGTTTGATGTTTGAATCTACATTACTAATCAACATTTTCTTATTAAAATTGCATCATTTTATGCACAAAACTGCAAGTACTTTGCAGGTTTAGTTTCTTATATTCTACTTTTTCTTTCAAGGTATTTTTTTAGGATGTAGGTGATGGAATTCTTATCTCATCACCCACATACACATGTAAAGATTATATATTGTAGTCACTTTGCTGTATAGGCAAATAACTGCCTATACCTCCTACACTACATGGCGACCCCTTTGATAGTAGGAGGGCTGGTGGGGCCCACCATGTGGTCTCATATGATGACCTCATATTAGGGCTTAGGGGTCACAAGTTTTTGGAACGGGTCTGTCCGTGTGTTTGTGAGTGTGTGTGCGTATGCACCAATTAATATTGTGTCACTTATATCTCAAAAGCTGTAACACACACGAACCCAAATTGGTGGAACGGGTACCTCTGGCCCGGGCCTTTTTTCTTCAAGGCTTTGAGATACAAAGGTCACAGGTCACAGGTCAAATTGGACAACTTTTTGGTGATGGCTGTACCTTTTGAAGGATTTACTTAGTATCTTTACAAATTGCATAGGTAGGTAGGGTTAAACATTCTTACAAAACTTAGAAAATAATTGCAGGTCAAAAAAGTGCTTTTTAAGCAAAATTTTGCCTCATTTTAAACTAACAAAGCACAAGGCCTATGCCAATCTTATGTTGTACCTTGGTACATGAATTTGTCTCCTGTAGATTCTGGGTTTAAAAGGTCATAAAGAAATTGACCACTTTTCACCTATGGAATGGTAAGTGTGAAGTGAGCATGAATGGTGTCATACAGTAGGGTATGATACATATGAAAAATGTCAGAAGTTGAGTTTCAGTGATTAGGGTCAGAGGTCAAATAATGTAATTTTAGGGGTAGTTTTGTACATTTGTTGTGCCAAAATTCACAGAGCTCTATAGTGACCCTGTTAGCTATTCCCCCCACTGTGCTGTATGCCCAAGGTTATTAGATCAGTAACTACATTTTTCAATCGATTCAAAAGTTTTGATTGCACCCATTTTATGTTTTAAATTGATAAGCACTTAGGTTTATTGAAAAGGGAATCTTGCGCTAAAAAAATTGCTTGACACGCCGTCGGTACTTGTGTTACATACCAAAGACGCACTTCCGCGGCGGTTATTGATTGGCTTATCACTGTGTGTGTGCAAATTTTTAGACCAATCAGAAGCGTTCAATTGTGTTGTATATTTCTGTCTACCTTAACACAATAAACAATAAATGGCCTTTAATTTCAAAGAGGGAGTCGCGTCTCAAGAAAATTTCTTGACCTTTGCCAATAAATCTGATCATACTATAGTCACGTCACTTTCTAAGTGGTAATTAATTAACATGTCGGTGCATGGTCGGTGATTGTGTAAACATTTTGACCAATCAGAAACGTTGTATTGTATTGTATTTATAATCTTTACGGTATCCACGGTGTCACAATATAATCTTTAACAATGTTTTGGTTTAGTTTCATATATTCTCCTCTTTCTTTAAATATATTGATATGATTCATTTGCCTTGAAATGGGAGAGTGGGAGGGGGGGAGTAGGAAGAATGGGTGGGGGGGGGCAGGGCAGTGGTGTGACAAATGGTGCCATATACTTATGGCAAAAAATGTCAAGGAAAGAAATCTAAATAATTGAAACATCAAATGATTTATGAAAACAGAATTGTTTGTAAAGCATTGCATCTATTTTACATAATTTAAGGCGGAATAATTCCAAGCGGAACAACACTAACATCAAATGCAAACTTATATGAACATTACGTTAGTCGTTCTTAATGCGTCTTAGCTGTGCATTCAAGGTATGATTTCGCAGTGCGTGTACCATATACCGCATCATAAGGCTTGCGCATGCGTACATACACATGCATACGTGGGCCTTGGCAAAGTAAAAATAGTAAAAGAAAACTCAAATTTTAGTGTCATGGTATAAACATTTCATTTTTTCAATTGTTTAGCCTGTTAAAATGTAATACACCAAACATGTAAGTCTGTCGAACTTAACCCGTTTACCGTAGCGTCAGCTTACATGCTTACGGTCATTGGCGATTGGCTGCCTGTACAACAAATTGTTTAATTGTTATTGAGGTATTTGCCCGAACAGTGGCGTAGCCAGAGGAAGAGGGAAGGGGGCAGGGGGTGATCGCCTCCCCAATTTTGTATTCCGTCGGTTCAGATTTTAATTCGTCGGTTTAGATTGGTGGAGTCGGTTCCACAAGGTTTGACATTTCAGGTACTTATTATGTTTTTAGATTTCAAAGGGCACTTTCTCAGAAAAAGGTTCTTTGGTAATAATATATCAAACATTCGTGCGATTTTGTATTTAAAAACATAAACTAAGACACAGAGAAGGGAGAGAGAGAGAGAGAGAGAGAGAGAGAGAGAGAGAGAGAGGGAGAGGTGGGTGTTGGAGGGCACGTACTACAGAACAGGCTCATTTTAAAAGTTTGACAACATTTACACAAGTTTGTAGTAAATCATTGAAAGAGTGAAGATAAACCTAACCATGTACAAACGTAAACAATAAAACATTATATTTCCACATTATGCGTTTTCATGATTTTGTGTTTTGTACATGTATTATAGCTCTCTTTGACATGAATTTTGACTTGTATGATACACCTTCTTACTATGCGTTGTGACATACTTTTTTCCCTTTAAATGTCAATTTTGTGATACCTTCCAGGGGCTTCGCCCCCTGGATCCTACCGGAACTTCGCCCTGGACCCCATCAGGGGCCCCTGCTCCCCACGCCGACAAGTCGAGCGCTTTGATTATGGATAAGGTGTATTATAGCTGTCTTTCAAATGAATTTTGACTTGTATAATCTATGCGTTACATACTTTTTTCCCTTTAAATGTCAATTTTGTGATAGCTTCCGGGGGCTTCGCCCCCTGGATCCTACCGGAACTTCGCCCTGGACCCCATCAGGGGCCCCTGGACCCCATCAGGGGCCCCTGGACCCCATCAGGGGCCCCTGGACCCCTTTTTTGACTTGAATTTTGACTTGTTTAATACACCTTCTTTCTATGCGTTACATACTTTTTTGCCTTTTAAATGTCAATTTTGTGAGAGTTTCCAGGGGCTTTGCCCTAGGACCTCTACCGGGGCTTCGCTCCTGGACCCCACTAGGGGCCCTTGAGCTCCCAGAGGGTCCCCTACCAGGGCTTCACCCATAGACCCCTACCGGGGCTTCGCCCATAGACCCCACCAGGGGCCCTTGAGCGGACCCCTGGACACCACGACAACTAGTCGAAGTGTGTCACCTCAAATTACACCACTAAATATCTTGTCGATTCAATTCAATTCTCCGCCCCCTCCCAATATGAAAATCCTGGCTACGCCACTGCGCCCGAAAATATATGGGGATTGTATGGGAGGGGGAGAATGTATAGGAGAGAGTTTGGTGACTATGAAAAGTGAGGTACACGCTGGAAATTCAATACAAAGAAAAGACGTGAACTGGGATTTGGGTTCTAAGAGGGCTTTTAAACTCCCCCCCCCTCCCGCCTCCAAAAAAATAATAATAATAATAATATTAATAATAATGAACAAATAAAAAAAAAACGTTTTCGCAATTTGTATGATCCTTTCCCCACTGTTTAGTGGTACAATTGAACCACTGAGACCGGCTGCTTTCATCAGGATTACCAAAAAACAAACTTGAGTTTCTATTTTGCAAATTAGTATCTACAAACCATTCAGAGTTTTGAGAAATTTCTGGTTGGGAAACCTGCCGGCATCCCCTTTAGCTACATCACTGTCAGTTAGAGACTTGACTTTACCAAATTTTCTGTATGTAATAAAGGAAATGAGCCAATTTTCCGACTTTTCCAAATTTCCGGTGCAACACCCCCTCCCCAACCTGTATACCATATTCTTACGCCACTGCGGTTGCATACTTTATGTTTGGTGTTCCACTGGCCAGAGATACAGGCACATCCAACTTGAGCAGCTGGAAGGGGCAAACCACAAAGTTTATGAACAAAAGTGGCTAAAATAGGGTGTAAACGGTGACTTCCAGCCAATGCCCACCACCACTTCCATATTTCAAGTTTAGCCAAACGTCACAAAGGTGAAAAAGCAAAACAAACAGGGTAGCATATTTTCGCAATAGGTTCTGAGAAATTTGTCCCATAAGCTGATAAGTGCAGAATTAATGAGGGATATGAAAAAAAAAATCGTTCTGAAACTTTTCTAATAGAGATTTTCAATCCAAAATCAAAGTATTTTATATTTTAAGTCGAACTTTTTTGTCTATAATTGGAGAAATTGTAATACTTTTTATTCAAAAGCGAGGATTTTTGATAAAAAGTTGATGTTTTCGATTAAAATTAAAAGATTTGTAAACATTATTTTAACTTCATTACGTATGCAGCTGTAGCAGTAGGCCTATATACCGAACCTTCAGATAATGCATTACCACATGGTACTGATGGATCATACTATTAAATGATTAGGTGAATACCTCCAAGTTATGAAACCTGAAACCACTCTTATCTTTAAATTCCCAACACTTCGCATTGCTGGTACAAAAGAGACCCGAACTTGATGCTTCAATAGGGGGCAAATAATGAGTCACGTGCTACCTTCTGTACCCACTATCCACCCGACTTATACTTATATTTTTCTCATTCAAACGCAACCTAAAAACTCACCTTTTCAAGCTGGCCTTTAATTAATTTTTTTAATTTGATTCTTCTTTGGTTCTTTTGGCAGTTTCTCAGTGTGTTTTATTATTTTACATCTTGATTGGAAAGCGCGATAGAATATCTTTTTAGTAATGGCGCTGTATAAGTACTTTATTATTATTATTATTATACCAAAGAGAAGCTCTTTGCTTATACTCAAATTACTGAAAGTGGAATGAAGTGTTCTACTTGGTAAACAACTCAAAATGCCAAAAATGAGTAATTTAGCACCAAACATGGTTAAATATCCATGAATTTTCCAGCTTTTCAGGCCTATAATCCAAGAAGATATATACCTACCGTATTTGACATACAAAGCGCCCATGCTTGGGGTCTGCGTGCAGCGTTTTATTCAAACTGCAATGTACATATATGTGAATTAGTTCTATTCTAGCCCCACAATAACCACCAGAAAAACACCACGAGCGTCACACACAAATTTCTAAGCAAAGAATGTAGCAAGACTTGGGTGTATCATATCCATATTGACTTGCGTATATCATATCTTATCTTTCAGGGGAAGATGTTTGAATCTGGGTGGCACAGAATCTGAGGGGCACTTTTGTATAGCATAGCGGTAAAACTTTATAGGGTCAAACTCCCTCCTGGCCCTCTCCCACTGGAAACAAATCTAAATTTGTATTGGTCCGAAAATTACTGGGGACCCATTTTCCCTTCTTTTTTAATCTACACTTTCAAAAATTCAAGATATTTTGGTCCAAAATTTGGTAAAATATCAATTTTATACTGAAATCTACACGAATTTACAGATCATTTATAAGTCTTGAAATCGCCGGATTTAGACTTCCAGAATCCAAACTAAAGGCGCTCCATGAGTAAAATTTGGGGCTTTTGCTTCATGTTTGAGTTACTGTCTTCTATCTGGCAATAAAAAAACAACTATATATAATAAGGGGACTTAAATATATTTTGAATAAGTTTTATCTCTGTAACGGGGCACCTACTAAACTTTACTAAGAAGATGGGGGAGAACATGTCAGTGTTAGGTCATGATAATGGCCCAGGTCCAAAAAGTAAGTTTTGCCCTGCATGGCCCATTTCAAAGATGCCCCACTAATGAAATTTGGGGTGGCTGGCACACTCTATAAAAAAGCTCTATTTGAAAGAGTTTTACAAGTTATAGGCCAGGAAAACAAAGGTAGGCAGAGGCGAAGGCTTTTAAATATGAACAATTCCAATATGTAGGATTGTTGGACCCCCAACTTTGTCTTATGGAAACTTTAGAATATTGTATGTACGCGAAGCGCGTGAAATTTCACAAATTGAATCTTTTTAGGGCGATATTTGTGTTACTTCCTATGATGAAAAGATCCGCCAGATATATCGTCTTTTAAAATTTTTTTTTTAAAGTTTGAAAGGAAAGGACATGCTCCTTATCTAAAAAGGCATATGCCATATTTGAAGGGACTTTTCCTTCTGAAAAAATGCACTTTTCCCTTGGAAAAAGGGCACTTTTCCTCTCTGAAAAAAGGCACTTTTCAAACTTTTGAGAAAAGTGGGAGATGGGGGAAGAGGGAAGGGGGGGGGGGAGAGGGAAGGGAGAGGGGAACGTGCCTCCCAGTTCCACCCCCAATGCTATCTTTTGTCTAAAAATACTTTCCGTCGGACTGTGGTGTACCTCAAGGCAGTTGCTTGGGTCTCATATTATTCTTGTTTTATGTTTCTTGACTGTTCAGTATTGTGTCAAAGCATATCCCACAAGCCCACACCTATACTGATGATACTCAATTGATCATGATACTGATCAGACGTTGGTGAGAAAGGTAATCAAGATCAGATAAACGGCTGAATTAAAAAAAAATGTCTTTTATTATCATCTATTACACAAAGATTATAAGCATACCTTCAACTATGTCATAAACTTTGCATATCTGAACAACTTCAAGAAGAAGAATGGTACATGTTCATATACTGGTAATGAGACAAACGGTCCTAGAAGAGTACATTAATGTTATAAGATAACATTACCACTCTTCTGGAAAATTTAAATGCCATGCCCCCCCCCCCCCTTTCTCGCCCCTCCCCTTCAATGTTGTGCAATTTGTAAGAAACCTTGGAAAAAATGTATCTTTCAAAATTGATGATGGGAGCATACATTTGTCCCAACTACTTATGGCCACGACTGTCTAAGCACCTGTACGAAGTATATGAAGTAAACAGTGTGGCAATGAAGTAAACGGTGTGGCAATAAAGTAAACGGTGTGGCAATGAAGTAAACGGTGTGGCAATGAAGTAAATGGGAATTGAGGGCATGTTCATGTCATTCAGAAAAAGGGCGTGTATTAAATTCAATACAGTGCGGGGTGGGGGCGTATAAGACAATTGAATTGTACATAATCCTTTGGTAAACCCCTGGCTAAAAATCAAGAATATCATTTTTAGGGGAAAGGAATGACAGACAAAGAAGTTGTATAGCTCTTGTCATCTAAATTTATTATTAAGAGTTGAAGACATGTTGATGACGGTGAGTGTCTCTTAGAAGCATCAAAAAAAAATTGCCATGTGATTGCTACTGTTGTTTAACCCCTAGGAAAGGGATGAAATATGAGCTTGAGATCATTGGCATTATAGCCAAATACATCAATGTCAGAAATAATTACCGCAATTATCTGATTACTGTAGTGGCACCACAACATTGTCTTATGCTCTGCTGCAAAGTTCAGGAAATCTATTTGTAATAAATTATGTCCTTTTTCAACTGCTGATGTCAAAATTCCTTTTCCTCTGACCAAGGAAATTGATTATTACAAAGCAGCATGTATCCTTCCGTGACATGGTCTTTTTCTTGCCACATAGTGATGGCCCAGCCACAGTAAGAGTGCAGTGTCACCTCCTTATTACTTAATCTTGATACTTTTGATGATCCCTGACCTAATTCCAGACTGCTCGCCTCCATATCTCTCACTTTCTGTGCGTATCTCGCGTACCTGCAAGATAACATTTGCATTAAAGGATTAGGTCAAACAACTTCATCTTATATGAAAGAGGACATTGAAATGACAAAATGGTGAACAAAACACTTAAAAATAATATTTCAATAATGTGATAAAAGTTTACAGTTCTAACACATTTGTGCAGAAACAACTGGATTCGGACACAACTGGATTCGGACACAACTGGATTCGGACACAACTGGATTCGGACACAACTGGATTCGGACACAACTGGATTCGGACACAACTGGATTCGGACACAACTGGATTGGACACAACTGGATTCGGACACAACTGGATTCGGACACAACTGGATTCGGACACAACTGGATTCGGACACAACTGGATTCGGACACAACTGGATTCGGACACAACTGGATTCGGACACAACTGGATTCGGACACAACTGGATTCGGACACAACTGGATTCGGACACAACTGGATTCGGACACAACTGGATTCGGACAACTGGATTCGGACACAACTGGATTCGGACACAACTGGATTGGACACAACTGGATTCGGACACAACTGGATTCGGACACAACTGGATTCGGACACAACTGGATTCGGACACAACTGGATTCGGACACAACTGGATTCGGACACAACTGGATTGGACACAACTGGATTCGGACACAACTGGATTCGGACACAACTGGATTCGGACACAACTGGATTCGGACACAAGTGGATTCGGACACAAGTGGATTCGGACACAAGTGGATTCGGACACAACTGGATTCGGACACAACTGGATTCGGACACAACTGGATTCGGACACAACTGGATTCGGACACAACTGGATCCGGACACAACTGGATTCGGACACAACTGGATTCGGACACAACTGGATTCGGACACAACTGGATTCGGACACAACTGGATTCGGACACAACTGGATTCGGACACAACTGGATTCGGACACAACTGGATTCGGACACAACTGGATTCGGACACAACTGGATTCGGACACAACTGGATTCGGACACAGCTGGATTCGGACACAACTGGATTCGGACACAACTGGATTCGGACACAACTGGATTCGGACACAACTGGATTCGGACACAACTGGATTCGGACACAACTGGATTCGGACACAACTGGATTCGGACACAACTGGATTCGGACACAACTGGATTCGGACACAACTGGATTCGGACACAACTGGATTCGGACACAACTGGATTCGGACACAACTGGATTCGGACACAACTGGATTCGGACACAACTGGATTCGGACACAACTGGATTCGGACACAACTGGATTCGGACACAACTGGATTCGGACACAACTGGATTCGGACACAACTGGATTCGGACACAACTGGATTCGGACACAACTGGATTCAGACACAACTGGATTCAAACACAACTGGATTCGGACACAACTGGACTCAGACACAACTGGATTCAGACACAACTGGATTCAGACACAACTGGATTCAGACACATTTCAATTTAGACACATCTAAATTTAGACACAACTCAATTCAGACACAAGTGGATTCAGACACAACTGGATTCAGACACAACTGAATTCAGACACAACTGGATTCAGACACAACTGGATTCAGACACAACTGGATTCAGACACACCTGGATTCAGACACAACTGGAATCAGACACAACTGGATTCAGACACAACTGAATTCAGATATTGATATTGTGGCTATAAAATTTTAATGGAGCATTTGTGTTGTCATGAACTGTGCATTACATTCCGTAATGCACAGATTACAGTATTTGGTTTGGTCCATTTTTACAATAGGTGAATTAATTAACAAAGGAAAAAAATGTATGTAAAATTTTCTCAATTTTTATTCTTTTTCTTTGTTTTCCCTGCATTTTAAACAATTCTAACATGGAAATTTTATAAACAGATGAATGTTTTGGCATCGTGTTTATATGCATATTTAATGTACAGTTCAAAGAATTATTCACCCCCTGTTCCGAGAATGTGCTTTATAAGCAGGAACAGTGGATTTACAAATATCACTTTCCGTGCAACAGTGTTTTTTCTCAAATATATAGCATCAACATCCTGCAATATATTGTTTTCTGCTCATAAATCATGTTTTAAGAATAAAATCCCTCGTGACAAATATTTTTTAAGTATAAAAAACCACTCTTTTCCCCTACAGTTGTCAGCGCAATCGATCATAGATGGGCCACTGTAAGTATGTCAGTACATGTTTCATGTGGAAAGCATTTCAGTATGTACTACCTGGGGAACAATTCCCTTCTCAGGTTTACTGAGCTGTCAAAATATCAGCTACTAGGACCCTGGGCTAAGCTTACCTGGGGATTTATCTACTATTTGTATTGTACATGGGGATACACTGTATCTGTTGGGGATATTATGTTTCCCATGACGTAATAATTATGACATTATACACTTGTCGTCCGCCAATTAGAAAATGTATTTAAAAGTTTTGTGCACACGCTTGAGAGTGCTTGAATCAAGGCCAGGATCGAAGTACCACACCTCCTTGCATGAATTGGTAATTTCATAAAAGAGGCTTGCTTAAAAAGTGCTCCATATGTAGAATAGGTAACTAAGAAGAATAATGTGTGAGTAATAATTCAAAGAAATTAATATAAAGGGATGTATGTCCGCATTAAGATAAACTTCGTGTGTGTGGACTCTTTATTTTGTGTTGGTTTTTTGATAAAATATAATTTCCCACCACATGATGTGGTCAAATTGATCATGTCACTCATACAACTATGTCCCACCACAAGGTGTGGTCAAATTGACAGTGTCACTCATACAACTATGTCCCACCACATGATGTGGTCAAATTGACCATGTCACTCGTATAACGTGATAATCAGCCGGAAGGAGTTAGCATTACCTATTGACTCACACACTATAATTTATACAAAACAGCTCATATCTTTTGTTAGAAGCATATTTCACAAGGAATGGACCATTTAAGATAATCATCTCCAACTTCTTTTAAATGTAACCTCATTAAAATGAAATTAATGTGTGAACCCAAATTCTTTTGGGTTTTTAGACAAAATATAATGTCCCACCACATGGTGTGGTCAAATTGACTGTGTCATTTGTATATGTATGTCCCACCACTTGGTGTGGTCAAATTGACAGTGTCACTCATACAACTATGTCCCACCACATGGTGTGGTCAAATTGACAGCATCACTCTTATAAGTATGTCCCACAACATGGTGTGGTCAAATTGACCATGTCACTAGTATAACTATGTCCCACCACATGGTGTGGTTAAATTGACCAAGTCACTCGTATAACTATGTCCCACCACATGGTGTGGTCAAATTGACCACATCAATTGTATAATGATGTCCCACCACATGGTGTGGTCAAATTTACCACGCCACTCGCATAACTATGTCCCACCACATACACGGTGTAATCAAATTGACGCGTCACTCGTATAACTATGTCCCACTACATGATGTGGTCAAATTAACTGTGTCACTTGTATAACTATGTCCCACTACATGATGTGGTCAAATTGACCGTGTCACTTGTATAACGATGTCCCACCACATGATGTAGTCAAATTGACCGCGTCACTCGTATAACTATGTCCCACCACATACACGGTGTGGTCAAATTGACCGCGTCACTTGTATAACTATGTCCCACCACATAAATGGTGTGGTCAAATTGACCGCGTCACTTGTATAACTATGTTCCACCACATGGTGTGGTCGAATTGACCGTGTCACTCGTATAACGGTGTCCCACCACATGGTGTGGTCAAATTTACCGCGTCACTCGTATAACCATGTCCCACCACATACGGTGTGGTCAAATTGACCATGTCACTTGTATAACCGATAATCCGCGGAAGGCGTTACAATTACCCATTGACCCACACATTATAATTGATACAAAACAGCTCATAACTTTTGTTGGAAGCATATTTTGCAAGAATGCATTTTATGCCTTTTGAGTTTTTTTGACCAAACCAGCATATGGTATGGTCAAATTGCCCCCCCTTCCCTCCCTCACACACACACCATTTGCTGAAGACATCATGAATTGTGTTATGTACATAATAAATCTTCAAAATAATTTTATGTCTCACTCACATCCCTGATACTGTATTTTTATGTGTCACTCACCTCCCTGATACTATATTTGCATGTGTAAACTAGCGCAACTATCATAGGTCCGTTCCATATTTACCCAGTACATAGGATACAATACGTGTCACAGCCTTACTTGTTTAGACTTTCGACATGTACGCAGCAGCATTCCGACTATAATTTATTTCTTGTTTCTCTTACAAGTATATTATGACAACAAAAAAAAAGGCTATATATTAAGTCCAATCTAAAACAAGAAGTTTGCTTTTTTATTTACGAAAATGTTAGAACAGTGAAATTTGATCTGGAACAGTGTATTTTAAGAAGGCACTGTTGGAACAGTGGTGAAAAAATACAAATATGACCACTGGCGAAAGACCCTTCTAAAGTCGGGTCATTCTACTGAGGTCAAAGTCCTTTGACCCGTGCATTAAACACGCATATAAATACTCCACCTCAACAGCAATCTTTAATCATAAACCAACGAACAAATACTAAAAAAATAATTGGGTAAAGAAACAGAGAAATTTATAGGCTGTCTATAACCTTTAAAGATCTACGGTCAGGTCACAACTTGAACTTGAATGAAAGGATGCTATAAACCATGTAGATAGCAAAAAATGTCATCACAATCAGTTAGAAATTGAATTTACAGGGAAAGAGAAAGGGAGGGGGGAAGGAGGGGAAGGAGGGGAATTCCTGCAAAAAAATATTTCAATAAAATGCCAAACAATACCAAATCAAATTTGGCATTTTCCAGCCATAGTTTGGCATTTTTAGGCATTTTTGGTGTGGTATTCCTTAGGTCTCTTTTGGTATTTCTGTTATTTCTTCAAAAAAAAAAAAAGAATTCCCCCTCTCCCAGTTTTTCTTCTTCAAAATACCCACCAAAACAATACACAAGGAGGAAAATCCCAAAAATTTGAAGCTTAGTGTGGCATAATCTAAAATCCCCTCTGTTCTAAATTTAACACACTCTCTGTTGTTGAATATAAAATCTCTACCTATTTAAGCACCTTTACTATACCAAACTACACAATACGTACCTGTCCTTTCCTTCGGACCTTGGCCTTCTTAAACTTCATCCTGTGCTTCACCCTCGGGTTTCTCAGCGCCTTCTTCTTCTTGGGAGTCAAACCTTTGTTCTTAGAAATCTGCGAGTGAAGAAAATTGAGAAGGAGACCAGCCACTCAAAACATGTTTACCTAACATTTTTTAAAAGATTAAGCTTAACAAAAAGAAAATGGAAAAAGTAGGATTAGCATTATTGTAACATGAAAGCAAAAGCTTAAAAGTTAAATCCATCCAAGCCACTATAGGGCCGGTGCTTATCCCAGGTTTCCATGGAGAGAGCGGATGAGAGCATATGACCCCTGGTTGGGACACCAGTCCATCACAGGTTAACTCCCCAACAGTACTGGTACACATCTTCAGCTGAGTCAACTGGAGCAAGTAGAGTAAAATGTCTTGCTCAAGGACAAGTGGTACTTCTTACATATGAGCATGACTCCTTAAACACTAATAGAAAAGAAGAATTCAGATAAGTGGCTATATGTCGATTAATGTCAAACGGGCAAAATCTTCCCGTTAGCGCAACGGGAAGATTTGTGACTTAAACTTAACTCAACGCACTAAAACCGACTGAAAAAAATGTACCTTACACTAACAGCAAATGTCACATAATGCCACATAATGCCAGTCTGAGTCACATAATGCCATTTATTAAATTATATCAAACAAACTTATGCTGACAATTTCCTCTGAGGAAAGGGAGGGATAGAGGGGCAAAGTTGGCCTTGGCATAAATATAACTGAGTATGTTTTCTTTGGTGGGGAGGGGTGACCAAAAGTAATATAACCATAAAAAAATATAGCCAGAGGGGCAAAAATTGGCAAAATTCATGCTTGACAGTGGACGAAAATGGTATTAATTGGACTTAGAATAGCTGAAGACACTATTTTTAGAATTTATCGAAACATGAGAGCCCCCAAATGTTAATTTCCCCTTAAATGTTAATTTGCCCCCAAGTGTTAATTCCCCCGCCCCACCCCCTCCCCCCAAAAAATGTTAATTTGCCCCTTGGTCTTGCAATTCTCTTGGCAGCCTTGATAATAACAAAATAACCTTCCTGCGACTTCCTGAATGGAGGTATCAAATAAGAGATTTATAAAGTTACAAACATATTTCACATTAATAGCTACAATCCTGGATAAAAGTACTCACATGGTGCACATATGCTTAAGCAGGTATCATGCAGATATCCCCACTTTCCTCCTTGTTGTGAGCACACATCTTATATACCCAATACACTTATTGTTCAGAGATTAATTGGTTCTGTAATGATTTATCCAATCGATATCTATATTTCCATGCATGAGCGACATTAAAGGTCAATGGTTTGTCAAGTGTTTTGTACTTAGCCGCCGAAAATAGCCAAAAATGGCGGTTAGGGAATTAGGGATTAGGGAGCTGTACACAACATGCTTTACACTTTTTCCCTTTGCATTACACCTCTATTCAATGTTGGCACAGGTATTACCAAATTATTTTTCCAAATTGCAACCCATCCAACATTGAATATGGGTGGAAGGGACAAAAGTGGCACAGACTTTTGTCCCTGATTTTAGTTTCCTCATCCTAATGAAACAGGTGGCTCAGTTGGTAGAGAGGGCGCATGACTGAGATGATGGAAGTTCCAGATTTAAGTTGCACGACATGTAGACAGATACGCCTGACATTGTGAGCAGAAGTACGTCATCTGCTCCTCATCAAGCCATTAGGGGAAGCGGAAATTGGTTGGATGGCACTCACCATCCCTCGGATAAGGACGTTAAATAATGGTCCCAATGGCCATCCTCTCAGTCATGCGCTCTACCAACTAAGCAACCTGTTTCATTGAGATGAGGAAACTAAAATCAGGGACAAAAACTTTGCCACTTTTATCCCTTCCACCCATATTTAATGTTGGATAGGCTGCAGAGAACCCTGCCTGGTTCTCTGAACACTATTCGAGAAAAGAAAGGTGAAAATACAGTGTTCATTCACTTCTGATACCATCCCAGTTTAGTTTATGGTGATGATCTCAAGCTGCTGCCGGTGAATTTAACTGGTCATTTACAAGTGCTTTGAGTATGCATTGAGTACAGGAAAACGCTTTATAAGAAATCAATATTATTACTATTATCTCACCTGATACGTGATGGCTCTCTTTGCATTCTCATCTGCATCCAATTCCTCCACCTCAGCAACTTCTTCCTCCTCTCCATACAATTCTCTAAAAGCGAAACAATCATAAGGAGGGCCTTGCAGAACACATAAGGCACTTGAAGGAGACAAATATTCTAGCTTGACATTATAAATAATTACAAATTAATGCAACTAAAAACAATCTCATCATAAAATCTTATTCCATTCTCAGGTTATCCATGTTTGAAGATGTAACATGCACGATGTCATTTTGTCCAATTTGTGTTAAAATCATGCCAATGATGACTGGATTTTCCATGGCTAGCACTTATAATGTACTTCCTTAGAATTCTCTTTGAAAATCTATTTCCAAATTGCTTTAACATGCAGTTTTAAGGGCTTAAATCAGTATCATATACAAATGAAAATTCATAGACCAATACACAAGAGAATTTATTTCTTAGAAGTTAGAAAATCTGAAATAGATTAAACATTAAATACAATAATTAATATTCTGATATTTACTGTAGGACATCCTTTGTAGAGGGGTATTAACAAAATGGCCACTCCAAAGTTTATATTGACAGAAATAATGTTTTACTAAATGAGAAAATATATGCTAAATTGTTTTGTATGATGTGAAATTTCTTCAGATGCCCTATAATTATTATCACTACCAGATTAAAAGAGGAGACGCCAGAGCTCATGTCTCCTTAAAAGGTCAAGTGACATGTGCACGAACATTCTGAGTAAAATGCGGGGTAAATCTTTGACAAAGCTTGTGTAGTTTTCAAGTTATGGTCAATCAAAGCTTCAAGATTTTAGAATTCAGGCGAACTTGTGATGTCATGAAATGAACCCAGGTCAATATCCTTAAGTTATTTTTAGAATGTGTTGTTGAGCTTCAAGCAGTGATAAGTTTTTCTTTTTTTCTTAGCTGATTATCTGTTGCCCTAGGAGCAGTGGCGTAGCCAAAGGGTAAGCAGAGGAAATAATCGCCCCACCAATATTCCATCTTTATGGGTTCAAAATTATTACCGTTCATCGGCAGGGGTCATATTTTGTATCCTGTCAGTTTATTTATGTTACTTGCCCCACCAATTTGGAAATCCTGGCTACGCCACTCTCTAGAGTGTGATCATGTCTTATAATATACCGCTAGCTACGCCACTGCCTAGGAGTATAATCATCTGCATGGAATCAGATATATTTAAAACATTTTTAGAGAGGATTGAAAAACAAAAGATTTCCATAAACAATTGAAGATGTGGTATCTGCTTATATTGCCTAATGCAGTCCTTCAAAAATGTTCATTTGCTGTAATTATTTACAGCAAAATGAATGGGTAGGTAGGTTGGCAGATTCTTTGGGGCCAAATTCAATTTTTTTGTACCTTTTATGTACTGAAGCAAAGGTTCTTAATTCAATTTTTCGAAGGGCCATCATTTCACAAAAACTTCAGGCCATAAGCATATCGCGCGGCAAAACTAGCATCATGTGACAACAAAACCCGTCAAAACAATCCCCAAATACAAACAAGTTGAGAGCATGCGCGATTAGAAGAATGTACGTCAAATGTCATCGGTTCTCTTATCCACCTTCTTTTGACAAACAGCGAGCCCAGTTTATAGCAAAAGTAAAGATAACATTTTATGTGATAAGCCGCGATGTTTTAGTGAGCTGATCTGCCTACAGGCCTAGGAGTATTTTGTCATTCGGATTGATCTTACATGCAATGTGCTGTATTGCATTATATAATGACTATTGTTCGCGGGCCAGATTGGATTGTCTGGCAGGCCAGATTTGGCCCAGGGGCCGCCTATAATAATCGCCGCACTAAAGTTATATCATTCGGACCAAATAAAAAAATAACAATATTTGAGTGGGTACCAATTCTGTTGGGTAGGTAGGGTTGCAGCAAACAGTACATTATTAAGGACAGCCTTGTGATGCAAACAAAGGGTACAATGATCAGTTCTTAAGGGTACAATGGTCAGTTCTTAAGGGTACAATGGTCAGTTCTTAATGGTACAATGGTCAGTTCTTAAGGGTACAATGGTCAGTTCTTAAAGGTACAATGGTCAGTTCTTAAGGGTACAATGGTCAGTTCTTAAGGGTACAATGGTCAGTTCTTAAGGGTATAATGGTCAGTTCTTAAGGGTACAATGGTCAGTTCTTAAGGGTACAATGGTCAGTTCTTAAAGGTACAATGGTCAGTTCTTAAAGGTACAATGGTCAGTTCTTAAAGGTACAATGGTCAGTTCTTAATGGTACAATGGTCAGTTCTTAAGGGTACAATGGTCAGTTCTTAAAGGTACACTGGTCAGTTCTTGAGGGTACAATGATTAGTTCTTAAGGGTACAATGGTCAGTTCTTAAGGGTACAATGGTCAGTTCCTAAGGGTACAATGGTCAGTTCCTAAGGGTACAATGGTCAGTTCTTAAGGGTACAATAGTCAGTTCTTAAAGGTACAATGGTCAGTTCTTAAGGGTACAATGGTCAGTTCTTAACGGTACAATGGTCAGTTCTCAAGGGTACAATGGTCAGTTCTTAAGGGTACAATGGTCAGTTCTTAAGGGTACAATGGTCACTTCTTAACAGTACAATAGTCAGTTCTTAACCAAGTTTGATGTGAATTTTTGCTGTATTAATAGTCTATTCTCTTTTTTGAACTATTTAAGCTCAAATTGCCCCTAGATGTCATCAGACCTTTCACTTACAGAAGTTGAAACTCACTTTGCTTGTTGTGTCTTGTAAAGTGGTTAACCTACAACCAATTTTGAAAATTGGTTTTCTTATTTGCATTGTCTTCGTCAATATTAAAACTCACATTTCCTACACCTGTCCATTAATCTTTAGTAAAGGGGAAGTACAGTTTGTTTGTTTGTTTGATGAGGTCTTAACGACACCACAACAACGAGGGTCAAATTGTGCCTGAGAGGTCAGATCATTCCAGAGGTAGGAAGAAAAGAAAACAGGGGGAAAATGAGAGAAATTCAAGAACAAAAGTCAGAAAGCTCTGTTCGAGAGAGGAGGTGCATAGGTGAAACAAAAACAAAGTAGAGAGGGGGATGGAAGAGGAGAATTAAATATGGGTGTAGAGGGAAGCATGATGAAGGAAGAAGATAATTTTATCCGGAGGATTTTCTAGAAGAACTTAGCAATTGAATTGTAGGGAGCGAGGAAAGCTTTGGGAAGGTTGTACAGGGGGCAAGCAAGGGGAACGTGATGGATTGTGAGGATGCAGTGGCAATGTTTGCATCAGCGTTCTAATATGGTATCAGGGGTGGATAAGAGGAATGTTGGAAACAGAGAGTTTCTGGCAAGATTCAAGAAACAAATTTAAGAAAAAGTGCTGGCCTGCACCTACTTTTGTACTAATGCTTTTCTTTCCTTCTGTTGCGCTGCCATTTTTTCATAGAACTCCAAAGCTTTCTGCTCCTTCTCAGTTAAACCATTTTCATCTGTATCTTGATGCTGAAAGAAATACACCAAAAGATAAAAAGTGAAGTCACTAATCTAACAATATTTTTTCAGAAAAAGGATGTGATGGTGCACATGTCACAATCAACTAACATACTGTTGTGTTGAAGGTGGAAGAGCAAGGTAGGAGGCTTAAATCAGGGTTTTGCATTAACAGAGGGAAAGCTGCAAGTCCATCAAATGTGTTCATACACATTTTTCATATTTGAAATTAAGGAAAAGAAGAATCAACAAAAAAATAATAATAATCTTGTTAAATTGAGAAGTTTCAAAATCTAAAACAGAATTAAACCACAAAATTAAGTGAAAAAAGTAATTTCCCTAGGTAAAAGTAGAACAAGCCAATATAGTGTATCAATTTGACAATGTCTATTAGTCACATGACAAATGTACAGTTCAGATGAGGAGTGTGCCCCTCCCGTCCAATCACATTACAGAAAAAGCTCAGATGTGCACAACCAACCAGATAGAACCATAGAACTAAATTAACGGAGACAAGTAAAATAAAGAATTGTAAAATTCACTTTACTTCAAAAACTGTAGCTTCAACTTTTTATGAACCACATATTTATTATTTTTTTGTTGTATTCTAGGCAATGATTAAAACAACAGGAAATTCGTATCTCATCCTAACACAAAAAGTTGAATTTCAGGACAATTTTATACGATTAAATATGCCTAGAATACAAAAAGTTAAATACCATATTTGGAACAAAAATTCCACAATTTTGAAAATAAAGAGACTTTTTCAATCTCTTCTCACACAAGTCAATGGGAAAAAATCATGATTTTGGTAACTTTCAGAAATAGATATTGGCTTCACTCGCCGACCGAGCTCAGCATCCTCCACTTTCAATCAAAGATAACACTGTACACATACTTTTCTTTTCTTTGCTTTCCTTGGTTTATTCACACTGTCTATGACCTCCTCCTTCTTGGAATGTGTCATCCCCTCCGCTTCCTCCTCAGGATCCCCATCCTCATCATCATCCAAAAGAGAAGATATCTTCTTCTTCATCGATTCTTCCGCATCTTCTTCGAGGTCCTTACCGCTGCCTCTGGTTCTCGTCTTGTGGTCTTCATGTGAATCCGCCTCATCAAGCACTCTCTCCAGCTCTTCCTGTACTTTTTCGTCCACAGGGTTCAGTTCATTTATCAGCTGTTTTGAAAAGGGTTTACATGCATATACTCATCAAAAATGGGTTACGGTCTATGGACAGCGAAAAGAGCAGGCTTTAAAATATGAAGATATCAGATTTGATTTTTAACTTATGACTGATCAAACTGTAGAAGCTATGTACAGTGTTTCTTTTTAAAGGTTTTCCACAACTTTTTTGCTTCTCATGAGGAAGACAACGGAGTGTTTTAGATGTGCCCCTAAAAAATGCATATGCAGGTTTGGAATTGCCAACACATTGTTATTTTGTATACTGTATACTAAAACAAATTACTTGTTGGAGGGGGAGAGGATACTTGTTGGAGGGGAGGGACGAGGATACTTGTTGGAGGGGAGAGGGTACTTGTTGGAGGGGAGGGGAGAGGGTACTTGTTGGAGGGGATGGGAGAGGGTACTTGTTCGAGGGGGAGAGGAGAAGGTATGTTTTGGAGGGGGAGGGGAGAGAGTACTTGTTGGTGGGGGGGGGAGAGGGTACTTGTTAGAGGGGAGGGGAGAGGATACTTGTTGGAGGAAAGAGAGAGGGTACTTGTTGGAGGGGAGGGAGAGGGTACTTGTTGGAGGGGGAGGGTACTTGTTGGAGGGGGAGGGGAGAGGGTGTTTGAAAGAGCTACAACATTCAGTTCATTTATCAGCTGTTTTAAAAAAGGAATTTAAACGAATGAGCTGATCAAAAATTTCAATGGACAGGTCTCAATGGACAGCTTACAAAAGTTGACTGTTTTCTTTCCTGTTTTATTCTGAAAATATAATATTTATATAGTTTTAAAGCTACGGCTGATCAAAGCTTGAGGATTTTTTCAAAGTGTAGAAGCTATGTACAGTACAGTTTTTCATAACTTTTTGGCTTCTTATGAGGGAAGACATTTAAGACAACAGAGCTTTAGATGTGCCCCCAAAAATACATATGCAGGTTTGGGATTGCCAATGTGTTGTACTATTTATTTTCTTCTATTGATCCTAAAACAACTTACTTGTTGGGGGGAAGGGGGAGGGGTGTATGAAAGAATTACAACTTGTTCAGCTGCAGAATTCAGTTCGTTTATTAGCTGGTTTGAGTAACATAAAAATATAAATCCACAACTGTTCCATCATTCAATCATTCATTTGTTAATTCACAAAACATTTCATCATATTAACAAAAAACATACATATTTACAAACACAAATTTAAGAAAGTAATTTCATAATCACACATGGAAATAAATTATATTAGCACTGATCTCTGAAGGAAGTGTTTACTGAAAAACTCTGAAGAGCTCAACAGGGTAAAACACTCCACATAATACACTACAAGATAATTTAAACTAAAAAAATAACACAACTGAGATAATTCACAAATTGTAGATATAACTCACTCCCCCTCCCCACCCCCATTTTCTCACACCCTTGTAGTCCCCCTCTTTACACAATTCCCATTATCCACGGTAAAGTCGTTGAAATGTATAATAACTCAAAAACCAAATAAGACACGTATCAACATGGTTTTATCACCAGTTTCTTTCTCTATTACACTCTAAAAAAAAAAGATCAGATTTGACCATTACATGGTCAACTTTGCACCGAACCAATGTTGGTAAAAATTAAACGACCATAACGTGGTCAAAAATAACCATAATATGATAATTATGGACAAATTTGACCATATTGTGGTCAAATTTCTTGTTTAATTTGACCAAAGTTGGTTCGGTGCAGAGTTGACCAAGTTTTGGTCAAAATTTGACCATTCCTTTTTAGAGTGTAGTTCTGTTATCACATGAATGAAACTGAAAATTTGTTTAATGTATCTCTGCAGTTTTGATACATGCAGAATGCATGCAACTTACCTTTCTGTAGGCTAATATTCTGCTGATAACAGGATGGTTCTTGACTGGGATGTGCTTGGCCTTCAAGATCAGGTAAAAGTTGATGTTCAAACAATAGCTGCAATAATATGAATTGTTGAAATTTTGAAATCTGTGGTCAAATCACAAGATATTTTATGTTTTTAACAGCTACTATTTTTGAACCAGTTCATTTTTCTCCATTAAAGGATGAGTTCAGAGGTCAAACGAATCTATCTTACATGAAATGGCTTTAATAGAAACAAAATGGTGAAGAAAGCATTCAAAAATCTTCTTCCGAGATATTCAAGTTTAAAGCTATGTCTTACCTGTCTGAAAATGACTGGTGTAGTAGGTCTACTATGGAAAGTTGGTACCCTCATCCTCATATTCTTTAACGATTGTTAATGCATTTTAAAGAAAATGTATTTTATTTTTTTATTATTTGAATGATTTTTTCTCGACCTTTCTTCAGGTGGTAGCTTACAATTACCCTTACTAGATAATGTTTTACTTCTTCCTGATATATCCAATGCTTTTAAGCCAAAAGAACGCAGGAAAAACTTTGATAGGATAAAAGAAGGCTGAGGAATCTGAGGCTGATGTCACAAAACTAGTTTAATTTCAGTCGTTTCTACACAATTGATACCAAATTTTAAACTAAAATATCTCTTTAACACAATAAGATTTTTGGATGACTTGCTCGGCCCCTGACCTGCTCCTGTAAGTATATTAATTAATTGATTCATGACAGTTGTCAGCACATCAACATAAAGGCCATACTAGTGCCAGAGAGGTAAAATTAATTCATAATTATTTAACAAGAAAATTTTCAGTTATAATTATGTAAATCAAATTAATGAAATCATTTAAAAAGTCTTAAAGTATTTAGTTATCATAATAACAGTATTCAGTTATCATAATAACAGAATAAAGTTTTATTACAAAAAACAAAATTGTACCGCTTTACTAGTATTTTATTATAAATTTGAAGTAGGTTGTGTCATTGCAGTACCCTCGAGCCTGAACAGTGTGAAACAACCACAAACCTCAACAACAGCTGATATTTTGTCCGGATGTAATCTGCACCACTGGTGGATTTCGGCAACTGTCCGGTTCTCATCTTCCTCATCATTGGTTGTAGTTTGTCTTTAACCTCCTTCAACTACCAATAAAAAGAGATTGATGATTTCAAAAGAATGACAACAAGGTCTTTGCAAGTTGGAATACCCTTATAGATGCATAGGCAGTTCCACAGTAATTTGCTGTTTTATTTCTTAACAAGCATCAAACTGATTGCAATGGTTTTCATATTTTGCAATTACATATTCAAAATCCTAGCTCTTTTTTAAATGTTTGTTTTGACATATGCAAAATTTGTGATGTATGCACATGGTCAAAGCTTCTACATAATTCTTCATATGTCTGTCAATTTCACTCTTTGAAAATTATTAAAATCTCTTCAACTCCCACAGTAGTTGTTGACTGAAGATCTGTCTAAAATTCACTCGTTTTTGGTAGGATTCAGCTACTTCTTGCAATTGTTTTACTACTACTACTACTATTACTACTGCTGCTACTATTATTACTACTACTGCTGCTGCTGCTACTACTACTATTATTATTACTACTACTGCTGCTGCTGCTGCTGCTACTACTACTACTACCTACTAATACTACATGCCGAAAAGTTTCTCTTTAAGCCAATCCGCAATCAACACCTGAGTTGATCCTGAAAACTCAGGTATGACAATTACCAACCCGACTTCCTGTTCAGTGCATTGTGTTTCCACTCCAAACAATGATTGTTTATCTGCCAATCCATGCATCCCACAGCCAAGTAGCCCAAGGTTATTTGTGTGTATAAGATTACACAAAGCCAGAGCTGAATATTCATGGCACTTTTTGTGATTAAAATCACTCATCCGTGTTAGGTGTCTTAGTGGAAGAAGTTTCTTTTCAAACTGGTGACAAAAATAGCTGTGTATGGTAATGCCTGAAGTTATAATGTGCATAAACTGTGAATGATTGACGGACCATTTCTCCTAAGGAAAGCTTCATGACTACTACTACTTAAGTCATGATGTGTAGCCATTGGCATTGGGTAACATAATTTATTGCAGCGGCCAGGCCCACTGTTCATGAGTCAATATTTGTGATCCACTGTGTGTCTGGATCCCCACAGATTTTTACCTGAGATTTCCTCCTCAATTGCAGTGAGTATCAAACTATCTGCACAGCGCTTCCAATGTCCATATTTGCTCAGTTTCTGCCTTTTTAACACATTCAGCAGTGGTATACAATCCAAAAAAATAATTAATCTATATAAGAACATAGACAGGTATGCCCATTCATCCATCACACATTTACTCTTCCCTCTTCTTATTATCTCCTATTATTGGAGAATAAGGCCTCTGATGTCCTTTTCCATTTATATGACCTTGTGTTGCTTTCTGCAGCCTCACTCCAGCTTGTCTCTCTCTTTCTCCACATCATAAATGGTCTCCACCTCTTGTCTTTTTCCATCTGATGTCCAAGGCAGTGCTATTCTACTCTTGTTGGTGGGTTATCTTCGTAGTACATACCCAATCAGCTTCCATCTTCGCTCTTTTATTGTAATACTCAGTGGCTGCTCTTTTATTGTAATACTCAGTGGCTGCTCTTTTATTGTAATACTCAGTGGCTGCTCTTTTATTGTAATACTCAGTGGCTGCACTTTTATTGTAATACTCAGTGGCTGCTCTTTTGTTGTAATACTCAGTGACTGCTCTTTTATTGTAATACTCAGTGGCTGCTCTTTTATTGTAATACTCAGTGGCTGCTCTTTTATTGTAATACTCAGTGGCTGCTCTTTTATTGTAATACTCAGTGGCTGCTCTTTTATTGTAATACTCAGTGGCTGCTCTTTTATTGTAATACTCAGTGGCTGCTCTTTTATTGTAATACTAAGTGGCTGCTCTTTTATTGTAATACTAAGTGGCTGCTCTTTTATTGTAATACTCAGTGGCTGCTCTTTTATTGTAATACTCAGTGGCTGCTCTTTTATTGTAATACTCAGTGGCTGCATTTTGCTCCTATTGGATATCCTTTCTGGTCATCTTATTCCAAGTATTCTCCTCAAGCACTTCCTGTGGAATATGTCTATCCTTTCTGTGTCTGCTGCTGTCTTCCTCCATGTCTCTTGAGCCATAAATGTATACCACTGATACATTTGTTGTTAAGATTAATTTACAAATGCTACCTTTAAGTCTAAACCTCGCAATACATTCTCTGTCTTAAGCCCCGACAAAACCTCAAATCTGTCAGGGTCTATATTTATGTATTGCTCACAACAGAAACCAGAATCCAGCACAAGCAATTAGCAATTATACCAGGGATTTCTTATTTCTACAATGCACACACTTCACCCCACTTTTCATGGTCATAATCTGACATTGATAGTAAACAGATTTTATTGGAGCTGCACTGACTCAACACAAGGACAAAAGTATTCCCCTATGGTCAAAGTGTGGTAATAATTTACAAATAGGATGGTATTTTACAGTGAAGGGTTTGTTTATTTATGGATGAGTGATTGAAAGTGATGTTTTTGTCCAACCTTGTAGGCTTTGAGGATTTTGGACTGAAAAACTATTGCAACAGATTTTCATCATGACTGCAAATAACGTCCATTTTTTAACAAATAATGATAAGAATTGTTTCCTTTTTTCCTGTTTTACTTGTTTCCTTTTTTTCCTGTTTTACTTCTTTCTTGTTTTCCTGTTTTACTTGTTTCCTTTTTTCCTGTTTTACTTGTTTCCTTTTTTCTTGTTTTACTTGTTTCCTTTTTTTCCTGTTTCACTTGTTTCCTTTTTTCCTGTTTTACTTAATTCCTTTTTTTTTCTGTTTTACTTGTTTCCTTTTTTCCTGTTTTACTTCTTCCTTTTTTCCTGTTTTAACTTGTTTCCTTTTTTCCTGCTGTACTTGTTTCCTTTTGAACTTGTTTTTTTTTCTTTCTGTTTTGCTTGTTTCCTTTTTTCCTATTTTACTTATCTTTTTTTTCCCTGTTTCACTTGTTTCCTTTTTTCCTCTTTTACCTGTTTCCTTTTTTCCTGTTTCACTTGATTCCTATTCAATCTTACATGAATTTAAGCTAATGTTGCTACTTCCAGTCCAAATGCATTATATCAATTTTGTATACATTTTACATAGTTGAAATATATTAAAACATTCAATAAGTATTCCATTCATATTCAAGTATTCTTTCTAACAAAACATTCTAGCAAAATCCATTCATTTCAGGGGAACTGATTCCCAAGCTTTCTTTTTTTGTTGAATAAATGTGTCAGCTCAAGCCCAAGTTGACATCATCCTCGGTCTCAAATGACATTTACAAACTGTTACCCTGATATTCATTCCCTAAATGCTGTATTAAATGAAGCAATCACCACCTGTTCTTTTTCACTCCCATTCTTTTTCTTCAAGTGTTACATTTTTTTCAAGGTTTTAAGGGAGCATATCTAATTCTTCCTTTAGGATCCTGACAGAAAAGAAAATTATATTGTGATTCATTCAAGCATGAAGGCCCAGAGCACACAAAGACTCAATGTGCACCTCCTGAATCACATGGTTGAGATGTTATACTTTGTGCACACACATACATTAGAGGGCTTAGAAGTTTCCCTTCAGGATTCTTCAGGAAGAATTGGATATTCTTTCTAATATTGTTATAAAATTTATATTAAGTATTTGCATTGTTATGACCCGTGCATTAAATTTTGTTAATGCGCGACCATGATTATTTGTTTATTCCATTTTCAAAACGGGTATTTGTTTTAAATAAAGCAATAAAATATATGTAAACTTTTCTTGTTTTTCAATCTTTTTAGTTGTTTTTTATGCATTTTAAACAATCTAACACAAAAATTGTATAAATAGATGAATGTTTTGGTATCGTGTTTATTTGCGTATTTAATGCATGGTTTAAAGGAATTTACACTCGCAAATGACCCTCCTAAAGTCAGGCTTTTTCACTCGTGTTAAAGTCCTTTGCCCCATGCATTAAATACGCATACAGACGCTCTGCCTCAACATTAATCTTTAAATAAATTCTACATGCATTTTTTCATGGTTGTTTTTTTTTTGTAGATGAATCCATGTTTTGGTTATCTTCATTTTCCTTCTGTCATCTGATGAACCACACATTTATATTCATGACACACATTCACTGGAATATGACTGTGTATCAGAAAGGAAGAAGAAGTGGCGGGGGGAAGGGGGTTAAGGCCAAAGCATACAAGTTGTGTTGATGGGAAATACAAGGGGTTTAAATACTTTTACTTAAGGATTAGGTCAGTGGTCCAGCAAGTGATCAGTGGTCAAGCATTTCATTAATTGTTTTGTTCCTTAAAGATTCAAACAGTCAGATCCGACCTGACAAAAAAAACAGGTCGGGTCAGACTTTTCCTCTTTATTTTCTTTATTCTGAAAACCACAAGTAATTAGGATCAAATTCCCTTTATCAATGGCTCCATTGTACTAGTTCTCTATTTGGTCCTGAGTTGTTGTGGAAGTTGGTGCTGAGTATTATATTAGCAATAGATGAAGTCCTTATTGTGTGGTTGAGTGGTTATTTCAATTAAGATAAGTGGTCTCATTATTTGCTACAGTAAGTTTGTGCTTATGATTTGCTGGTACAAATTTTTAAGGAAAAGGACAAGTCATGTATATTAAGGAGGACTTAAAAAGAAACAAAGTGGTGAAGAAAGCGTTCAAAATTCCTATTCCATTCAGGAGATATTCAAGTTTAAAGCTCTGTCTTATCCGTGTAGAAATGACTGGTGTAGTAAGTCTACTATGGAAAGTTGCGTCTTCATCCTCATATTCTTAACAATTGTTAATATATAAAAAAAAAGTTTATTCAATTTTTTGACTATTTAAATCATTTTTCCTCGAACTTTCTTCAGGTGGTATATTATAAATACCCTTCGTAGATTCAGTTTTACTACTTTTTGACATATTCCATGGTTTTAAATCCACAAAATCACAGGACAAAATATAATAGAATATATCAAGACTTTGAGGAATCTGAAGTTATGACATCACAACTAGTCTGATTTCAGTTGTTTCTACACAATGATACCAAACTTTAAACTTACTGTAGATATCTCCGTAATGCAATAAGATTTTGGAATCCTTTTTTTTTGTAAGTAGTCTTTCATATAAGATAGACTTACTTGACCCCTGAACTAATCCTTTAATTGACCACCTCTTTTAATAAATATACAACATAGAAACACTACAAACCTTCTCTTTAAAGTCTTCATAGCAACACTACAAACCTTCACTTTAAAGTCTTCATAGCAACACTACAAACCTTCTCTTTAAAGTCTTCATAGCAACACTACAAACCTTCTCTTTAAAGTCTTCATAGAAACACTACAAACCTTCTCTTTAAAGTCTTCATAGCAACACTACAAACCTTCCCTTTAAAGTCTTCATAGCAACACTACAAACCTTCCCTTTAAAGTCTTCATAGCAACACTACAAACCTTCCCTTTAAAGTCTTCATAGCAACACTACAAACCTTCCCTTTAAAGTCTTCATAGCAACACTACAAACCTTCTCTTTAAAGTCTTCATAGCAACACTACAAACCTTCCCTTTAAAGTCTTCATAGCAACACTACAAACCTTCTCTTTAAAGTCTTCATAGAAACACTACAAACCTTCTCTTTAAAGTCTTCATAGCAACACTACAAACCTTCCCTTTAAAGTCTTCATAGCAACACTACAAACCTTCCCTTTAAAGTCTTCATAGCAACACTACAAACCTTCCCTTTAAAGTCTTCATAGCAACACTACAAACCTTCTCTTTAAAGTCTTCATAGCAACACTACAAACCTTCTCTTTAAAGTCTTCATAGAAACACTACAAACCTTCTCTTTAAAGTCTTCATAGCAACACTACAAACCTTCCCTTTAAAGTCTTCATAGCAACACTACAAACCTTCCCTTTAAAGTCTTCATAGCAACACTACAAACCTTCCCTTTAAAGTCTTCATAGCAACACTACAAACCTTCCCTTTAAAGTCTTCATAGCAACACTACAAACCTTCCCTTTAAAGTCTTCATAGCAACACTACAAACCTTCCCTTTAAAGTCTTCATAGCAACACTACAAACCTTCCCTTTAAAGTCTTCATAGCAACACTACAAACCTTCTCTTTAAAGTCTTCAATCAACTCTAAAAACTCTGGGGACTCCTTCTTCAGAATCTACAGACAGAAAAGAAGAAAACACTCCTAATTGTGAAGTTTTTGTTAGGTTTGACCTTAGGTAAAACTATCTTGTAGGTCTTTGTTATATCACATTTCAAAATTAATTGTATTTCTGGTACAAAAGGGCACCCTGATTTTATCATAGAAACACAAGGAGTTAGAAGTACTAAAAGTCATTTCAATCCTTTACAAACCTTTGTATACTCCCTATCAACACGTGAACCAGTAGCACAAGTAGAGTCTTGTGGACCCATGGGGAATTTGGGGTTGGATGCCGTATGAAAAACATATCATGGTGATCAGTGGTCGAAATTTACATTTTTCACAGATGTAAAACGGAACAGTGCTGTCTTAAAAAACACTGTTCTGGATCAAGTTTCACTGTTCCAATTTTTCCGTCGATACAAGAGCAAATTCCTTGCTTCAAATTGAATTTATACAACTTCTCTCTTAAGTCAGAATAGAAAACGTAAGAAATTCTAAGAATAGATCTTGGGCACTTCAGTCATGTACTGTGATCGATCTCCATTCAGTTCGAAAGCAACCCGAAAAACTGGGTACTTTTAAAAACCAAAAAAATTGGGTACTTCTATGTATTACGTCATTACATGAGCCTACGCATTTGACTAGCCCACGCTAAACATATAGGGTTTCTCATTTTCCTCTCGGATTGTCCAAAAGTTCAATGGCTATTCTGAAATTTTAGAGACTGATAGTAAAAAGATATTAAAAACTATTTGCTGCTGCTTTTTAAAATTTAAGGTTGATTTTTTGAGAAAATCAATCAAACAGATTAAGGGCAGTCTGTTTTGTTCATTTTCTCAAAAAGGCGACTATGAATTTCAAAAAGCAGTGGCAGAAAGTTTTTTATATCTATGTACTATCCATCTCCAAAATTATTTCAGGATATCCATTGAAATTTTGGACAATCCAGAGCGGAAAATGAGAAACCCTATATGTTTAGTGTAGGCTAGTCAAATGTGTAGGCTCATACGATGACGTATTACATAAAAGTACCCAAATTTTGTGGGTATTTCAAAGTACCCAGTTTTTCGGGTTGCTCCTGAACTGACATTAGACATTAGATATTTCCCTTTAAAATCGGATTTTCCACGAACATAGCTAATCACTATATTCAATCGTTTGTACCTTTCCACACCATGTTTAATCTTCTTTTTTTTTCATACAGTGATGAGCTAGTAACATACAGCCACAACTAAATTCAACTAATTGTTGGGGCACTGACAAATCTACAGTAATACTGCGGTACGGTCTGTACATAAATTAATCTGTCACAGGGAAGTGAGTGCTAGTAACAGACACAACAGATCAAAATTTGACCACATTTCTTCCTGATATTTTATTTCTATACCTGTTTGGCGATCATCTACACCCAGAACCTTTCATTTCAACTACTTTTATTGGCCTAAAGGGTAATTTGAAGACATGATATTTACATTTTGGTGAGTTTCTTGCACTATTTCTTGCTAGAATATGCATAGTTTTTTTGTGTGGCAACTGTACCAGCTCCATGAAAATGTCATAGATTTATAGCTAAATGCTTGCAAACTTTGACAATTGAACATTTAGTGAATTAATCGTAAAATCCACAGCACAACTGTTGATGCTGTAGGTGAGAAAAACACTGCTTCACATAACAGTGATTTTTGAAAATTCACTGCTCCTGCTTAAAAAGCACTGTTCTCGGAACAGCATGAATTTCTATCCCTGGGATATTGCTTGGAGGATTCCCTATTAATATTGTGGTCCCAAGATGTAGCCACGCCAGAACTTGACACATATTGTGGTCCCAAGATGTGGCCACGCCAGAACTTGACACATATTGTGGTCCCAAGATGTGGCCACGCCAGAACTTGACACATATTGTGCCCCCAAGATATGGCCACGCCAGAACTTGACACATATTGTGCCCCCAAGATGTGGCCACGCCAGAACTTGACACATATTGTGCTCCCAAGATGAGACCACGCCAGAACTTGACACATATTGTGCCCCCAAGATGTGGCCACGCCAGAACTTGACACATATTGTGCTCCCAAGATGAGACCACGCCAGAACTTGACACATATTGTGCTCCCAAGATGAGACCAAGCCAGAACTTGACACATATTGTGCCCCCAAGATGTGGCCACACCAGAACTTGACACATATTGTGCCCCCAAGATGGGGCCACACCAGAACTTGACACATATTGTGGTCCCAAGATGTGGCCACGCCAGAACTTGACACATATTGTGCCCCCAAGATGTGGCCACGCCAGAACTTGACACATATTGTGCCCCCAAGATGTGGCCACGCCAGAACTTGACACATATTGTGCTCCCAAGATGAGACCACGCCAGAACTTGACACATATTGTGCCCCCAAGATGGGGCCACACCAGAACTTGACACATATTTTGGTCCCAAGATGTGGCCATGCCAGAACTTGACACATATTGTGGTCCCAAGATGTGGCCACGCCAGAACTTGACACATATTGTGCCCCCAAGATGTGGCCACGCCAGAACTTGACACATATTGTGCCCCCAAGATGGGGCCACACCAGAACTTGACACATATTGTGGTCCCAAGATGTGGCCACGCCAGAACTTGACACATATTGTGCCCCCAAGATGTGGCCACGCCAGAACTTGACACATATTGTGCCCCCAAGATGTGGCCACGCCAGAACTTGACACATATTGTGCTCCCAAGATGAGACCACGCCAGAATTTGACACATATTGTGCCCCCAAGATGTGGCCACACCAGAACTTGACACATATTGTGCCCCCAAGATGGGGCCACACCAGAACTTGACACATATTTTGGTCCCAAGATGTGGCCACGCCAGAACTTGACACATATTGTGCCCCCAAGATGTGGCCATGCCAGAACTTGACACATATTGTGGTCCCAAGATGTGGCCACGCCAGAACTTGACACATATTGTGGTCCCAAGATGTAGCCAAGCCAGAACTTGACACATATTGTGCCCCCAAGATGTGGCCACGCCAGAACTTGACACATATTGTGCCCCCAAGATGTGGCCACGCCAGAACTTGACACATACATATTTTGTGACATGACAGGCTTCTTACCTCTAGTTTTTCCTTTTTTGACAGTTTGCTGAGATCCTGGGTGACCTTCCCTTCATCCTCATCCATGTCTGTCATTTTCTCTGCACCTGGAGTAGCCTTAAAAGAAAGAAAAAAAGTTGTTTGGCGGTTAAGAATGCTATTGAGAAATCTGTTGTGCAGTTAGGTTGGTAATTGAGAAACTTATTGAGCAATTGATACACTTGCTGAATAGTTGAGTAGGTAATTGAGACAGTTGTTATGTAGGTAAATAAGTAATTGAGACAGTTGTTATGTAGTTAAATAAGTAATTGAGACAGTTGTTGTGTAGTTAAATAAGTAATTAAGACAGTTGTTGTGTAGTTGAATAAGTAATTGAGACAGTTGTTGTGTAGTTGAATAAGTGATTGAGACAGTTGTTGTGTAGTTGAATAAGTGATTGAGACAGTTGTTGTGTAGTTGAATAAGTGATTGAGACACTTGTTGTGTAGTTGAATAAGTGATTGAGACAGTTGCTATGTAGTTGAATAAGTGTTTGAGACGGTTGTTGCATAGTTGAATAAGTAATTGAGTCAGTTGTTGTGTAGTTGAGTAAATTTACCTACTGTGGTGTGGCGGTTATCATACCTCATACAGACCACGAGGCCCTGGGTTCAAGCCTGGGTTGGGTAGACACGCCAGTGTACCACAACTGGTTATCAAAGGCTGTGGACATTGACTTGGTTGTCGATGTTATGTCTGTCCGTACGTAGTACCTGTGTTCTCGTCCGGGTCGTATTAAGCGTTTCGTGATAGCATTGTTACTATCATAACCGAATACGCAGGCGACGACCCCGTCATTGTAATTGTGTGTTCATTCGTCGTCGTCGTAGTTGAGTAACTAATTGAGACAGTTGTTGTGAAGTACAGTAATTGAGACAGTTGTTGGGTAGTTGATTAAGTGACTGAGACAGTTGTTGAATAGTTCAGTAAGTAATTGAGACAGTTGTGTACTTCAGTAAGTAATTGAGACAATTATTGAGTAGTTGACTAAGTAACTGAGAGAGCTGTTGAGTAGTTGAGTAAGTAATTGAGACAGTGTGTAGTTGAGTAAGTAATTAAGACCATTGTTGTGTAGTTGAGTAAGTAATTAAGACCATTGTTGTGTACTTTAGTAAGTAATTGAGACAGTTGTTGTAGAGTTCAGTAAATAACTGAGACAGTTGTTGTGTAGTTCAGTAAATACTGAGACTGCTGTTGTGTTTGTTTGTTTGATGAAGGCTTAACGGCACCACGACAACGAGGGTCAAATTGTGCCTGAGAGGTCAAATCATTCTAGAGGTAGGAAGGAAAGGAAACAGGGGGAGAATGAGAGAAAATCAAGAACAAAAAGTCAGAAAGCTGTGATCGAGAGAGGAGGTGCATGGATGAAACAAAACAAAGTAGAGAGAGGGGGTGGAAGAGGAGAATTAAATGTGGTTGTAGAGGGAAGCATGATGAAGGAAGGAGATAATTGTATCCGGAGAATTTTTTGGAAAAACTCAGCAATTGAGTTGTGGGGAGCGAGGGAAGCTCTGGGAAGGTTGTACAGGGCAAAGAGAACGTGATGAATTGTGAGGGTGCAATTGCAATTGTTGCAGAGGGGTTGGGGGGAGCCAATAAGGAGGTGGGAGTGAGTGACGTGGGTGTGACCTATCCTAAGACAGGTAATATGAAAGTTGTCAATACGAGAGAGGTTATTGATGGTGAGTTTGATCGGAATGGTGGGCTGGATGACGTGGAGTTTGTTATCAATTTGGGAGTTCCATGAGCTTTGCCAGCAGTTTGATGTCAGAGAGGGTTTTGGGAAAAGGGGTAGGGGGAGGTTTGGGGCAAGCTTAGCGGCTGCATCAGCCCTGTCATTGCCAGGGATGCCAACATGGCTGGGTATCCAGAAGAAAAGAACACTTTTCCTGCAGAGGGTGAGCAAAAGGAGTTTCCGGAGGAGGAGGTGGGATGTGAAGTTATCCCATTTAAGGTTGAGTAAAGTAGTAAGAACAGCCTTTGAATCGGAGAAAATGGCAAAGTGGCTGAGCAGAGAGTACTCAATAAAGTTGAGGGCGAGGAGAATGGCCTTTGCGCTACTGAGGGTGATGTCTTGGATGACGGCAGCAGCAGCTTTCTTGTTGCCTTACTTGAAGCCATCAGTATAGATACAGATTTGGTTGTGGAGATTGATGTAGAGGTTAGGGTGGGTTTGGGTTTTGTGATAAGTGGAGAGGCCCAGGTGGATAAAAGGCGGAAGGCGGAAAAGTGGGCCAGGAAAAGGTGCCGAGAGTGGCGGGGTTGATGCCGAGATGGAAGAGTTCTGATTTAATGCGTAAGCTAATGGGAAGGAATAGGGTTTTAGTCCTATTGTAGTTCAGTAAGTAATTGAAACAGTTGTTGAGAAGTTGAATAATTGAGACAGTTGTTGGGTAGTTGAGTAAGTAATTGAGACAGTTGTTGTGTAGTTCAGTAAGTAATTGAGACCATTCGTTGAGAAGTTGAATAATTGAGACAGTTGTTGGGTAGTTGAGTAAGTAATTGAGACAGTTGAGTAAGTAAATTGAGACAGTTGTTAAATACTTAAGTAAGTCCACTCACCTGAAAGAGGTCCATATCAAAGTCTCCATCATCCAAAGCTTCTGCCATTCTCTTCTGAATCTGCAAGGCTTCCCTCTCCTCCTCAACCTGCTGTTCTTCCTCTTCATTTCGCAGATGACCTAGATCAGCAACAGTTGACAAAAGATTTAAAATTGTAATCAACAAAACATTGCAGATTTCAATCAACAAAGGTTTGAATACTTCAATCAACAAAACATTGATCATTTCAATCAACCAAATAGTAATTATGCTATTAAATCAACAAATAATTGAATATTTCAATTAACAAATTATTAAATACTTCAAGAACACTGATTGGAAGATTGAATATTTAAATAATTCATTCCATAATCAAAGCGATGGAATACTGTGCTTAATTGAAAAAATTATATATATATATTGAATATTTCAAGGCAGGGTTTGATAATCCCAAGATGCATTTTAGCTAACATGTATTAAAACACATCATAGCATAAAACTTTGATATAAATCAGTGAAATATTGGTCACTTTTTCAGTGTTTCTACATCTCAGGCATCAAGTGGCATATTTTGTACTTTTATTAGATACAGTACAGTATGTGAGTCCTTTGTGTTTTGTTATTTCTATCATATTATATCATTCTTTAAAGTGGTGGCAGCAAATTCTCACCAAAAGGTCTTGATTCTTTGCCATACCCCCAATCAAATTTGAGCAGCAACAGACTTTCCCATCATTTCAGTGAATAAACAAACTGATCTGCTTTGATACTGATACATCTCCATACATACCATCAGCATTTTCCAACCACCTTTTTCTAAAAATAAAATCAGGGCTTTACCAAATTCCTATGGAGTACTCTTGGTATCATTTTAAAGTACTTGGATATTTCTTTCACAAAATGTAACTTTTTTATAGGTGTCATACTACAGAAATTTGAGAAATTTCTTTTTGAAAAAGGGTAAAACTTAAAAATTGCTAAAAAATTGGCAAAAATGTTTTTTTTTTTACCTTTTAAATCTTACAACAACTTCAAGATCACATTTTAGCTTCAATTCAAACACACCAATCCTAAAACATGATATTATTGATCTATGGTCTAATCTTTATAATCCCTACCTGCAATTATTTTGTTCTGGAGAAATTTCTTCAAAATTTCATGAATTTCTGCCATTTTTGACCTGTTTTCATCTCAAAAATCGTGTACCAAAACCGTACATCGCAGATGGTTTGTTAAACCGCTGTTTGAAGGTGCTTGCAATATCCTTTCAAATGATAAATAAATACAGGCATACCCCCTGCTATTTGGACCGTTTCCTATAATAATTAAATTTCACCACAGCATTTTCAATGATCATCTGGTGTAGTGGATATGAACACGGCCAGCACAAGAGCACACCAGATTCAAGTATCACCGTGATTTTTCGGCTGCAGTTTTCAGGGGTCATTTGACTTAAAATAAGTTTTAGTGTTTTTTCATCTTCCTTTCTTTCTAAAAATTATAGATTAGCATCATTGGAAAGTACATTTTATAAAGAATCTAAATATGTAACACAAATCTATGTTTTTAATATTGACGAGAAGTTATACTTGTGCAAAGATTGGCCATTTCTTTACCAAATTTAGCCAAAAATTGCTTAATTTCCATATTTTTGTCCAATATTTCCTAAATTGACTTTCATTACTCAAAAGATAAATATCCTAGCTTCCATTCCAACCACACTTATAATAAAATAAAATAAAAAGGTTGTCAAAAATGCATATGAAAAAAAAGTTACAAAAATTGGGCTCGCATTTTTATCTAACAGGTGCGGTTGTTGACTCTAGGTGTAACTGGTCTCACCTGGGATGTTGTCACCTACAACATCAGTATTGTAAAAGATGTGTTTTCTTCTTCCCCATTTATCAGTGGCCGGTCCTGAATCATCCTGATGGTCATCTTCATCCAGGTCGCTGTTGTGGTCATCTGGATTATGGTGCTTCTGAAATGCTCGCACTTTCTTCTCAAAATCTTCATCTGATTCATCCTCTTCCCATCCCAGAACTTCCTCCTGTAAAGTAAGAAAAGATCAATATTGCAATGATATCTCCAAAATAATCCACAAAATGAAATATGCATACCGAAAGTGGGGGGAGGGGGAAAAATCATACATTGAAATCAACTAAATTACATAACATTACCATAATGTACAGTAAATATTGAAAAAAGGCCCCCTAGCACCCCACCTATACATGTAAGTATTGACTGCATTTAAGAGGCAAGCCTAAATAAAAAAAATGTATATGTTTTTGGTTGTCACCATCCATTCAAATAAAAATCATCAAATTAAAAATATAAGTGGGATTTTGATATCACACTGTCCATCTGCATTTTACAACAAAAAAAATATGGCCAAAGACCAGATTTCAAGTTTATGACTTTAAGTAAGTTTTTTTTTTTTACTGAACTTGAATGAATCTTAATCTTAATCTTCATGAACCTCATAAATGAATATCTTAAATGAATACAGATTTCTGATTGATAACATAGTAAGCGATTGTCCTGTTTGGCTAATGATTGGTCCTTATCAATCAGAATAGTTTCATTCTGCGGTATGATTATAGCTAAAATCCAAGATCTTCTTCACAAGGAGCTTGAACCCTAAAGGGGCCCCTGGACTCAATGCTGAAGAGATGCAGTCTTTTGGGCATGCATTAATGTGCCGTTTAACAAGTATAGTGCTCTGCCCCTTTTTAAATCAAGCTAGGGGTCTGGATAAGTAGCATCAAAAGGCATTTTATGATTGGAAAATAATATAAAAACAATTGTGAAAATTTGTTGGAACTGGTGACTCAATTTCCTGTCAGGATTTCAATTTTTGTGATTGCTTTCAGACATTTATAACCTGTAAGCACTCTACAACATAGATCAAAGACAAGATTTCTATTGTACCTCATTCTCAGAACCGCTTTCAACAGGAGCTAACCCGGTCACATCTAGCGGAATTTTGTTTCTCTCTTCATGAAACTCATCAACTTTATCGTAGTAGAATTCTCTCGATGATGGATCTGGAACCGATTCATTCTTGTAGGTTCGTGGATCGTCACTATCATAGTCAGACTCTTCTCTCTGTAGTTTTTGCTTTCCTAGATTCCTACAAATGACCAAGGATAGAATATTCCTCAGGTTAAAGTTATGTTTGTTTGACGAGGGCTTAACGGCACCGCGACAACGAGGGTCAAATTGTGCCTGAGAGGTCAGATCATTCTAGAGGTAGGAAGGAAAGGCAACAGGGGGAGAATGAGAGCAATTCAAGAACAAAAGGTCAGAAAGCTGTGATCGAGAGAGGAGGTGCATAGGTGAAACAAAAACAAAGTAGAGACGGGGTGGAAGAGGAGAATTAAATATGGCTGTAGAGGGAAGCATGATGAAGAAAGGAGATATTTCTATTTGGAGGATTTTTCTAGAAGAACTCAGCAATTGAGTTGTGGGGAGCGAGGGAAGCTCTGGGAAGGTTGTACAGGGGTAAGCAAGGAGAACGTAATGGATTGTGAGGGTGCAGTGGCAATTGTTGCAGAGGGGTTGGGGGAGCCAATAAGGGCCAAAATTTGTTTCGCCACTGTTTCAAGTTCAGCACTTCCCCAAATAATCGGATCCGATTTCACTGTTCCAACTTTTTTGCCGGTTATCAATAGCAGCACAAATTCCTTTCTTCAAAATGGGCTTAATTTACAACTACTTTATTGGTTAATACGTGCAAATCTGTATGTCGGTTGATAGTTTTTACATGATGTACTCTAGCATCCAGTTGCATACTGTTGTACCATTTCAAGCAGCATGGCATATGTGTATTGCATTGTGCTGACAATTTCAAGCAAGGGGGAAAAGTGTTTTCTTACTGAAAGAAATTCTTTTTATGATAATCTTGTTTGATAACATGGATGTATATGAACTGACCAGACTTTTATTTTGTTTGCTCAATCAGGGAGTGTGACAGGATGTGACTGCATATGGACATAGGGAAGGATGCTATGTAGGACATGGATGGGAGCCATGCCAGACATATGATATAATATATACCAAGTGGTACATGTATACACCAAGGGATATATCAGGCATAATTATTTGACTCCACCTTTTTTTCTTATTAGAAGTCATTTGCATATGAGTTACATGAACTGACACTTTCATACATACAGTAGTATGCTCAATTAGACAGGGACTGTAATAGCTACAGTAGGATGATACTTCATATGGAGCCTATGGGATGTCATTTGGGACATGGGGAGGGATGCCATGTGGGACATGGGGTGGGATGCCATGTGGAACAGGGTGGAATGCCATCTAGGATATATGGTGGAATGCCATTCGAGACATAGGGTGGAATACCATGGGATGGGATTTCATGTGGGACATGGGATGTCATGTGGGACATGGGGTCCCACCCCATTTCAACAAGTCATTTGCATATACTGTAAGTTATTAAATGAACTGACACTTCCATATCATACCTGTAGTATGCCCAATCAGGAAATGTGATAGATAGGATGAGATTTCTTATGGAGCCTATGGGATGTCATGGGGTGGGATTCAACACTTTCTTATCTTGTCCAAACTTATGACATTACATTTATGTGGTTGGGATACGTGTGAACAATGCGGTGGTATACATACTGTACGAGGTAAATGTCATGGGTTTTGGTTGTTGTGATGAGATCTACAGTGATGTGACTTCTATGCCCTTCAAAACACATACTCCAGTTGAAGCAATTCATTAACTAATAGTTTATGCAAGATGGTTGTGAATAATGTACATGTGCAAAGTTAAATACTAGTGTTTATTGTACACAGATTGGCAGAAACTTGTCAAAAAACTGAATATTTTTGTTTCAAATATTGTTGAGGTTGAAAGTATATGTTAATGACTTTAGCTAATACTCCTCTACTTACACACATGACACGCATGCTGTTAAAGGGTACTTTTTGATTTAACACCAGGTCTAACCATCCAACACATATCTTTCCCTTGTTTCTGTACCAAATTTATCATTATGTGGTAAAATTAATACTGGGTCGTTTTACCACGAGGCACTTCCGTTTGTTTGGGTTGAAAAGGCCAACCCAAATAACTATATCTGATATAATAAACAAGATTTAAACATTTATTTAAACATTTTAATGATTAATCATTATGTTATTATATGTTATTAAACTCCTTTTAAATGCATCAACTTAATCATCATAAAAACTTGCAACATCATATCTCAAATTGACTTTTTAAGAGATATACATGTAATGTAGGCTAAAGTTTTGATGGCCATTTTCTTTCACTTTATTTTACTAAATTAAAAAGCGGAAGGGGAGGGAGGTAGTAGGCTAGCTACGTAATAGGTTAAAAATCAGAAAAATGAGTACCATGGTTATTGCTTGGGGATCCATAATTTGGGGCTCATAAAATTGGCTTTTTGAGGCCCCTCAAATAGGTGGTGGCACAAAAGTGCCAGAAGTATTAAAATTATGGGGAAAATTGGGGTGAAAGAACAAACTCTCTGATGGGGGGATTTGCCCTGGGTCCAGAACATAGGGGCCCACACATATGGAATTTGGGGGCCATAGTGATGCCTGGAAAATTTAGATCCTAAAAAAGAGATATATACTCAATTAAAATATACTCAATTAAATTGTGATAAACACTCAACAAGTTATATTAAAGAGAAAAAACAAAACAATTCACACTCAATTAATAAACCATTACATGTACCTCCGCTTTCCGTTTAGTATGCACTGCAACCGCCGATTTTGGACAAAATCAACAGTTGCACATCACACGCCTCGCCAGAGCAAGGGCAACCTAATATGGTATCATTATTTGCTTGGCCTGGCACAGCTACGACCTAATTACATTGCCAACCAGGCGAGTGTAATATGATGCCTCTATCTGATGCACGTTGGGCATATTATTAATGCCCCTATGATAGCACACTGAAAGGAAAGAGCTTGCACACTTAATGCCATAAATATATAATAAACAGTTCATAGGTTGTTTACAAAAAAGTAATTAAAATCAATTACGAATTACTACTAAATTTCATTTCCATCACATTTACAAGCCACTTGTACAGGAAATTTTAAACTGAACCATATTTGATTCAATTGCCTCCCGTTTGACAAATATGTCATAGAACAGAATTAATACTACTACAGTACTAATATAATGACTAACATTTTAAATAGGCATTATGTGCACAGTAAGAAGACTGGTGTTTTCAGTAAACGGGATCGATAATGAAGACATATCTTTTTAAATAAAGATAACAGATTGGTAGAAATTGGTGAGAATTTGTTGAGAAAGTTTTGTCTATTTATAAGGAAGGATACACTAGATATTGAAGTCATAAGTTTTCAAGGTTCTGAATGTTATTATTTTCTTTTTTTATAACAAACCCAGGGCCATAGCCACATTGTACTAAATATTGCAGAAAAGACCCATTAAAGGTTGTTATAAAATTATTTTTATTTCAATTACCAACTGGCTCGATATTAGGCGACGACGACGAGTGAACACACAATTACAATGACGGGGTCGTCGCCTGCGTATTCGGTTATAAGAGTAGCAATGCAATCACAAAACGCTTAATACGACCAGCACAAGAACACAGGTACGACATACGGACAGACATAACATCGACAAGCAAGTCAATGTCCACGGCCTTTGATAACCAGTTGTGGTGCACTGGCGTGTCTACCCAACTCAGGCTTAAACCCAGGGCCTCGTGGTCTATAGACAGGTATGATAACCGCTACACCACAGTTAGTAGACATTAGGCCTCAAGGGCGAAACACTTTAATAAGCCTAACAATACAGCCTCAGGCTACAGTTGCAACATAGGCAGTGGCAGTAGGCCTATTACTTGTGCTTTCGCTAAACCGGTAATCAAGTAGTGTTGAAGCGAAAAAACTGACCTTTTTCTCCCCATTATGTAGATCGCAAACAGACGTGTGTTCTGTAATATAAATTATAAGACTTTCCTCTGCATCTGGTACAGCTATGAGTTCACAAAGTCATAGAAAGAATAAAGATGATTGTCTGTAATAAGAAATCAAGATAAAAAAAAGTTCAATCAAAGACAGTCGCACATTATTCACGCGGTGGTACAGCTCTTTGCGGTAGTATATACTTATTAGAGTTGCTTGTCAAAAGCGATTTCATAGTGTTACGGTACGAAACTTCTACTTTTAGTTTCTTTACCTTTATTTCCTTTTATACCAGAAGATTCTAAAAATTTGAAAATTTTAGGTCGTAGTTCTGAAAAGTCAAAGTGAGGGGCGTAGCTAGAAAATATGTTTTGCAAAAATTTCTGGTATTCAGTGCAGATATGATTACATTTTGATTTACTAATATTTTTGCCTCTTGAACCTTATTAACAGTCTGATTTGCCGACAAGGTCTGATCGATTTTCCGATAGTCTATTGAACAGTTGAATGACGGAAGGCTTCATTCAGCGATGTCGGAACCACTACAGTGGCGTAACGACCTACCGGGGCGAAAGATTAGATGGGGCCCCTCAAGTTAGTAAAACGATCAACTGCATTGACATGAGTACATTAGGATCCAAGGGTTAAACTTCATTCTTGGGGATTTAAGGGGTGCCATCTGAATCTGTTAAGTCGGCAAAAATCCTTCAAGAGGACATGAACGCCAACGAGCATGGACCAATACAAGTTATATTTACCAAACTTAGAACCTTTTCTTTCTGGACCTATCTGTCACTTTTTTTGTCTAAGAGTGTCAACACCAAACCCCATGGCTACACCTCTGTGGGCCATTGGCAGAATTCCGTAGGTATTGCTTTGTATGGTAGAATATTAAAATAGGATACATTTCTATACATGTTTAAGAAATTCCTTCTTTTTTTTAATCACATAAAAATTAGGGTTAAAATGGCGCAAATTTGATTATTAGAATTGTATGTTGCCCAAAATTTGATAGAAATATAAGCCAAAGGTGATTGATAAATGCCCAAATTGTTTACTTTGCATAATTTCGATAATGAAAATGACCAATTTTTGTTAAAATTTGCTTTAAAACGTCCAAACTTGCTTTAAAACGCCCAAATTTTGTTAGAAGCCCAAATTTTGTTAGAAATAGCCTGAACATGGTTGAAAATGCCCTAAATTGTTTACATTACGCCCAATCCTAGCTACAAATTTGTAGTCTTTCATCGCAAGAAACGCCTCCATTTCGGCAGGTATAACTTTTAGACTGCTATAGAAGCAATTAAGAAACCCACCACGGATAGTTCAGTGTTTTTACACATCACTAATTACACTCCCAATCATTTATATGCACACAATGGAACTTACTATGAAGAGCCAGGTATTGTGGATTTGGTTACTGCAGGGCCAAGTCATGTGTGTAATGTGGGGCTGAGGATTCATTTGGACTTTTAAAAGGATGTTTTCATCAGTGAGTTATAAAACTGTTGAATTTGGATGCATTGGAGCAAAAATGTATCCCTAAATTTGTTTGAAAGAGTTACCACTATTTTTTGTTAGAAATGGTAGTTCAAGATCGCAGATAGTACTTGCATGGCCTAAAGTTTGTTAGATTTCGCCAATATGTATTACTTTAAGTTGTCAAAAATTGGTTAAAAATCGTCCATTGAATAAAATTGGCTTGATAGTCATTTATTTTTGTTAGTCAGCTTAGTCACTAGTAGTATTAGACTTTTTTAGGCAGAAGTGATTATGTAGTCATATTTTTGACACCCCCACTAGAGTCGAAAGCTGGATATATCACTGCTGCCAAAGTTGCCATGAAAACTACAGTAATGTAATGCAATCATGACAACAAAATTGAATAAAGACACCCATGAACATACAGTATGAAGCCTTCCGACACTATCCAGCCCTGGTTTTATGTCAAATTATTTGAACTTGGAACGGAAAATCCTTCTAATTTTGAATATTTATTGTAAGATAAATTTTGGCTTGGGGACCCTAAGGCCTCCTCCCACTCTCATTTTCCCGGCATTAAGCCACTGGGCCACTGCCAATTGCTCACAAACTTCATATGGCAGTTGGAACATACATTTAGTATTTATTTGACACAAAAATGCCATTCAGTTTACGGGGCCCGACCGAGGGCCTTGGTGAGAAGGAGGCATGGCCCCCAACAATTTCCTAAGCAGCAATTTTTAAATGTAGGCATTTTCCCTTTTCACCCGATGGGCTCTTGCCAATACTGATCTTGGCTCCCCAATCTTATCCCCATATGGATTTGCCAACCGCCGAAAATTAGGGGTGGGGGAAATGTTAAAACTGTGAGTGTGTGTGTGGGGGGAATCACGTTAAGATGCAAAACATCACCATATAAAAGTAATGATGAAATTCTGTTGCAATGGATTTTCAGTCCAAAATTATCAAAGCCTACAAGGTTGAACAAAAAGATCACTGAAAATCACTCAATAAACAAACAAAACCTTCACTGTTAAATACCACCCTATTTGTAAATTATTACTCATTAAGTTTAAATCTCGCAATACATTCTTTGTCTTAAGCCCCAACAATACCTCAATTCTCATTGCTCACAACAGAAACAATCCAGCACAAGCAATTACACCAGAAATTTTTTCACTTTCCATGGTCATAATTTACTGATAGTAAACAAATTTTACTGAGCTGTGACTTTCAACACAAAGAAGAAAGTGATCAATGTGTCTTTTAACAATTTACAAATAGGATGGTATTTAACAGTGAACGTTTTCTGTTTATTGATGAGTGATTTAAAGTGATTTTTTTGTCCAACCTTGTAGGCTTTAAAGATTTTGGGACTAAAAATCTATTGCAACAGATTTTCATTATGTTCAAGCCAGACACATTAACCACAGGAGAATACTTTTGTCCTTGTGTTGAGTGTGAAAGTCAGTGCAGCTGCAGTGAAATTGATTTACTATCAATGACTATGGAAAGTTTGTTTGTTTGTTTGATGAGGTCTTAACGGCACCACGACAACGAAGGTCAAATTGTGCCTGAGAGGGAAAGTGAAGTGAAATGTGGTGTAATTGCTAATTACTTGTGCTGGATTTTGTTTTCTCTTGTGAGCAATATAGACCCCGACAGATTTGAGGTTTTGTCGGGGCTTAAGACACAAAATGTATAGCGAGGTTTAGACTTAATGATACATTTATTAAAAAAATGGTGGTGAGGCAAATGCCCCAAAGTGCACCCCTTTGAAAATGAATAGTGCCCCTCAATTAATACTGTCAAAAAAGTTCCCTCACTTGATTTTCTTCCCCTTGCCTAAAAATCTTTCCGATGCCCCTGGCCTCAGTGCTTCCACAAAATCCATAATTTCCCAAAATCCTAGATTTACTGATATTTCCTGAATTTACACAAATTGAAAAAAAAAAATCCCATTAAATTTACATATAAATGCATTGCTTTCTTTTTCCTGAACTTCTGTTCAAAACATCAAAATCTCCCTGATTTTGGGAAGGCCCACCCTCTGGTCAAACTAATGTAGCCCTGAATGCCTCTGATATACAATAATGACTTGTGTGATGTACGTACTATTTTTATGCATTTTTGAGGGGCGGAGGCTGTGATTAAATCCATTTCGGATTAACAAATGGCCACATATCTTCCCTTTTCTTAAATATACTAATAGCTAGTTTATATTCAAAGGAGGCAAAATGGTATTCAATTCCATAAGGTGGTACATAATCATTTCAAATGTTAAAGTTAATATTTTTTGAAAATGGTTTTTCCGAAGCACCGTGTCTTTTTTTTCGATTTTGGTGAAATACCACTCTATTTGTAAATTATTACTCCAAGCCAGACACAATAATCACAGGGAAATACTTTTGTCTTTGTGTTGAGCATAAAAGTTAGTGCAGCTGCAGTGAAATTTGTTTACTATCAATGTCAGATTATGACAATGGAAAGTGATGTGGTGTGGAAATCCCTGGTGTAATTGCTAATTGCATGTGCTGGATTGTTGGAAGTTCATGTTTTTTTTTAAATGGTTTCTCTGAAGCACTGTGTCTATCTTTTCAATTTTGGGGGTACTATGTAACCCATTATAAGACAACTTATTAAGACATTCACCAAGTTACTAACATAGTCCAAAATTGAATGTTTTTATCCAAAATTCAAAATTTTTGGTTGAAATTGATGATTTTTGGTCCAAAAATTGAGGATTTTTGTTCCAAAAATTGAATAGTTTGGTTCAAAAATTAGAGATTTTCGACTCAAAATTGGAAAAAGTTGACCCATAATTTGAGATTTTTGGTTGAACATTGCAGATTTTTGGTCCCATTTTAATAATCATACTTGGCCAGATATGGAGCATCATTCAAGGCATGTGTGTTGTCCAGAATTGTTGATTTGAGTGACTGACCTGGACTCCAGTCGGAGAAGATTTATGACCCAAATGTGGGGATTTTTGGTCCAAAATTAAAGATGTTTGGTCCAACCATTGTTTAGTACAATTTGCCAATCTCTCTTTTTTCCTCGCTTCATTTGATATTTTACTTAACTGTATTTATGCAGCTTTAGCAAAAACAAATGGGGCGGGGTAGGGGGCATAAGCCCCCAATAATCCTCCTTAGACACACCAACACTGGGTTTGTCAATGATTGATTGAGGCAGGGAAGAGGGGTGGGGGAGGGGGCGTAGTACTAACACGCCAAAACATTCTTCTATAGCACTTTCATACCAGACACCTAAGAAATTCCACTATTTCTCAGATTTTTGTGGTTTACACACAAGACAAAGATCCCACTGTATACCACACAAGTTGGCCTCGATTGCATTCAGAGCATGAACAGTGAAGGCCAGGCATCAACGCTTCCATGGCAGAGCTTAATGGAAATGGTGTCAGGTGGGAGAAGTTTTGTTTTCAAACTGTTGATAAAAATAGCAGTGTATTGTATGCCTGAGGTAATATGTAAATCAACTGTGAATGATTGACTGACTTTTTCTGCTAAGGATAAATAATGCTTTATGCAAAATGCTGATGCCATAGAAAAATCCAAAATTTGGTAAAATTATATATGGAAAGATATACAAGTTGGCAACATTAGCTAAATGAATTTAAGATCCATAAAATTTCCCCCAAAAAAAAAATCATCCCAATCGATTTGACAGCTATTTCCGCTCATACATCACAAATTCATAGGCGTACGGGGCGGAGAGGGGGTAGGGGAAAGACTGTCCCCAACAAAAATTGGGCACCCAAAAATTCAGGGAAAATGGGTATCAAAATTTGGGCAAAATATTTTAAAAATGACTTAAATATTTTTAAATAAAAGAAACAAATTTAAGAAATAAGTAACTAAATTCTTAACTGAATATTTTTGAGGAAAAGTCAGAAAGTTAACCAAAAGTGTATACTTAATATTGACTGTTAGTTCTGTAACCCCTTTTCCATTTTGAAATTGTAATTATGTATCAATTACAGTGAAATACCTGAATACATAGTACATACCATTACATGATTACCATTATAACAAAAGACAAAAAATTGAAGTAAAATTGTCCTGTTGACTGGTAGAAAGTTTTGGATTAGATATTATAAATATGATCTTTAAAAGCTTTGTTCAGTTGTTTAAAAGCAGATGATTTGGCATTGTGGCAACATGAAATGTGGATTTTCTGAGTATATTAATGAACTGTGTTAAATTAGGGCAAGATTGGAGGATTTGGGAAAAAATTGTTCTGCCCCCCCCCCTTCCCCTCCCTCCTCAAAATGAAACTGTCCCGTACGCCTATGCATCATTAACCAATAAATTAGAGTTTCAAATTTTGATTTCTAATAACCTCAGAAATACACAAGCTATTTTCAAAATTCAAAGGTTGTTAAACTCAGAATTAAATACTCTTGTTGGTCAGTGGAATAACAGAAAACTTTTTGTACATTTCCACATACCTTTAAACTAAAGTTTACTGAAATAAAACATCATTGCCTCAAAATCAGAATCTTTTAGCAAAATGTCTGTGGACCTTTCAGCATAATTTTGGGACTTTTTAGCTAACTATCTGGACCTTTTGAGGAGCTGCTGAGGGAGAGGGTCCATATCCCTGGCTACACCTACAGTTTAAAATTAATAGCTAAAGTTTTGGCAAGTGTAGGAATATGGTGGGTAAAGAATTCCATCTATACAAGGAGCTAAAAGCAATTTGCAAATTGCATTTAAAATGTATTTTAAATTTTCTTTTGTTTGAAAATATTGGATTGAAGTTAAAAGATTGGGAAGTAGGGAGAAATACACAACAAATTTATACCCTGCTCTGCCACATGCGATGAGTATAGCTGTTGCGATGTGATTAAATACCTCTTTCTATTGATTTAGGTACTGTAACCCAGCCATTCTGAGGGTAGCTTACCGTATCGAGTAATGATAAACAGGACCAGATTAAAGGCCATAAACTCTGAAAAGATTATGATGCTCCCATTCGAAATAAACACAATACTAAACGATAAAATAAATTTTGCTTAGAGTTAGAAAATATATTTCTGAACAATTGAAAGACCCTGAACTGAGATTTCATTACAATTTAAAACAGATGTGGAGTCTTCATTTAGTGTATGTGTTGCTTTCACCCATTCTATGCTCTCAATGGAGTGACATACATAGGCCTATGGTAATTCCACTGACACAATAATATGCATAATTGTGTCTCAATGTCTTTATGCATCTTGCTCTCCATTCCTGTATTTGCTCTGACATTCGGATCAGACTTCAGTACCTTATTTGAAATGGATAAACTAGGGGAGGGGGAGAGTTTCGTGTTTTGGAATTAACGGTTAGTTTTGAAATTATGTTGTTCAACCGCATAGTCTTTTCCTGCCATGCGGCACCATTTTTGTGTGTAATTGCATAGGTGTGGTCATGAGCTGCAGAGGATGTTCTGTTTGAAATGAAAGGCGCCCTTCCACTTTCATTTGCTTTAAAGAAGGTTCCTAAAGTAGAAATCTCTATCTTAAGCTTCTTTGTTCTTCTACCGTTTTTCATAATGTTCTTGGAAATGTCTTGTTTTAAATGCAGTTTCCTCGGTTGCTTGACAGAATATAAAATGACCTGTTACATCGTAACCAAGATGTTCTGTTGGATTAGGATTCACTTTGGTTGGTTCACCGTCTTTAAAATGCTTTGAACAAATTCTATCATCCGTGCCCGGTTGCCAGTTTCTGCCATCTTTTCCTTCTCTACTGACAAGTTTGGTCCATGAATTTCGCCTTTCTTGGTTTTTCTTCTCTGAAGGAAAAGGGAAAAGTTGAAAGGGCGGCTTGCACACACAACTTCCAAATTTAAGCCCGTGAACCTCACACAACTGAGAATACCACGTGAAAAGGTGATTAGTGCTGTTTGAGCAACCATAAATGGCGCAGATCCTTCCCATGGCACATGAATCTATCAAAAAAAAAAAGGGATAGAAAGAATGATTATTAAAACTAACATTTTCAATACAACTAATCTGGACAACATAAATAGTAAACTACATGTAGTCAAAATGGCCACCAGAAGTTTAAAATTTAAAACTAAATAATTGCAACATTACATCGATGGAATTAAGTTTATAAAATACCTACTTTCATTGATTTGTTTTTTGTCTTCACATTTTAAACTGAAAACACAACTCCATGTTATATTGTATAGTAATTATGTACCATAAACTGAAAACAAAGATTTGATTATTAAAGTAAAAAGATCGCACATCAGTTTTAAGAGTATCTCAGATATTTTTTTTTTAAGTACCGTATTTTTCTCTGGGATTAGTAATTTTGCGTCCTGTACTAACGAAATACGAATGATTGCTTCCAATACTTTTAATAATTATTATGCCTGCATCATGTGGTTGACCTGATCCGGAACGCTGAAAATCATTAAAATTAGTTGGCTTTGGAAGAAAAAAAACGTAAATAAAAATCGTGAGCCTGCATAAAATTTTGGGGTTAAAAGGGTGATAAACTATTTTATTTTTTTACAGGGCCTAAATTGTGTAGTTAGTATTAAAGTTGTTCACTAAATTAACTTGTTAATTGTGTGACTCACCCCTATACCCCCGGACAAGGTGAATCATTACACCAGGGTGGGTGACCAAAACATATACAATGATGCACCAATAAGTGACTGACATGTCTTTGAAATGGCTTACCCCATTTCACTCACCTCTGTACAAAGTCAATAGATCTCAAGTAAATTGACTCACCCCGGAGTCAATCTGGTGACTGACAATCTGGTACATTGACACACGTGTGAGTAAATGTTTCACATATCAATGACCCACATTTGACTGACATTGATGCGGTAGTAGAGCTGAGTCATACAACTGACAAATGCATAAATACTTTGTAATAATAATGAAAAATGAAATATGCTTTGCAATAAATTCTGGAATAAGCTTTTTTTTTTCTTTCCATATTTATTTAATCCAAAACTCATTTTAAATTTCAAAAACAACAATTTCTAAGAAAATATGAAAAAAGGAAATTTTTGAACTTAAACATTTATCTTTACACAAGAAAATATCATAACTTCTTTTCAAAGTTTCTTTTTGCATCATCTTTACTGTTTAGAATCTGTAGGTATGGTATTGGTATATTTACTAGTTGTTGGAATAAATGAAATAGCCATATTAGTTTTCTGAGTAAAAGCTTTTAAATTTCAGAAACCCCACAATCAAAGTTTGTAAAACAAATCTGATAAGCTATCTGAGTGCTGATAATTTTGTTATTACCAGGCCTGTTGGTACCTAGTGCTGATAGTCCGATATTTTTCTGACAGTGGGTTGGGCATCCATTTTGTTTCAATTTTTGTTTGTTTTGACATTTTGCATTTGTTTGCTATTAGGTCCTACCACCACTGGCGTAGCCAAGATTTTTGTTTTGGGGGGGACCAACCATGAGTGGCGAGTGGTATTTTTGATGGGTGGTGGGGTAACCGAAAATATGTCGCGTAGTGCAAGGCCCCACAATGTGGGGTCCAGGGGCTGCCTAAGGGCCTCTGGTGAGGTCCAGCTCTGAGAAATTACGTATTTTAGAAATATGACATGCGTTAAAATCAAAGCCAAATCGCATGGTGTATTTTAAAGGGTAAATTCCAGAAAGCTATAGGACATGAAGGGAATAAGGCACTGGCATAAGCCAGGACTTTAACATAAAAATTGGGGGAAACGGGGGTGGAGGGAAAGAGGGGGCGGGGGAGGGGAACCTCTGGACAAATTTTGCAATTGGCAAAACCATAATAATTGGGTATTGAAGAAATAAACATTTATTGCCCAAAATAACACATTTTTATTACACATTTACACTCTTGATTTCTATTTTTTTTTTGCACAAAAACAAAAACACACATGGCAATTAACTTTTAAGTAAAACTTGCTCCCCTGGGAAAAACATACTGTATATTTTGATGTGCAATTTATTCATTTTTAGTGTAAAATTCCCCCCCCCCCCCCCATCCCTTTGGCTACACCTATGCCAAACAAACTGCACAGTCAGAGGACATGGTCTACTCATATACACTTGCTGTACATTGTTTAGGGTACAGAATTTGAGGTCAACATTGACCTAAAATGACAGGCATTTTCCTAAGAAAATACATTGGAAATTCTCTATTCACTTGGAAATGTGTGAATATGTCTTCCTAGAGATGTTTGTTTGCTAGAAATCCATATAAAAATAATTCTGATAAAGGTAATTTCCCCAAAACAAAGTATTTTGACACCATCCACATCAAGTTCTCGGAGAAGTTTTTGAAAGTGATTATTCAGTTTGTCATTTCATGTCAACAATGTAATGTGACAATATCCAATCAGGAACCACAAAAGTAAATTGTAATGGCATATATAAGTTTTGAATATACATCTGTGTGAGTAATATGAAATTAATTCATTAAAACTATGAGTCTATTTTGAGTAAAGATAGTTTCTCAAAGACTTCTGTTTTGTTCAAATTAAGTCTAAAATGGCCATTTCATCGAACAAGTTTCTTACAGATTGTCCTAATGTTTTTGGCAAAAATTTCATGTTGAGGCAATGATTCCCATGTTGAGGCAAATTCCCATGTTGAGGTAAAATAGAGTTTGAAGTATGTGGATTTTACTTAAAATGAATCTCTGTGATCAAAATATATTTAAAAAATATGCATGTTTAGAATGTAAAAGTGTGCTATTTGTTCACTTTATTTCTCTAGCTGTGAATGACCAGTGTTTATTCTCAACGACGTATTGTGATGGTATTGATAACACTGAAGGATATCATTTGTATCAACACCATCAAACCTACAGGATTCTCAAGCTACTGGTAGGCCCCCATTTCCCAGCCTGCATAGTTTGCAAATATACGCAGAAGATAATTTTTGAACTTAAAAAAAAATATAAAGTATAATTAGAGAGTATGATGAAGTTTAGAAAATGTGTGCCAAGAGCTACAAAATGTGCACCAATGTCTAGAAAATGTGCAGCAATAATAATCTATTTGATAGTAAAAATAATACAAAATATTTAACAAAAGGCTGAAATGGCAATATGAAATTTGCTGTTTAGCCTAACGTTCAATCATTGAACTTGACTTGGTCTGATTTCCAAACTTTTTTTATGAAGAAAATTAAAATTTATTGAAAGATGTGCACCTAACATTAGAATTACAACTGTATCTCTCAATCAAAAATTATAAGACCTTCCGTGCTAGAAACAAATTATGCAATCTGGCCTGTTCCTACTGAAGACTTGGTTCTCCTACACGCACAATATACTGTACAAATTTAACGAGCCGGTTCCGCGAACATTCACCATCGTTTTGCGTACTTAAAAAGTAAAATATTGCAAGGGAAATTTCATGTTAACTAAAGACAGCCAATGAATGGCATATTTTTCATCTGCATTCCGTGAAATCATGTATTTGAAATCATGTATTTAAGTTTAGTTTGAAATGACAGGCAACCACTAAACCAGGCTTTTAAAACGTACAGTACAAGTAACAACTTCCGTCACATTTTTGAACTTGAACTTGAGATAAAGTTAGTACCGTTAGATTTCATAATCGTGTCGAAAATTAAGTAGGGCCTGGTCCAATTTCAGTATTTGTAACGTTAAGGCCTACCTGTTGTTTCCACGTCAGCATTAAGGTTCAAGTTAAGGTTCAGACTATCCAGGTTGCAGGCCTTGCATGCAAGGGTTGGCGGAGATGCAATTAATAAGTTAGTAATTCCGTGACCTCTCGCTGTGGGTCATTTGGGAATTATTATCTCGCAGGCAATGCTCAGGCCTTGTGTAATGTACGTGCATTGGTCGATAGCGAACAAAAGAACTGTAGGCCGATATTCTATGGGCGGCCGTTTGGGCGGAGAAAAAAAAAAGAAGGCAGAAACATAAATACTTAAATGAAATAAACAAAAAAGAAAACAATACAAAATATGTAATGAGAAAAATATAATTGAATATGAAATTTATGTAAAGAATTCAATACAAAAGAAATTACAAAGAAAAATTAGTAATAATTAGAAACAAACTATAAATGAAATGATGGAAATGAAACCAATAGAAAAAAGGATGCTACAAAAATATAAATTGAATATGCAATAAATAAAAAGAAAAAAATACAAAAGGTAACAAGAAATATATAAAACTAAAAATGAAACAAGTAAAAAGAAACCAAACGGCCGCCCATACAGATATGGGACACGAAAAAATAGTAAATTCGACACTAGGGCTACACACATTTTACATGTAGGGCCTAAAAAGCCTTTTCTTTTTACGCCATGAGGTGGTGCTGGCATACTGTAGCTGCAGTGGGATGATTTTGATGTACTTTCTTATTATAATTTTGTGTAAACATTTTTCAAACTCATCCTTTGGCGAAACATTGTTTCCAGGCTAATTTCCTATTTCCCTAAGTGGTATCCCAAATTCTCATTTGAGTACTATAGATTCATAGGCCGCGGAGTATTATTTCAAGTGACATTGGCTGCCTGCAGATTTAATTTTTGTCCCAAGAATCCAAAAATGTATGAATCTCTTATCACGGCTCAAAAACTATCAAAACTGTCATATAAAAGGAAGAGTTCGTAAAATGATTGCAAATTTGGGCAAAATTTGGCAACATATTCCAAAAATTGAAGAAAAATTAAGGAAAGTTTGCGACAATTGAAACAAATTTCGCGAAAATGGAAAGAAATATCACAAAAATTGATTGAGATTTTCCAAAAATTAAACAAAACCTTTTGAAAATTGAAAAAATTTCCCAAGATTTAAGAAAACTTCAAACTTTCCAAAAAATAAAGGAAATCTTACAAAAATCAAAGCAAATTCCATAAAAATAATGGAAACTTTATGAAATTGAAGGAAATTTTCGAATATTTGAAAACAATTTCCCTGAAAATTTACAAAAAAGTGAAGTATGCCTAAATTTTACAAAAATGAAGAAAAGTTCACTAAAATTGAAAAAACTTCATTAAATAAAAATTTCCCAAAATTGAAAGAAATTTCACCAAAATTAAAGCAAATTTTTTAAAAATGAAAGAGCTTTTAACAAAATTAAAACTGAAGGAGATTTCCAAAAATTGAAGAGTTTTGAAAGCAAAGGTTGCCATGGAATCTAACTCTTCAACTTCAAGTCTTTTGACCTTATTTATTTGGTGGCCAAAATGGTACTTGGCACCCCATTAAAAATATGGAGAGGGGAGGTTTGGTTTGCCCGGTTCATATGTCACCAGGTCACTGTACGTTGACTTTGTTAGCTTAGAGTTTTAAACGACGTAAAGTTTTTTAACCAAATATTTTGCCAACATTATTTACTTTTTCAGTTTTCGTGGTCTTCACTTCTTAAATTAAAATCACGCCCTAATCAGATAAAACATTTTTTTTTGTTTTGTTTTCTCCTATTATTAGTTTTAGTGGACATGATTTGTTGTTCTCATCTTTTGCAACAGTAATTGTTACAGAATTGCAGTTCATCCTTCTTATCAGAAAACAAAATTGCGAAAATATGGGGCACTGCCACTGCCACCATGCCCCCTCCTTCCCCCTGCTCCGCGGTCTATGGGATTGGAACATTGCGTTGATTTTAAGCCATTTTATGGCATCACTGAATTAATTCTTGCCAGATCTTTCAAAGAGGAAAATGCCTTTTTCTGAGGGCAAATTGCCCCTCTTCAGATGGAAAAGCGCCATTTACTTCTTCAGCCCAGCCCCTCCCACCCCACGCACACAATCCCTGCTAGAGCCTTGATTTTGTGTCCTACCCACTGTCATGAATTTGCACTTATCAAGGTGAAAATACTAAGTAGCCATCTTTGCAGGACGTCCATGTCATCTTTAACTCGGATACTGCTATTGATACCCGTTTTTTACATTTACTGAAATTTGTTACTAACCTTCTGACTTAATAAGTTTGTTTATAATTATCATAGTGTTGTACTACCCCAAGTTACTTTGGTAACAAAAACAGTGCAGGCATGCACAAGAATTTTAGACGGAGGTCGATATTGGAAACCAGCTTCTTCTTTCTATTTTCCGTATCAATTGTAAGATCATATACATTATCGATATTGAGTTTCATATGCAATTTGTTTTGAAAACATTTTTCTAAGTTTGCAGAATCAAGATAAATTCAGCTGCAAATGGAGTAAGCCCTGTGACCTAGCGTTAGTTCCGCGAAAAAAAGACAGCCGTATAATTACGTAGGACCTCGAGATTACTCTAGATTTGATGTTGTTAATAAAATGATATGTTTCCGTGTTATCAATTGCCGTTTAAATTTGCTTTTTGTGATTTACACCATCTACAGTAGTTATTAAACACATCGTATGGGCTCCACTTTTGTCTTCGGGAGTTTTTAGTTTCACCCACTGCACTGGGTTGTTGACTCAAAATGGCAACTTGCCTAGGCCTATAGCCACAGGTTTTCCTAGCGTTGTGACAACCTATATAGTCATAACATATATAAAACAAGGTAGGTCACCTACCTCAACTTTCATACCAAATATGAAAATTCCTTTTTTTTCACTCGCGTATGTAGGTCTAGGCCTACATTTTTTCTCAATTCAATTTGTCGGAGACTCCCTTTGTTAATAAGCCACATAATTTTATATTTTTCCGATGAAATGTACAAACAATGAATTTTCTATTAAAATTCTGCCCCATTACATGCTAAATGCCTGACAATTTGCTGCAAACCAAAGAACTGTCCACGATGACGTCAGGAAGAAGCAGCACCGCAGTATTATTTTGACAAGAACAAACCGGGTAAAGATTACAATGGCATCATGGTAAAAATAAAGAATATTAGATCCAATTGGTCGAAATTTGAAAGATCCACTATTAATGTTAACAATTCGAACACGAACTTAAAAATATGTATATGAACTCAAGAGAGCAACAAGCAACTGTCATCTGGTAAATTTTTCTGTTGCTTACTATTAATAAGTATATATGAACTTTAAGATATATTTGTCAAAAATAAAGTGTAACACTTGACTTTCTTGTTAGCTAAATGAGTAGTAGATACATCCTACAATTATTGGTGTCTGAAACTATTTTTTGGATAGGCCTATGATAGACTCATATAAGCTACTGTACCCATACAAAAAGGAAGGCCAATTCTATATATCTTTTTTGGTGGGCTCAACATATGATTGAACAGGCCCATTATAATGTCGGTCCTATACTTTTAATTGACTGGGTCCTTTTGTAAATATGAATTATGACTTCTTAATGACAAGGCTTGATGTATACATCGTTATATTTCCGCAAACTTGACTGTCAGGAAATAAGGCATAACTTTGCAGACCAAAACATCGCAAATTGTAATTTTGAATTTTTGTTTCTTATAGTTATTTTTACTTCCTCTTTTTCAAAATTATTTTTAGAGCATGTATTTTTTTTTCCTCACCTTTTTTTGACGGGCCCCCAAGATGGGTCTATGATTAAGCCTTTGCTATATAGGCAACAATACCAGGACCACTGGAACAAGGGGGCCAATTTCCTTTGCCATAGAGTATGGGGTGAAGGTGCCTATTTGAATGTTGAGGGTGGACCCGGGCAGAAGGTGCCCTTTTGAATGTTTTAAGTAATTATTCTAAGTCATTCTTCAAAGTTTGAAAATGAAACATTTAGTATTTATTTGAAAGAATTAAAAAATGATATTTTCCATGGGCATGAGGTGGGAAGGGAATAGCCTCCAATAATGTATGGACCTAGGCCTTTTACCTATTTGCCCAGTGGGCAATTGCCAACATTGGTCTTGACTCCCCATTCTAAAACCCATAGCAGGGTTTTCCCTCCGAAAGTAGGGGAAGAGTCAAAAGTGTAGGGGGGAATACAAAATCATGTAAAGATACACAAAATCTTCCTTTAAATCTACTGTAAGTATACATTTGGAAAAAAAGTGGGGGAAGGGCAAGTTCCACTTGCTCCCCCAAATCCCGCCGACAGGAAGTCAGGAGGAATGTATCTCCCCACACTTTTTAAAAATGGACAAAAGTGCCCATTTTTTAAAATGAAAAGTTTCCCCAATTAATGTCAAACGAATGCCCTGATTTCATTTTCTGATACCGTGCCCAGAGCTCCTTTTGACACCCCTGTATATAGGGTTTTCAGCCCATGTGCTAAGGCCTATACAGTACTATTCAAAATTACAATATTATTAAAATATATTGATACAAAATGGGAAAATATATGTTTGCCTTACTGCAAACTTGGGGAATATAACAAAATTGCAAGAAAACGTCGTCAGTTCTTGGTCTGACAATCTGCCATATCCCAAAAGTGGAAAGGGATCTCCTGAACCATATGTAGTCTGCCAATTGTTGGGATTATCATCTGGGAATGAATTTTGTTATATTTTAATTTCTGTTAGCATGTCCCAAATTATTTGAATATCAATGAAATAGATACAATTTGATTTTGAAGTTTGATGACCTTTGTCATTGCACACAGTTTGATGTGCATTTTATACAAGTCTCCAACTGCATGGTGGTGGTATATTCTGATAATACTCATCCAAACATTTGGTCAAATGAGACAAATTTATCCCAAAAGTGTACTTTCTCTGCCTGCACGAATGACAGATATTCTCCAATCATTCTGTTGGGCCTTAGTAAGTACATCTAACAAATTTTTGCAGAACTTATTTAATGTCATATTAATAATGGCTTGTTATCATAGCCCTATGTTTCCTTGTGCCCCTTGATGACCAGAAGCTAGTTTTCCTTTGTGCATATCCATATAGCAATGAAAAAGAGATTATCTTTGTGGCCTTATTTAAAAAAAAAAATTTAGTACAAGATGTTGCTGGTCCATATTTATACAAACTTCTTTCTTAACTCCCTGAAAAACAAGCACATATCCTCCAATATAATGTCTTTAATTTTTGTACATGTAAGCCCTCCATCCGAATTTAATTTCTGAATTTTATGAAATTAATGTTTCATTACCCAGGACCCCTTATCAACACATGAATCTTCATCTGGTAATGATACATACCCGGTTCGTTCTTGTCAAAATAACACTGAAGTGCTGCTTCTTCCTGATGTCATCATGGACATTTCTTTGGTTTGCAGCAAATTGTTGGGCATTTAGCGTGTAATGGGGCAGAATTTTGATAAAAATTTATCGTTTGTACATCTTATCGGAAAAAAATAGCAAATACTGTGGCTTATAAACGAAGAAGGGAGTCTCCGGCAATTGTGAGTTGAGTAAAGAAATGTAATCAAGATTCGCGAGTGGTCAAAAAAAGAATTTTCATATACAGTTCGAAAGTTGTGGTAGAAGGTGACCTACCTTGTTATATATATATATGTAGATGAGTATGAGTATATAGGTTGTCATGGCATAACGCTAGGAACACCTGTTGCTATAGCCTAAGGGTCATTAACGTTAGGCTCCCTATCCAGTACAGCCACATCCACAGGAAATTCATTCCTACGGGAAATCTATTCCTACAAAATGCCCCAGCCTACCCATGGCCAGGTGCATGATGTACGGAAAGTGATATATTGCCCAACAACACATGGAGGTCATGAATATTTATTAGCCTATATACGTCATGGGGTATTTGAGGTTACGAATATCCATATTTGCCAATATGCAATGAGAATTATAGTATTCAAGATGACGTGAAAACAAATCATTTTATTATTTCAGCCAGTGTGAAATCGGTCACCTTGGGGGCCTAAATCTCTCCGTTCGCTTGAGTAATTTTGCAGGAAATTGTTGCAATTGTGGAGGAAATATAGAAAAGATTATTTTGAAGTTTAAAATATATGTATTGTGCCTATGTAGGCTAAACTAAAGCGTGATGTTCACTTGTGCACAAATTGTAGCACATGTTTTCATTGACAAAGAGTCCCGGATGTTCAAAATGCCCGAATGACCAAATACTCGAATTACTATTGTGACAAATATGTGGTAAATTATTGGTTTCAAATGGCATTAACATAAATTTTCAGTTGGGTTTCACTGCAACATAACCTATGGCCTCAAGTGCACTTGAAAAAATGCTTTTAATTTTAAAATAACATATCAACAGTACAACTACAATCAGAATATGCATAAGTTTTTGACAGTAGTTGATAAATTCACTGATACAGGAATACACAAAATAGCAAAGAAAAAATTATTTCAGCATTGTGTTCTCTATACAGGGTCACCTCTTTCACAATATCCGCCATTGCATTGCTAGTCTAATGCAATCTAGGATTAGTTAAAGTGTCTTTAGGTGTTTCAAAGTTATTTAGTTTTATAGTACATTCTGTGAGATTTGTTGGTATTTTAAGTAAATAACTCATAATGTGTAGTGTTTGGAAAAGAAAATAGGACGACAACTGTATTTCACAGACTAAAGTTTTTTTCTTGTGCAGGAACACAAAAACGATCATTCAAAATGCGCAGATTATCTAGGGGAATGCAAAGTTGAACAGTGAATAGGCGTGGAAATTTTCATGCTTTTAATTGCACAATTATGTAGTGTACAGTACCACATACTTTTGTTGATATTTCACAGAATATGTCAGACCCTGCTGGTGTGCTGAGCAGATATGAGGATGTCTGCGAAGAGCTGGAAATGAAACCATGTCCATTCATCATGAAAGTTCTTGATAAGGAGCGAGAGGATCAGATTGTGTAAGTTCAAAATTTGAGATAGTTAAGTCCTTTCAGGCTGTGAAAGTCCATAAGGCTGGTGCTAGTGGAAAACTGACCATGACTCTCTCCGACAGGACACCAGCTAATGATAAGAGACCTCTAGTAATGCTTGTATTCATCTATACTGTACTGTGTGCGGTACCCGAGTATAGACTGAAGCAAGTGGAATAATTATGCCAACATATATTTGGAAGTGTTTTTTCATGATTTTGTTAACAAAATGGACTGGACACGATGAAATAACCATCCTTATGAAGAATGGTCCATCAATCATTCATGGGTTTTGTACAAAGTCCTCCCAAGCATATAATGTATATTTTTATTTAGGCTCTGCCAAGGACTAATCTGATTTGTATCACTGAACAGCAGTTATGCAGCTTGAGCCCAAGATGAATGACCCATTGTGTACAGTGTAACAGTAGCTGGTTGCTAACAAGTGAACTGTGAATAGACTATGAAGATGTTATCAGTTAAGAAGGCATAGATTACCCCTGTTTTGTGTATGGTGTAACAATAGCTGGATGCTAGTCAATGAAACGTGAAGAGTCTCTTGGGTTGAATGGTGTGGATTACCCCTGATTTTGAGAAAATTAGGGGTGTCGGGTTGGAGGGGTCTAAGGGCCAAAAATTCTTAATGAATGTCATGTTTAAAGGCACATGAGTGTCCTAAAGAAGTGTCTCAAATGTGCCCTGATGTTGCACCTACTGTAAGGAGAAAAGGATTTGAATACCTTTTGCAAGGAATGGATTTTTAAAAAATTTATCTTTCAATTTTTGAAAGTTTCATGACTAGGGATGTGAGAGTTTAAATAAGAATCAAATTTCATCAAAATTTGAGGTTTTTTCTACACAACCTACTAATGACACATATTGTTGCCATTTCAAGTGTGGCCAATAGTGCTTTGTTCTAGAACAAGATACAATGTTGGACTTGTACTGTGAGGCCAGTTCTTCTATTCAATTCTCCATCCACTGAGGTACTACTCTTTGCCAAAGAGGGTGAAAACTAAGTTTTCTCTCCTGTGGAGATATGTTATGTACCATTACCATTGTACCATTACGCATTACCATCGTACCATTGCGCATTACCATTGTACCATTGTACCATTACGCATCACCATTGTACCATTACGCATCACCATTGTACCATTATGCATTACCATTGTACCATTATGCATTACCATTGTACCATTATGCATGACCATTGTACCATTATGCATTACCATTGTACCATTAAACATTACCATTGTACCGTTATGCATTACTGCAAGATTTTACTGCAAAGTAATTCCTATGACTGCACAGGTACATGTAGTCATGAACAAATAAGGATTGTGTGCCGCATAGGGTGTGTCCTGAGTCTTTACTTCAGTGTTTTGTATTCACAAGATTGATCAAAATTTTAAAAAAGAAAACAAAAGAAATGGAGGGCAGCATGGATTATTTGGGGATTGTTCCCTGCCAAGTTTTTAACCAAAAGGATTTAGCAGCTACATTTCCTCCAATGTGAAATGGATCATGGAGTTAGTTTTTTTGTCAGTTGGAATGATCATTTTCTTTTTACAGATGTAAGCCATGGCATTTATAGCTATCAGCTTGAGAACCTATTTATCATATATAGAATATCAACTTCAAGTAAATATCATTTTATGTTTTTCATGCATGTACCAGGAGAGAGCTACATAACAGGTATATATGTGTCATCTGATGCATTTTTGTATTTTATGTTTTTTCTTTAAATAGGATTGAGATTCTAATCCATTTGCACTGTACACAACTCTTGTTTTTGGCACTGATTGCTGTTTTTTGACACCAGGGTTGTATTTCTTGGGTGGGGGCATGGAGAAGGGGGCAGGTGGCATTTGTGGCAGAATAAAAAGATACATAAGGTTTTGAACAAAAACATTGGCCCCATGTCCCCTACATTGCAAAGGGGAATTATGCCCCTGTTTGACACATTTATATTGGTGAAGCTCTAAATATTTGTCAACAAGTTTTGCTTACTTTATGGGAATTTTGAAATATTTAAAAACATCTTAATTTTGATACTTGTATCATTGCAGAAGTAATTAATTAGAAATGATTGGTAATAGTCTTTTGGAAATTCATATCAAAGGTTATCAATTTTATCACTTGCCTGCAAATAAACCTCCATGGTGTAGTGGTTTTCTTTGTCCTCTCACTCGCTTGTCCCGGTTCGTATCCCGGTGGGTCTGCAACCAGTGAGTTTACTACTGGTTGTCAAAGGCTGTAGCCGTCTTGATATAATGTCCAGCACTGGATGCTTTCGGGATATTAAACCTTGCTATGGTATGCTATGCTATTCCAGGGACCCCAGAATAACCCCCCTTACATTGTGGCTAAGTGCTCCTTTAACTCCTGTAGATTTCTGTTGTAAGAAATCATAAATTTCACTAAGGTTTAAAATTTGTGGGTTTTTTTTCCCCTTTAGTTTATACTGAAATTTTACCACCAAAAATCCCAAATTATTGGTGGAAATGCCAAATTTAACTATGTTTTTTATTGGGGGTGGGGGGGGGGGGAGGATTTGGCCTATGATTTGGTATTTTGGGCATTTTATGGAGAGAACAAAAAAAATGCGGGAATTTCCCCTTCAATTATATTTTTGCAGGAATTTCATAATATATGCGGAAATATGCAGCAATCCCACACCGTCATGTGAACACTGATATACTGTATATTCAGTAAAAGAGCACAGTCAGCATATATGTTTCTCAAATTTTCATTTTTCACAACTTAAAATTAGCACTGTAACATAATAGGCTCTACTGATAGTGATTACTATTGTGATATTGTGATATGTGTTTTCAATGTTATCAAAAATGTACCCTGACCAACATATCGTGATACGTTATTTTTACATGTAAACTATTAAAGCAATAACTTGTGAAACAGAACTTCAGAATTATTTCAAATATGAATTAGACATTTACCAGATTATTTGCAGCAAATCTTGATTCTATATACTTGCAGTCCTTTGATCTTGAACTGAAAAAATTGAGATCTGCACACTGGAAACTCAAGCCATTTCTGAAATTAAAGGATTAGTTTATTGGTCAAGCAAGTCCATTTTCTATGAAAGAGGATTTTAAAGGAAACAAAGTGGTGAAAAAAGCATTTAATAATCTAATTCCATTAAAAAGATATCTAATTTTAAAATTTTGTATCATTTGTGTAGAAACGACTGAAATCAGACTAGTTGTGATGTCATATCTTCAGATTCCTCAAAGTCTTTATGTATTCTATCTTTTTTTGTCCTGTGATTTGTTGGCTTGAAAGCATTGGGTATATCAAAAATATATAAAAGTATATAAAAGTATATTAAAAACCATAGGATATGTCAAAAAAGTAGTAAAACTGAATCTAGGAAGGGTATTTATAATATACCACCTAAAGAAAGTTTGAGGATGAATAATTTAAATAGTGAAAAATTAATAGCATAAATATCACGATATATACTGACAGTTTAAAACAAATAAGGAAAAAACCCTTTGGAAATATATATGAATTTCAAGGTGACATATTACAGAATTCAAAAAACATATTTTCAGGAGAAAAAAAAGGTTCCATAATGTCATTCTTAGGGTCAAAGGAAAGGTCATTGTTTTTTTAAAACCTGCTATGTTAAAACTGATCACAAATTCTAATTGCTTGTTTAATTCCCTTTAAAATGACACCGCATCATCACTTTTTCAGTCATTTTATATACTGTTTATGGCTCTTTAAAGATCTTTAACTACTCCCATTTTTTAGCGACTTTTGGCCATTTTAAAAAAATTTGTGATTAAGTTGAGCTTCAGCATCATTGATGTTCCGTTTTTTTGAATTTTTAGTTTGGATTTTTTATGGGGTGACTAACCCTTCTTAGCCCGTCATCTTGTTATGTTCTGTTATAGCTTAAAAGGCCAGGTATCGTGTTAACATAAACAGTGATATACAATAAAAGTCAACGTTTTTGATTGGTCATACCAACAATCAATCAATAACCGCCACAGAAGTGACTATCACACTGTACACATATAGTACACATAATGCGTACAGTAGGTACTTGATTAGAAATGATCCACAACCGGATGTGACGTGAAAGATGTGAATAACACAATTTTACAAACTTTACTGAAATGAGATTCCATCTCCTCCCCTTCTACACCTAACCTTACACACCCCTTTCTTTTCACCTAAATTTTTCTCCCACATTCAGCCTTTCCCCTTTACCTCCCTTGCAAACCTTTTATCTTCTCACTATCCTAACTCTTACACCATTATTTATTAACATCCTCTTGGCACAGCACATTTGACTCTGAATGTCGCAGTGCCGTTAAACATCAACAAACCAAACCAAATCAACCCTTTTTAGAAAAACTGTTGAAATATTGAAGATTGTTTAATGTTTTCATCATGACTTGTCCTTTTCCTTAAAAATTTCCTTGTAAATCATGACCACCGTGACAAACTTACTGTAGCAAATAATGAGACCACTTATCTTACTTGAAATAACTGCTCAACCACACAATAAAGACTTCATCCATTGCTTATGTGATACTTAACACCAACTTCCACAACAACTCAGGACCAACAGGAGAACGAATACAATGGGGCCATTGATAAGGGAAATTGATCCTAATTACTTGTGGTTTTTAGAATAAAGAAAATAAAGAGGAAAAGTCTGACCCGACCTGCTTATTTATTTATCAGGTCGGGTCTGACTTTTTGAAACTTTAAGGAGCACAACTATGAGATGTACAGTACCTCTGCTTTCCGTTTAGTATGCACTGCAACCGCCGATTTTAACCAAAATTGACGGTTGCACATCACACGCCTCGCCAGAGCAAGGGCAACCTAATATGATATCATTATTTGCTTGTCTTGGCACAGCTACGATCTAATTACATTGCCAACACGTGCTGATGCACGTTGGGCATATTATTAATGCCCCTATGATAGCATACTGAAAGGAAAGAGCTAGCACACTTAATGACAACTAATGATGGCAAGGAACTGTTTATGTTTTCACAACAAAGAAAGATATTGTCATACTTTCCTGCAGGTATTATTTACTAAATGTTTCTTCTAAAGAAGTTGATTATGTTGCCTTCCTGTTCCAGGTTGCAATATTTATATTGCACTCAATTTTCTTTCTTTTTGTAAGTTTGCATGGTTTTTTAGTTTCTGTAAATCACTGCACTGTTTAAGGCTTTTTTTTATATATTTTGAAAGCACTTTCCATAATCAGAAATACATTATTCAATGAAACAACATTTAGGACAATACTGTATAAAGATATACCTTCTTAAATCAGAAATACATTATGCAATAAAAAACATCTAGGACAATACTGTATAAAGATATACCTTTTTTTAAATCAGAAATACATTATGCAATGAAACAACATTTTAGGACAAAACTGTATAAAGATATACCTTCTTAAATCAGAAATACATTATGCAATAAAAAAACATTTTAGGACAATGCTGTATATTAGATATACCTTCTTAAATCAGAAATACATTATGCAATGAAACAAAATTTTAGGACAATGCTGTATATTAAATATACCTTCTTAATCAGAAATACATTATGCAATGAAACAACATTTTAGGACAATGCTGTATATTAGATATACCTTCTTAAATCAGAAATACATTATGCAATGAAACAACATTTTAGGACAATGCTGTATATTAGATATACCTTCTTAATCAGAAATACATTATGCAATGAAACAACATTTTAGGACAATACTGTATAAAGATATACCTTCTTAAATCAGAAATACATTTTGCAATGAAACAACATTTTAGGACAATACTGTATAAAGATATACCTTCTGAAGCAATGACACATACCCTTCCCCCTCCCTTCCCCTTCCCCCTCCCGCATTTCATAGCTCAAGTAAATATCCCAAATTGAACAAATTAATGTATTGTCACCCATTATTATATGAATAAAGGGTACAACTATAGATTACAAATCTTGGAAAGATTTCTGTTTCCTAGCTGGTATCAACAAATTGGTTAAACTTTGACCTCTTTACATTATAGATCAATCACTAAATTTGCATATTTTATTCTCAAACAGGGATCAGAAGGATCACATGGAGGTTGAACTTCCAGGAAACAATCACCTTCTAACGAAAGAACGGCTGACGGACACGGAAGCACTGCAGTTATACAAGACCTTAACCAACAACTTGTACGTGGTGGGCTTAGACCTCAGGTACAATCAAATCACCGATGAGGGCGCTAAGCACATTGGAAAACTTTTAGAGGTTTGTGTTCACAACCAAGGCTTTTGTTCAAGCATTGAATCCTGGTAATGCACTACCATGACTGAATATGGTTAATCCCATTTTTACAATAGGTGACTTTGTTAATACAGCAAAAATATTTGTAACTGTTTCTCGTTTTTTGATTTTTTTTCAGTCATCATTAAGAATTTTTGGCCCTTAGACCCCTCCAACCCGATTTTCTCAAAATCAGGGTTAATCCACACCATTCAACCCGAGAGATTCTTCACAATTCATTGACTAGCAACCAGCTATTGTTACACCATACACAATACAGGGGTAATCTATACCTTCTTAACTGACAACATCTTAATAGTCTATTCACAGTTTACTTGTTAGCAACCAGCTACTGTTACACTGTACACAATAGGTCATTCATCTTGGGCTCAAGCCACATAACTGCTGTTCAGTGATGCAAATCAGATTAGTCCTTGGCGAAGCCTAAATAAAAATATACATTATGTGCTTGGGAGGACTTTGTGCAAAACCAATAAATGATTGATGGACCATTCCTGGTAAGGATGGTCATTTTATCATGTACTTTTTAAAGAATTTTAAACAATCTAACGCATAAATTTTATCAAAAAGATTAATTTGGAGGCAGAGTGTTTACATAAGCATTTAATGCATTCGACAAAGGACTTTGAACTCACAATAAGGCCCGGCCAAAGTCCTTTGAACAGTGCATTAAATGCTTAGAAATATAAACACTATGCCTCGGCATTAATCTTTGATTTTGAATTAAAGGATTAGTTCAGTGGTCCATCATGTGTATCTTATATCAAAGAGGTCTTCAAAAGAAACAAAATGGTAAAGAAAGCATTTAAAACTCTTATTCCGTCTAGGAGTTATTCAAGTTAAAAGTTTAGTATCATTTGTGTAGAAACGACTGAAATCAGACTAGTTGTGATGTCATAGTCTCAGGTTCTTCAAAAGTCTTTATGTGTTCTATCATATTTTGTAGCTTAAAACCTTGGGATACAGTATGTCAGGAAAGTAGTAAAACTGAATCTACAGTAGGAAGGATATTTATAATATACCATCTGAAAAAATAATTTAAATAGTGAAAAAATGTAATAAACTTTCTTTAAATTACATAATGACTGAGGAATCTGAGGCTGATTTTAGTTGTTTCTCAAATGATACCAAACTTTAAACTTGCATATCTCCATAACAGAATAAGAGTTTTGAATGCTTTCTTCCTCATTTTGTTTCTTTTTAAGTCCTCTTTCAAATAAGATAAATTGCTTGACCACTGAACTAATCCTTTAAAGGTTAATGTTGAGGTAGTGCATTAAATGCTTATGTAAAAACTGCCTCAGCATTAATCTTCACAAAATCTTGCTAAGATACAAAAAAAAAAAAAAAACTGTACCAAAGATAAAAGAGTGCATACCTTCCTGTTATTCTCCTATAATAATCTGTCTCAAACTCATGGCAAAGGATTGGAATAGTTTTCTCACAATATTTGTTCATTCTCTTTGCATGATAGGAAACCTGTGCATTGAAGTCACTCAGTGTAATGATGAATGACATAGGGCCTGATGGTGCCACCTACATCGCCCAAGGGTTACAGGTATGATAGTTATAACCATTAATGATATTAGAACAATGACATACTGTGTAAAAGTGTTATAGATCATAGGGAAGAATATATATGTGCATTAAAAAGCAAACAATTTGTTTATTAATTATTATCATCGTTGTTTAATTGTTATTATCTTGTAAAGGTGGCCTGCTTTAATAATATACTGTGTAAAAGTGTTATAGATCCTAGGGAAGAATATATATGTGCATTAAAAAGCAAACAATTTTGTTAGTAATTATTATCATCATTGTTTAATTGTTATTATCTTGTAAAGGTGGCCTGCTTGTCCAAGCATCTGCCTTATCATGCTTCCTTCACTTACATTTTTGTCTACCATCTCTTTGGCAAATGTATATACTGTATAATATAATGAAGAAAGTGGGAAACATGAAGCAATATCTTTCCTTAGGAGAAATGGTTCGTCAATCATTCACAGTTAATGCAGATTATTACCTCAGGCATTAAGATACACAGCTATTTTTACCACCAGTTTGGAAAAAAACTTCTCCCACTAAGACACCTAACACGGATGAGTGATTTTAATCACAAAAGTGCCATGATTATTCAGCTCTAGTTTTCTGTGATCTTATACACACAAATAGCCTTGGCCTACTTGGCTGTGGTGTGCATGGTTGTCAAATAAACAATCATTCTTTGGAGTGGAAACACAATACACTGAACAGGAAGTCGGGTTGGTAATTGTCATACCTGAGTTTTCAGGATTAACTCACTGGCAGGTGTCAGGTGCAGGTAGGCTTAAAGAGAAACTTTTCAGCATAAAACAAACAAGCCAACAGTAGTGCTGACATGGGCAAGAAGGTAAGGGTGGTGCTTAAACAGATATTTAAAATGAGATATAAGTGAGACTTCAATTTCTTTTTCAAATGTACAAGAAGGTGTTTTGGGGTTTACCACATTGAAAATCAAGTGTATGACCACCCATGCCATTTCCTTTCTATAAGGCGGCGATTCTTAAAAGGTGGCTTGCGGGCCAAATCTGGCCCGCCAGACAATCCAATCTGGCCCGTAAACATTAGTCATTATATAATACAATACAGTGCATTGCATATACTGTAAGATCAATCCGAATGTGATTGGTAAAAATTGCAAAATACTCATTTCCATTGTTTTTTTCTAGGCTTATCAAATAAAATGTTATCTTTAATTCCGCTATAAATTGGGCTTGTGGCTTGCTAAGGGAAGGTGGATAAGAGAACCACCGACATTTGACGTACATCCTTCTAATCACGCACGCTCTCAACTTGTTTGTATTTAGGGATTGTCTTGAAGGGTTTTGTTTGTCACATGACGCTGGTTATGCCACGCGATTGGCCCACGGCCTGAAGCTGTTGTGAAATAATGGCCCTTCGAAAAATTTAACTAAGAACCCTTGCTATAAGGAAACGTAAATCTCTATGAACACCCTCATCAATCAAATGATTACCAAATCTTGTGTTTGTTTCTTAAACTAAGAGAATCAGATGTGGTATAGTTTTATTTACCAATCAAGGCCTTCAAATATTTTCGTTTAAGTGGAGCGCCAATATTTTTTATTTTTTTTCTCACTGAAACATGTAAGAGAGTTTAGTTGGAGGGACAACTTTATTATAAAAAGATGATTAGCTAATCTATTAGGGTGGGGGAAGGGTGGGGGAGTGCACCACTATCCCATAAAAGTGCTGACCATGCACAGAAATACAGTTTGCAAGTTTTCTTGCTAAAGCTTTTGCCTATATAACAAATGCTCCTCCAATATTTTGAAGACAATGCAAATGTCTTGGCAGGGATGGATGAGGGAATAGCTTACTAGACAATTATGATGGTGTTACCTAAGGCTGTGCACTTACTCCAGGAACAGTGTCTCAAGAGTTTCAAGTCTCCTGGTGTTTTTCATTTGAGTTCCTTGCCATAATTCCTTATAAGATCTTTTTCTCTCTGGTAAAAAGCAATACCATTTTCAAATTTATTATTCCTAAAAATATTTCATGTCTAATTATTTTTTTGTTTCAGATGAACGACACACTTTTGTCTCTAAAAATGACCGGAAATAAAATTGGTTACAGTGGTGGAATGGCTCTAGCAGGTGCCTTGCAGGTCAACAGAACCCTGGAAGACCTGGATATTGGAGACACAGATCAGGTAAATCTGGGATTCATAGTCATTGTGGCCCCTAAAACTTATCCCCTAAAAAGAACTAGAAATGTGAAGTTAGTAGGTCTCGCCTGCCATATATCATGCACCAGCCTACCTCAAACAGCTGATTTAGTTCCGTAAATCCACATATAATACACGCAGCTCATGTAATCCTCCTCTTTCTCTACCCCGTACTCATACTTTGTTCGGTTCTCGTGCATTTTGTTCCATCGGTCCCAAACTATGGAATGACCTGCCTGATTCAGTAAAGTCTGATTCATCATTTACCTCATTCAAACGTAACCTAAAAACTCACCTTTTCAAGCTGGCCTTTAATTAATTTTTATTTTCATTCTTCTTTGGTTCTTTTGGCAGTTTCTCAGTGTGTTTTATTATTATTATTATTATTATTTTTTTATATATTTTTTTTTTTTACATCTTGATTGGAAAGCGCGATAGAATATCTTTTTAGTAATGGCGCTGTATAAGTACTTTATTATTATTATATTTTTGATTTTCTTATTTTACAATTTGTAACAATGTATGTTTTTACAAGTAACATAGATTAAAAAAAGTGATAAGACTTGTGGGGCTATGATTGGCAACTTTGTAAGTATCAACCCAGGCAATCAATAATGCAGACAAAAACCTTAACCATACATATCTGACCTGTCTAAACCTGTTTCACAAAACTCTATTGTTATGCAAATAACAAAATTAATGCAAACACAACACTTTATGTAAATTACCTTAGGATAATCTGACCACATCTTCACTACTTTAAGAGATACACAGTATAAACAAGTATTTTAATTGTTATGCAATCATGCTAATTTAAATGAACACAGAACTCCCAATATTCATCCATATGGCATATGCTTTCAATACATGTGGCAGCAAGATTTGTGAATATACATGTAGATCATTCCTAACTTAGTAATGAACAGTAGTTATGGAAATAACCTAATTAATATGCACACTACACCTCCATTAAGTGTGAAAAATGTTCTTCACATAAATGATCATTTGTGTAAGCAAAAATCACCATGGTGATCGTGCCTTAATTTAAAAGATATCAGATACAAATATGTTCATTGTTATGTAAATTTGCTAATTAGTATGCATACACGCCCAACCATGCTCATATGATCAGTACCTATGTCCTCTACCCCTGTGCCAAGTTACGTCAATGTACACCATTCATAAATTAAGTTATGTTCTTCAGGTTAAACATTTTTCACGCAAGTATATTGTTATGCAAATAACCTAAATAAAAAGCATGATCCACTCAGCATTAAGTGTAATTAATAATCTTCACATATATGATCATTTGTCTAAGCAAAATCACCACACCCACCTTAAATTAAGAGATGCCATAGATACAAATATTTTCATTGTTATGCAAATTAACTAATTAGTATGCACACACATCCCCATATCATGCTCATTTGAACAGTACCAATGTCCTCTACCCCATGTACCAAGTAACACGAATGGACACCATTCATAACTTCAGTTGAGTTCAGGTCAAACATTTTGTGCGAAAGTCTATTGTTATGCAAATTACCTAATTAATATGCACACTACTACACATCATTATTAAGTGTATACAATGCTCTTCACATATATGATCATTTATGTAAACAAAATCCTCACACCCACTTTAATTTAAGAGATATCATAGGTACAAATATGTTTCATTGTAATGCAAATAAGCTAATTAGTATGCACACACAACGCGCTTCCCCAATCATGCTTATTTGAACAGTACTAATGCCGTCTACCCCTGTGTCAATTTACATGAATGTACACCATTCATAACTTAAGTTACGAGCTCATGTTAAACATTTGTGGACAATGAAGGCAACGACAACAAGATGATCCCTATGTCTCTTCATCCTGCTTTGCAGGAGATACAAAAAGGCATTACACCAGCTTCAGAATTGTTGTTTGTCTTTTTGCCATCTGATATGTACACTGAACTCTTTTAAAATGTAATTGGTATAGGGTGTTTTTCTCTTCTCACAATTATACATCAGTTAGCAAATTTCCATATGATGCAATTGAGTATATGTATGAGCCTGATTATATAATCCTTCCCCAGGATACCAAAACCATGATAGCTTTCGCAACCGTACTCAACTACAACAGAACCCTGCAGGCTTTCTGCATCAATCGACCATTGCTGTTTAGCCATCAGGAGGAAACAACAATTCACTATTCAAAAATGTTGAAGGTCAATAACACCCTGACGGAGCTCCATCTGCAGAAGTGCGACTTGAAGGACTTCGGAGCAGAACGGCTGGCGAGACTCTGGTGGAAAATAAAAGTTTGAAGTATCTTGATCTAGCTGCGTAAGTCCACATGTTGTGTACATCTCCTTTATTCCCCAACCGCCGTTTTTTGCCATTTCCGGCGGTTCAGTTAAAAAACAATTGACCACCAATGACCTTTGAAGTCATTCATGCATGGTAAATATAAATATTGTGTGGATAAATTGTTTACAGAACCAATGAATCTCTGAACCATAAGTGCAGCTGGTATATAAAATGTGTTTCATAGCAAGGAGGAAAGTGGGCATATCTGCATGATTTTTAAGCAGATGTACACGATATGCATCTATGTTTGAAAACTTTTTTTTATTATAAATTTTTGAATTGCATGTAGAAGTTGTAAAGGACTTACAGGATTATTTAAAAGGAATATTCCGATAATTTTTTGTAACCTTTCATAAGAAAGAGAACAATTTTAGAAACAATTTAGTATAAAAATCAAGTTGATATGTCATTCCTACCAGGAGATATTTATATTTGAAGGTTTACAAAAATGCCAATAAACAAATAGGAAAAGGCTCAGTATGACATCACAGCAATACATTCCCACAGAAAGTTTATATTTTATTAAAATCTGTCATCCTTTTTTGTTAGTAAAATCTGCCAGAAAAATAAATTGATGAAAGTCAGGTATTTATATACATTGCCAGATATACCCTACTTCAATAACTTTTAGAAAATTGTTTCTAATCATACAGAAACAACCAATAAACATTCAAAGAAATACATAAACATTTGCAATGGAATTGTCTCTATGACATCATCAAACACAAATTCATCATACTGTACAAATTTTTTTAAATGCAAATGGAAAATCTTTAAAAATTCATATCTCCGGAACGGATTATGATATCAACCTGATTTTTATACCAAATTGGTTCTAAAAGTATGCTCTTTCAAATAAAATTTTACAAGAAAATCAATGGGAATATTCCTTAAATCTTCAAGTAAGTTCATCTTGTATGAAAAAAGACTAAAGAAACAGAATGGTAAAGAGCGATTCTACAATTGTACTTTAGTCACAGAGCGTGGAATTGCACCTACAAAAATGGCATCACAGATTCATGTCTCTTATAAGCTTTTTAGTATTTTATGAAAAATTTTGAGAAAAAATCTCCAAATTTTTGTGGCTTCAAAATTCTGGGTATCATTTTGGATTGAGTTTGAAATAGGAAAATCAGTTACAAGAACTTCAGCATGCATATTTAATTCTCCTCTTCCATCACTTTGTTTTTATTAATGTTTTCCCTGGTGTTTATATACATAGTTTGATTGATTTCTTCAAATAAAACAAACTCAGTGTTTATATACATAGTTTGATTGATTTCTAATAAGACCTGTGGGGCCAGAAGCAAGCCAAGAGGGGTTGTGGGGGTGGAGGATGGGGGTGGTCAGCTGAAACCATTTCCTGTTCTTTTCAAGAAGTCCAGGACTTCCAGGTTTGGCACCCCTGCAAGTTGCACAAACCCGATTTACATTAAAGAACAAATATATTAAGATTGATTTTATCAAGTTAGGATTACGATTTGAGGATGTGACATCACGCTTGATTATAAAGCAAACTTGAATCGAAACATATTCAAATTAGAACAAAACATTCCAAGAAAATGGAAAACAAATTCCTAATTTGTTTTCATATTATTTAGCAATTCATTCTGTTAATGTTGGACTGGTGTAGATCATTTTTAAGATGAAAGCAGATGAAAGGATTAGTTCAGTGGTAGAACTTGGCTTGTTTATCTTATTTGAAAGAAGATTTTGAAAGAAAAAAAATGGTAAAGACTATTTCAGCATCATATTCTGTTAAAAAGATATTCAAGTTTAAAGCTCTTGTTTTATTCATGTAGAAAATGACTGGTTAGTAAGTTTTCTATGAAAGGTTAGCACCCTTATACTCACATTCTTTTTTAAGATTTCCAGGGGTTGAAAACGTGACAAAACAAATTCGATTTTTTATTTTTGCAAAATTAATTTTCATAACTTTTTTTGATTTTTTCTACAAGTTTGGCTTTTTGAATGCTAAGACAATAAACTTTTCAATAATAAAGTAAAAATAAAGAAAGTACATAAATATGCAAATTTTAGGCAAAATTAGGCCAATATTTTCTTAGCTTGTATTTTTTTTGTGAATAATGGAAACGGAGGATTTTTTCACATATTTAGATTGTTGTAAAATTTCCTTTCCATTGATACTTGTCTGTAGTGTTTTTTTCAAAGCAAAACATGCAAAAACAATAAAAAAATAACAATTAATAATCCCGCTGTAATTACTCACAAAAAGCAATGCCAAAGTACACGGCTGAACCGGGGTGTGCACGTTGCCAGCTCAGGTTTGTTTTTAAACTTCAATATCGGCATGAAGAAAGAGGGCGTAGTTGCTATTTATGCTTTCATTTGAAAGTACGTGATGTAAACTTGATCACAATATTGTTGCCGTGTGATAGGTGCATTGCGGTCCAGAGTTATAAGTTTCCTCTTCAAAAATTTGTCTCAAAAAGACTGAAAATCATTCAATTTTGCACAACTTTTGCCAAAAAATGATAATGGTGATAAGGACAAACAAAATTCGACTGGAATTGGATTCTTTGATGTCTTGGACAGTTGTTCACAGCTTTTCAAGCAAAAGCTAGGTTTGGAAGTACAGTATGTCAAGTAATCTTTTGAAAATAAATCATTTTTCGTTAAATTTTGTGCAGTTTTTTTATTTTTCTCTAATTTACTCCCAATTTTTTCTCTCAAAAATCTGCAACATAATCATCATCAAAAAGTGAAATTTTCTGAAAGAACTATTCGAGTTCTTTCAAATGATAACAGGATCACTGCTGTGGGCCTATTTGACAAAGCAAAATAATTTTTTGAAAAGTGCCTGTCCAATCGGTTGTGTCACGACCACCGTAGGTATTTATGGGTTAATGTATTTGAAAGAATTTTTTTAAATATTTTTACTATTCTATTTTTCTTCAGGTGGTGAAATATAATTTTCTTACAAGGCTCTGTTTTAATATTTTCCTGATATATCCAGTGGTTTTTCAGCCACAAAATTGCAGGACAAAATATGATAGAATACGTAAAGATTTTAAGGAATCTTGAGATTAGAATGCTTTCTTTACCATTTTGGTTCTTCTGAAGTCAAGTAAGATAGACTTGTTTATAACCACTCAACTGAATCAAGACCCCTTTTTTTACCCTTTCTTCTTTTATTAGGAACAAGATTAGGCGAGATGGAGCAAAGAGCATTGCTAAGATTCTCAAACAGGAAACAGCTCTGGAAATCTTGGACCTTGGTGCCAACTGCATCGAGGATGATGGAGCGATATTTATCAGTGAAGCTCTTGCCACAACAAATACTCAACTTAAAACGTAAGTCTTCTGCAAGCTTATACAGTCCCAGTATCTAAATCTTCCCCAGAGCGATGATTCCCCCAGGGGCCTGTCCCCTCCCCCGTCTCAATATTCATCAGTGAAGCTCTTAACATAACAAACACTCACCTTAAACTGTAAGTCCTTTGCAAGCTTACAGTATCAAAATCTCCCTCAGAGTGATAATTCCCCAGGGTATTATGGCACTGTCCGTCCCATTTTCCTCCTCAATTAGTGATCAAAGCTCTTGCCATGGCAAACACTCATCATAAAACGTATGTTCTCTACAAGCTTACAGTATCTAAGTTTCCCTTGGGGCAATAATTCCCCAGGGAATTATGGCCCCGTCTCCTACCCCCTCAATATTTATCTTGCCATAACAAACTCTCACTGTAAAATGTATGTCCTCTGCATGATTATGGTAGCTACATCTCTCTCTCCCCTCCCACTGCATGGCTTCCTACTTAACTCGTATAGTTTAAGATCTAATCAAGAAGCAGTGCATGGGTGTAGGTATTAGGACGCCTGGTGGGACATGCCCCCACTTTTCTGAAAAATGACAAAAATGCTTCTTTTGGAAATTGGAAATGAAAAGTGGCCCTTAATTAATGTCAAAGGTGCAAGAACTGGTAGAATATGCACACACTTTTTGAAAAACAAATCACAAAAGTGCCCCTTTCACAATAAAATGCCCCTTCATTACTGACCCAATAGTAGGAAATTGGCAACTTTTATCAGTCCCATGTCGCCATGTGTCATGTTTGTTTCCCATTGGAGAAGTGTCCCTTTCTAAAAAATGAAGTGCCCCTTTTACTTTCCTTTTATCTACAGACAGGGGTGGACATGTGCATATAACTTGGAAAGTGCCCATAAGAGGTCGTGCCCCCACTTTTCAAAAGCTTCCTACACCTCAGTGCTACCTCCATCTTCCTCTGCATTGAAGCCCAAACCTTCATTTTCATTTTCTCCTCAGTTTGTCTTTATTAATTTTTCTTTTCATTTTCACACCATCCTTTATTATTACAACATGGCATTTTGAGGAAGAAAAATGAGGCACTGTTTTTGCTGGTTTTATCTTGAATATATAAATTGCAGGTGTTTCAACTATGAGTCTGCTTAGCCAATTAAATATTCCATGAGTATAAAATTAACAGGGTCTAGAAAGCTGGTTTTAGTAATACAAAGGTAAGCAAGTTGTCCAAAATGGATTAAAATCAGTGCATCAAATTCTTGAAGCAAAATCCCAAGAAAAGAGTGTATGGGTAATAGTTGCACAGGAGGGAAATGCCAGAAGGGAAGATACTTTCATTGTCTAAAACTTTAAATTGAGGGGAGGGGATACTTAACATTACTCAATCTAAATTGATATCAAGTTGTCACATTGTGACATCAGCCGCATGAACTGAAATAAAATTTGATCCTGGTGTTATAAAATTTTGTATTTCTTGCTTTTTTAAAGGCTTGTGATAACCAACAACAGCATCAATGCATTAGGACTGTGTGCTATAGCCAATGCCATGGAGTCCAATCCCATATTTAACAGTGTGTTCATCTGGGGGAACAACCATGAAGAGGAAGCTTGTATCGTAAGTATAAACAAAATTTAAGTTAACCAAAAAAGGGTCTACAACCGTTTAATTCTCCTCTTCCACCCCCTCTCTACTTTGTTTTTGTTTTACAGCTTTCTGACCTTTTGTCCTTAAAACCTGTTTCCTTTACCTCCTACCTCTAGAATGGTCTGACCTCTCAGGCACAATTTGACCTTCAACGGTCCTGAGAAAAACTGAATTCTTGTCTTCTTTGCAACATTACTTTGCATCATTAATGCTACTAAAACGACCTGTGTACTTAAAATTTGTACATGTTATCATACTGACTTCAACTTGTGTTTGATATTTTTCTCCTTGGGTAAAAATATCTTGTAATCAAAGAAAGAAACGAGCGTAGTGCAAGAGGGGACTGCTTTTCTAAATCCAGTCACAAAATTTGCAAAATTTAACTCCCAGGCTCATTTAGCGGCATACAGTAGAAAGATATTTCACATTGTCCCAAAAAACCTATAAAAATGTATGAGTCTCTTATATTTAAAGATATTTGTAAGGGAGGAGAAGAAAAGGGAGGGGGGGAGTAGGAAGAAAATGATGGGAAGTTTTTTGGGAACAGCAACATTTTCAGAAAAGTGAAGAAAATTTTACAGAAATAGAAAAAAGAAATCTAAAAATGTAGGAAATATCTCATGAATTGGAGGAGTTTATATGAAAATGAAGGAAACTTCATCATGAAAATAAAGGTAATTGTACAAAAAAAAATTGCGTTTGGAATAAGAAAAGATATGAAGGGAATCTGAATCTTTAAAATCAATATGTCAGACCTTAATTATTAGGGAGGGGGTGGCAAAATAGTTATCGATCTGGCCCCTGCCTACCCCTCCCCGGTTCCTACGCCACTGTTAGTTTTGACCAAAAGCTCCTTTTGAAGATTTAAGCCTATGTACATGAGGCCTCGGCTCCTATAGATCAATGCATGATCCAGCCAACCTGCGACATACAAATTTTGCGTTTCTTTCATGCCAAAAAGTTTCTCTGTGCAGCTTTTCCTACCCAACACCGGACTTTTTATAAAAGAAGTTTAGTATAATGATACCCCAACCCGATTTCCGGTATCCCGTGCTTGTTTACACTAATAAAAAAGAGCCTCTATGCAGAGCACTGTGGAAGGCACCTTCCGGCTATACAATTGTATTATGCATTGCATATAAACAGTTGTCATAGTGTGCACAGGTGGTCAACGTTAATGAGAGTGAGGATGATGAGCAGGGGATTGGCTTGCATACTGGTCTGGCAAGCTGGTGACTTGTGCGGTGTAGTGTGAAATTGGCAGTCTGGATGCTTCAGGCAATTTTGACCAAATCACCTATGGAGGGATTTCATCACATGACTCCAACTCAGCTGGACTTCATTTTGCAGGGCAAGCGTCATTGCATTTCACACGTCTTCACACAGCTCAGTCACATCATACGTACAACAAACATACTACATGCTAACCTACCAGTGCTGGGTCAGCGAATTTTACTAATTGCAATTTTTTTTATCGCTTCCGATTTTACTACATTTTTTCCTTAAGTTTTATATTTTCGCCAGGAATACGATAACGTTAACACCAGCTAATTGTTCGTTGTACTCAGATAAAGCCTACATACCTGCTATAAAGTGCTTGCTGTAAATCCCAGTGTGAACCGTAGGTTGAAGCTGTCGTGTCGTACAGCAGAAACCTACTTCAAACGTCGATTAAGATCAAATGGAAATCAAGAAAATGTTTTTTGTACCCCCACAAACATCTATTTTTGCAACCAACGCACAGCATCTTTCCAGCATAATTATCTTACAAAAATAATCTTATAATATATAACAACATGCAAACATATGTAAGTCTAATTTAGTGTACATCAGACTACAGTGGTATTTCCCGACAAAATGGCGATGTAAACAAAGTCATGTGACCTTGTGATGTCAGCTGAAACACCCGTATAGAGAGGATTTTCTTCATGTTTGTTTTGGGATTATTCAAAACAATGCATTTGTCTGAATTTGTAGCTTAATTTTAGGTTTGATATCCTGTATAGACCTTTTCAACTTGCCAATTTTAGCCGAACATGATTTGTTCAATATTTTGACCAATCAACTGCTGGGAATTTTGCATTTGTTACCCAACCAATCAGCTGCTGTTGCTGGAGGAACAGTTGTTATAAACAGCAATGCACATACCTATTACCTTCATGTAAAACAGCAATGCACATACCTATTACCTTCATGTAAAACAGCGATGCACATACCTATTAACTTCATGTAAAACAGCAATGCACATACCTATTACCTTCATGTAAAACAGCTTGCATATACCTATTACCTTCATGTAAAACAGCAATGCACATACCTATTACCTTCATGTAAAAGAGCGATGCACATACCTATTACCTTCATGTAAAACAGCAATGCACATACTTATTACCTTCATGTAAAACAGCAATGCACATACCTATTACCTTCATGTATAACAGCAATGCACATACCTATTACCTTCATGTAAAACAGCGATGCACATACCTATTACCTTCATGTAAAACAGCGTTGCACATACCTATTACCTTCATGTAAAACAGCAATGCACATACCTATTACCTTCATGTATAACAGCAATGCACATACCTATTACCTTCATGTAAAACAGCAATGCACATACCCGTTACTTTCATGTAAAACAGCAATGCACATACATATTACCTTCATGTATAACAGCAATGCACATACCTATCACCTTCATGTATAACAGCAATGCACATACCTATTACCTTCATGTAAAACAGCAATGCACATACATATTACCTTCATGTAAAACAGCAATGCACATACCTATTACCTTCATGTAAAACAGCAATGCACATACATATTACCTTCATGTAAAACAGCAATGCACATACCTATTACCTTCATGTAAAACAGCAATGCACATACCTATTACCGTCATGTAAAACAGCAATGCACATACCTATTACCTTCATGTATAACAGCAATGCACACACTTATTACCTTCATGTAAAACAGCAATGCACCTACCTATTACCTTCATGTAAAACAGCAATGCACATACATATTGACTTCATGTAAAACAGCAATGCACATACCTATTACCTTCATGTAAAACAGCAATGCACATACCTATTACCTTCATGTAAAACATCGATGCACATACCTATTACCTTCATGTAAAACAGCAATGCACATACCTATTACCTTCATGTAAAACAGCAATGCACATACATAATACCTTCATGTAAAACAGCAATGCACATACCTATTACCTTCATGTAAAACAGCAATGCACATACCTATTACCTTCATGTAAAACAGCGATGCACATACCTATTACCTTCATGTAAAACAGCAATGCACATACCTATTACCTTCATGTATAACAGCAATGCACATACCTATTACCTTCATGTAAAACAGCAATGCACATACCTATTACCTTCATGTAAAACAGCAATGCACACACTTATTACCTTCATGTAAAACAGCAATGCACATACCTATTACCTTCATGTAAAACAGCAATGCACATACCTATTACCTTCATGTAAAACAGCAATACACATACCTATTACCTTCATGTAAAACAGCATGCATATACCTATTACCTTCATGTAACACAGCAATGCATATACCTATTACCCTCATGTAAAACACATGTGCACATACCTATTACCTTCATGTAAAACGCATGTGCATTTGTTCCTATATACCGTACATTAATTAATCTGTCTGAGATTGATGATTGACAGCTTTTTCAACCAATCACTGCATGAATTTTTCTAGGAACAAAATTTGTGTAACTAAGTGGGGCAAATATCCTACGCAGTACTAGTGCAGTACAGCTAGCTAGCAGCGCGTGCTAGTCAATGCAATTTACTGTGCAAAACAAATTTCTGCATGCACAGACTGAGTGACGGCAAAGTGGTGAATAAAAATTGTGCTGATGGGCCCGCTACGGGTTTTGTAAATCCGATTCCTATTACCCAGAACAGTTAGCAAACGGAATTTTGTTTATCCCTTTTGCTAAAAATACTAAAGATCCGAAGAAGTGCCATAAATGGAATAAAGCTTGGAGCACGTCTTGTGAACCTCTCTGTAACAATCGCCACTGCATCCTCACAATCCAACACGTTCTCCTTGCTTGCCCCCTGTACAACCTTCCCAGAGCTTCCCTCGCTCCCCACAACTCAATTGCTAAGTTCTTCCGGAAAAACCTTCCGGATAAAATAATCTCCTTCTTTCATCATGGATCCCTCTACAACCATATTTAATTCTTCTCTTCCACCCCCTCTCTTCTTTGTTTTTTGTTTTTACCCATGCACCTCCTCTCTCGATTACAGGTTTCTGGCTTTTGTTCTTGAATTTCTCTCATTCTCCCCCTGTTTCCTTTCCTTCCTACCTCTAAAATGATCTGACCTCTCAGGCACAATTTGACCCTCGTTGTCGTGGTGCCGCTAAGACCTCATCAATCAATCATCTTGTGAACACCTAAATATCAATGCATTGGAAAATAATGCATGATTGCAGATTTGAGGTTTGTTTTCCCCACCTAGTTACTGCATTGTTATGGTGGGTTGGTGGGTGTGGCTTATTTTGTAACTCAGAGATGTTAATTATCCAGAGAGGCAAGAACCCCTAGTATTTGATTGGTGGATAAAATTCCCCCATTAAACCATTGGTCCATTATGGACATGTGACTTGTAACATTATGTAAATTAATTTTCCAGAAATTGTTGATTCAGATTTCTAAAGGTTTATGCAAATTTATCCATGAAATTAAAGTTCTTAGCCACTTTTACCTACATTATTACCCATGTGAGCGTTAGAATATCAGGCATGAAGCAACCAATCGAATTAATGATTCCAGTTATTTCAAATCAGTCAAACAACTATTTTAAATCATTCAACAATTAGGTCACCTGTAATCCAAATAATTCAGCATTTTGAACAATCATGAATTGTGAACTCTGACCTTTTGAACTTTGACCTACTTGTCTTCTTCCACAGGCTTTTAATAATCTTATAGAGAATGGCAAGCTAGCCCTGAAAAACACGGATGTTAAACCCTACACGGTCGATGGTAGGGTGTACCTCTCGGAGCTTAGTCACGGTCTCAGACGGTATTACTACTGGACGCCATTTTATGGAGAGGATGCAGTAAGAGACATATGAGTTGGAGAAGACAGCAGAAGAATTGTATAGAATAATCTGTTGTTATTTTTTTCGTCCCGTCAATTTCCTTGAGATTTGTAAGAAAGGAAATAGAGGGCAGCAGATGACTGTATAGAACATTCCAGTTGTTATTTATTCCGTCCCGTCAAATTCCTTGAGATTTGTAAGAAAGGAAATAGAGGGCAGCAGATGACTGTATAGAACATTCCAGTTGTTATTTATTCCGTCCAGTCAAATGCCTTGAGATTTGTAGGAAAGGAAGGGCAGCAGATGAAATAGAACAGGTCAAATTCCTTGAGATTTGTAAGAAAGGAAGTAGAGGGCAGCAGATGACTGTATAGAATATTCCGGTTGTTATTTATTCCGTCCCTGTCAAATGCCTTGATATTTGTAAGAAAGGAAATCTGAAGCAGTAGGAACTGTAAGGATGTGTAATTCTGTACAGAAGCTCTCTAAGGAGACAGTGTTTAATTCGAGAAGAAACTTTCAATAAATAGATAGGCATGCTTTGAGAGAGTTATATTGTATCATATATAAATTGTTTTGTAAAGAGATTGCTGAACTTAGTGGCGCTTTACTTTGCATTTATTTATATTTTTCTAATAATGTTTTGTTTTTACTTTTTCAGTCTTAAATTATCCACAGGGACATAGCCAGTGGAAGCAACCACCCCCTCCCTTTTCCTTTGCTGTCAATTTTTTTTTTTTTAGAATATGGGAAATATGACAGAGACAGCTCCTCCACTTTTATTAATAAGATAATTACAAGAAATTGGATTAAATACCCTTGAAAGCATTTTCTCTCCAAATCATATAAAAATTGTTATATAGTTAACCTCTCATTTTTCTCATCAGGCCCCAGTGGCGGCACTATGGAGTGTGGGGGAATGGGGCATTCCCAATATGAGATCACTTCCCCCCCCCTTACCCCCCAATATTGTTTTGTAAAGTGACATATTTTGTCCAATTTATAGTTTTGGCCCCCCCTTCCTCCATGAGAGGCATTTTCCCACCATGACCAAAATCCTAGTGCTATCACTGTCAGGCCCTTGTGTGTGAAACATGTTGCAGCTTGGTCCACCAGTGCCATGATAAAATGGCCTACCAGTGCATATAGTATAAACACATACATTGGGACAATTTTGGCCTTTTGGTTCGGCATTCCTGTTTTAACATGTATTTTTATAGTTTAGGAAAGGGTGGAGGTTAAATCAGACAAAACAAAAATATTCTGGTGATCACATGTCAGTCTGTATATTTAAATACTGGGACTTGCAAATTGTTTTTTCTTTTAACATAAAACACACCGTTATATGGTTTCTTGTTAAAACAAGAAGAGGGAACTTAATGTAATTCTGGTGCACCATTGATTAATCTTTCGTTTTAATTTTTTGTTGATTTTCAAATAAAAGGGGGAAGGAGGGATTTCCAAAATCAAGTAATGAAAATTTAATGTTGCCTCTAATGTCCATATATCTGTAAACGAATTTGTTGCTGCTGATATTATTTCTAATCTTTTTTTTAAGCAATAGTAAATTCTGTTGACTAGAACTCTCCCTGGAACTGGTTGTCTTGAAAGTGGGACCTCCGTGGTGTAGTGGTTGCAGACCTCCATGGTGTAGTGGTTGCAGACCTCTGTGGTGTAGTGGTTACAGACCTCTGTGGTGTAGTAATTACAGACCTCTGTGGTTTAGTGGTTACAGACCTCTGTGGTGTAGTGGTTACAGACCTGTGGTGTAGTGGATACATACCTCTGTGGGGTAGTGGTTTTGTGGTGTGGTGGTTACAGACCTCTGTGGTGTAGAGGTACATACCCTGTGGTAGTGTGGTGGTTACAGCTAGACCTCCGTGGTGTGTTGGTTACGGACCTCCTTGGTGTAGTGGTTACAGACCTTGGTGTAGTGGTTGCATACCTCTGTTGTGTAGTGGTGACAGACCTCTGTGGTGTAGTGGTTACAGGCCTCTATGCTGTAGTGGTTACATACCTCCATGGTGTAGTAGTAACAGACCTTGGTGTAGTGGTTACAGACCTCCCTGGTGTAGTGGTTACAGACCTCCGTGGTGTAGTGGTTACAGACCTCTGTGGTGTAGTGGTTACAGACTGCCGTGGTGTAGTGGTTACATATCTCTGTGGTGTAGTGGTTACATACCTCTGTTGTGTAGTGGTTACAGACCCCCATGGTGTAGTGGTTACAGACCTCCGTGGTGTAGTGGTTACAGACCTCTGTGGTGTAGTGGTTACAGACCTCCGTGGTGTAGTGGTTACAGACATCTGTGGTGTAGTGGTTACAGACCTCTGTGGTGTAGTGGTTATAAACCTCCGTGGTGTAGTGGTTACAGACAGCGGTGTAGTGGTTACAGACCTCCATGGTGTAGTGGTTACAGACCTCCATGGTGTAGTGGTTACAGGCCTCCATTATGTAGTGGTTAGTGCTTTGTCCTCTCATCCACACGACCCCTGGTTTGTCCCGGTGGGTCTGCAACCAGTGAGTTTACAACTAGTTATCGATGGCTGTGGTTGTCTTGATATAATGTTCATCACTGGATGCCTTCAGGACGTTAAACCATGCTATGTTATGCTATGCTAAAGCTGTACATAAAAGAAAAACAGATCTACGGATGACGAAGATGATATGCCTACCAAATCTATGATATACATTTTAAGATATTTTCTTGTCAAAATATTTTGCATTTACATATGATGTTAAAAATTCATATTCTTTAATAAATAGGTTTATCTTTATCTTTCATTCATAACAGAATAGAGTCTCAGAGTTATGAGAGAATATCAATATCAAGATGAAAAGATCATAAACTATATTGTTTTAATAAATAATAAATAAAGTTACAGCTTTCCAAAAGTTTGTTTGGTGCGATTTTTGAAGATATGAACATGCCAAAAGTAAGAAGGTTTGGTTTTAATTTCTTGTGGTGATGTTTTTACATTTACTAGCAGAGAGGGAGGTCCTTGAAAAATAGATAACAGGGACAGAGTTAATCCACGTTGACAACCACCCTGGTACCTTAACCATTGCAGGTTAGATCTGTTTCATCAAATATATTTATACGTAATGGATTATATGAAGGTTATGAAAAAACACATTTCACCCGCCACAAATGCCATAAACCTACGTTTTTCCCTCTTCTACTTGCTTGTTGCTTTTCTTAAGGCACCAAGAGAGGATTTGCTCTATAGCTCAGAACGCTGTTTGTCGTTTTCGTCGTCTGCTTGGTGACGTCATATTCATATGCATTGCATCGTCATCAAGTGGTGGGTGGCTTTGTTAAACAGAAAGAGGTCAATTCGAGGCACATGTGACTTTTTTTGGTCATTCAAAGCAGAGACGTAGCCTCCTGGTGTCGCATCCCCCACAGCCATGATGATCATGTAATCCATTTCTGGGTCAAACATCTATGTACACCAGAAAGAGAAGAACAAATTGTAAGTGCGAAAAGACATCTGCTGCCGCTAATTTGGGGGTGAAAGTAAGCCTACACTGCATCAGCCCCATTTACGTATCACTTTTCATACACAGTTGATTTTATTTTATTTTTCAAAAATTGCGGTTCTGGTCGGCCAAATTGATACTATACGCGACGACGTGCCTGATGAGCAGAATGAAAATTGTTCATTAGCAATTTCATATGATTTGAAGGGGAAAATCATTTTAAAAGATACTATTATCCCCGTAACCCAGTGGGTGTCGCTTCTGCTGTGGAGACTCACATGTACTTTTTACCAATGCCATTTTCTTCCGATTTTTGTCATCATGTGGACCATCAGTGAATGTTCTTTAAAAAAACACCGTCCCGGCAGCGCTTTTTTTTTCTGCAGACAAAGAATTGCCATAACAGATTTTTTTTTCAGCCAATCATATACAAGAATGACGATGACGTGTTAATTATGAATATTCATATACAACTTACGACATATCGTCTGACAAAATAATTTATTTTGTTTTTTGTTGGACGGAATGCGTAGTCGTAGTGAGTACTCCATGCATACTATACAGGCTATAGTATACAGTCCTATGTTATAGGACTAATGTTGCATATGAATATTCATATTTAATTACGTCATTGTCATTCTTGTATATGATTGGCTGAAAAAATCTGTAATGGCACTTCTGTTCTGCAGAAAAGAAAGACGCGTCCCGGCAGCGATTATTTTTTGCCAAACGAGGATAGCAATGGCACAAATTTCCTCTTGTCTGATTGGCTTAAATTTTGGACCCTAACTCTAACTTGCGTGACTCAAATGAGTGCAATTGTTATTGTGTTTGGGAATAATAAAAGCGTCCTAGCATGGACATGTGTGGAATCAGTATGTTAATTGTTCTGTTTTAACAGCATGACCTATTAAAATTTGATATATTAACGTTTGACAAAATAATGGTCACATCAGTGGCACAAATTTAAAATAGGGAAGTATATTTTTGTCCGACTAAGTAATGGTCCTGAATTAACTGATTTCAAAATAAAATATTCAATATAATAAATATTCAATAATTAATGCAATCGGTATGCAGTATTAATTTTTAATACAATTGATATGATGTATTGGAAATCAATATCTTCAACAAACAATCTTGTAAATTTTGTAAAATGGTTGGATAGAAAGCATACGGTGTAGAACAAGGTGTAATCTTAACATTTCCTAACAAGTCACTTCACCGTAGGCCTATAGTGAGGAAGGGACGAAATTGCGCTAAGATACAAAAATACACCATACAAAGGATACAAAATCAGAACAACAGTGTATGTGGGGAGGGGTGGAGAAATGCCCCATTGCCACCCCGTAATATTTCGCCTATGATGACCAATATTGGTAGCAAAATATGTACTGCCGTATTGTCGTGGAATATGGCACCCACAGAGACGGCAGGCATCCTCTCTGGGCTGCTGACGACCAAAGCCAGAAGACTCTCCAGTACCAAAAAGAAACATTCATGGGTTGTCAGATTTTTGATCATGACATTATTCTGAAACAAAAAGAAGCGAAGCTTTAGGAAAAATCACAATTATGCAGATATATACATCTATGCTTTTTTAAAGAAGATTAAGTGATCAGGTGATAGCTTAAAGCCTAGTTTCCAGCGATTTATTTGTACCGTACTCGACCAGTTCGGGAGCAGCCCGAAAAACTGAGTACTTTGAAAACCCCCAAAAATTGGGTACTTTTATGTATTACGTCATCGCATGAGCCTACACATTTGACTAGCCCACACTAAACATGAGGTTTTCATTTTCAAACTCTGGATTGTCCAAAATTTCAATGGATATCCTGAAATTTTGGAGACTGATAGTAAATAGATATTCAACCCTTTTTTTTTTTTTTTGTAATTCACGGTTGTCTTTTTGAGAAAATCAATCAAACAGATTATAGGCAGTCTGTTTTGTTCATTTTCTCAAAAAGGCGATGATGAATTTCAAAAAGCAGCGGCAGAAAGCTTTAATATCTATTTACTATCCGTCTCCAAGATTTCAGGATACCCATTGAAATTTTGGACAATCCGGAGCGGAAAATGAGAAACCCCGTATGTTTAGTGTGGGCTAGTCAAATATGTAGGCTCATGCAATGACGTAATACATAAAAGTACCCAAATTTTTGGGTATTTCAAAGTACCCAATTTTTTGGGTTGCTCCCGAACTGTCGACGTTTTAAGCGCCGTGCTCTAATAAGCGTCCACCCAACATTTTTTGATTGATAACAATCTATTCGATCAATTTGAAGACATAGAATAAGCTTTGTTACATTATTTGCGTCTGACGCGCACGATGTTTTTGAGGTGGTTATTGTGGGCTTAGTATAGAACCGGTGCACAATCATCGAATAGCACAATGCCATGTACTGCACACGGCCCTGACCAAGGGCGCTTATAGGGAAGAAACTTTGTGCCTAGAAGTTATCTACTAACTGGTGTAGCGGTTATCATACTTTGTGCCTAGAGGTTGTCTACTAACTGGTGTAGCGGTTATCATACATGTCTACAAGCCCCCGAAAGCCCTCGCAAATTTGACATTTCAAGGGCAAAAACGTATGTCACAACGCATAGTAAGAAGGTGTATGATACAATTCAACATGTTCAAAATTCATGTCAAAGAGAGCTATAATACACCATATACAAAACACAAAATCATGAAAACGCATAATGTGGAAATATGTTTGATTGTTTACGTCTGTACATGGTTAGGTTTATCGTCACTCTTTGAAAAATATGGGTTGTCTAAAAGAAAGGTTTTCAATAATTTACTACAAACTTCTTGTCAAACTTTTAAATGAGCCTGTTCTGTACCACGTGTACTCCGACACCCACCTCCCCTCTCTTAAGTACAAATCGCACAAATGTTTAATATATTTTTACCGACGGAGGAGCCTTTTTCTGAGAAAGTGCCCTAAAAATATAATAAGCACCTGGAATGTCAAAGCTTGTTGAACCGACGGCACCGATCTGAACCGACGGATTGAAATCTGAACCGACGGATTGAATTATTGGCAAGGGGGAGGGGGCGATCGCCCCGTCGCCCCCTTCTGGCTACGCCACTGCCTCTTACCATGCTGTAGTCGATGGTGAGGGTGACTGATAATTTCTGTAGTTCATTAAACTTTCTCCCCAAATCTCGAGAGATTTTAAAATCATGACACCATCTAGAGTTTAAGATTTCTGAAACACTGTAAGGTTAACATATTAAGCAATCATAATTTTGAAACAAATATTGATCTTTAGAAACTTAGTTCAACGTGATCACTCCAAACTTCGATTAATCAACAGCTGTTGAAATTGAGCGTCAAAATGTCTAGTGAGAAGATAGCTTCTTTCCGGTTACATACTCTCTTCCCTGTTGGGAACATGGCAACATTTCCCGAAATTTGAAGGATTTTTTCCCGCATTTGAAAAAAGATCATTTCCGAACTCTGAAAGAAGAAACAAAATCAAAAATTGATGAAACTTCTCCTTAAATTGAAGGAGATGTCTCAAGAATTGAAGGAGATTTCCCGATTAGCACTGAGCAACGTTTGATGAAAACATGTTTACCTGGTGCAACTTATGCTCTTGTAACTGGGAAATATTGTGGGTGCATGCCCCCAAAAGCGAGAGGTGATCCTTCCTACACTCATGGGATTAATGCATGCATTCAAATGTGCTTACTTTTCATTTCTCCCATCATGTTGGAATATCTCATAGCCCTTGAGGCACAAGTTGCAATGGGGCTTCACACAACAATGACAAGCAGACCAGACCGTCTTCCTATATTTTAAACTGTTATGATAATTTCATCTAATTCAAAATCATCTACTGAAAAAGGCTACTTAGGAATTATGCGTAGGAAGCAGGGGGGGAAGGGCAGGGGTGAACTGCCCCTGAGACGACTTCGTCATTTAGGTTGCAATATTTGTGACTAGGAAATGTTGGGTTCTTGCCCTCCGAGAGCGTTCGGTGATTCTGCATTCGCCCCTGGATTAAATGATATAATGCACTAATTCAAATGTGCTTACTTGCATTTCTCCCATCTTGAATATCTCGTAGTTGTAGAGACGGCGACATTTAGGGCATCGCATGAGGGATGCTACTATGATGAATGCCACGATGATGACCACGAGCGTAAACACGTAGACAAGGATTGGTTTATTCCCTTTCATCTTGTTCGTCAATAGAGTGGTGCGTCCTGCATGCAAAGAGTTCAATAACAAATCATATGGTTTATTCCTTCTTCGAAATAAATCATTTCCATAGGTGCAGGAACCGGGGAATGCAAGGAGGGGCAAACGGGATACAGGGTGTTACTTTTCTCAAAAGTGTGTCCCTTTTGAAAATGAAAAGTGCCCCTCAATTTATATCAAAGACGCAAGAACTGGTGGAATGTGCGCACACTTTTACAAAATTATTACTGTTCAAGTGAAGTGCCCCTTAATTACTGACCCATAAGAAACTGGCGAATATTGTCAGCCCCGTGTACGGCAGTAATGTACCGCCATTGAAAAGTGCCCTTTTAACTTTACTTTGCTGTTTTAGGCGCACCTACAGCTTGGGATGGGGATATATGCATATAACTTAGAAAGTTTTCCCGTAAAGGGTGCCCCGACACACTTTTCGAAAGCCAACCAGCATGCAAAGTTAGGCCCTGCATGGACCCCAAGTGGGCTGCTATTTTGGGCCATCGTGGGGCCCAGTCGGTTTTGGCCAGGTTGCCCAACTGGGCATCAGGTGGGTTAACCGGTAAGGGCCCTTGCGGAACCAATATGGGGCTCAGGTGGGCCCAGTAAGTGTTGAGCTTGCCCAATCGGGCCCACATGGACCCCAAGTGGGTAGCCTGCATGTAAACTTTGCCTAATCAGCCGCTGGACCCAATCGGGGCCCAAGATATAACTATTGGCCTAAATGATTACGAAATTATACTCTACAAAATAGGCCTACTGTAGATGGTTTAGAAAATAATTCCTTCTATTGGCATGATTGGTTGTTAAAGTAAGGCGACGCAATATCATTAAACACTTCAGACAAGATGACCGCGGCCTTTCATTTTTTCTTCATATGAAAAAAGATGAATGTTATTTGATTAATCGGCGTATGGGCTATCGTTAAACTTGTAAGGATGACGAAATTTCAACTGTTTAATGTACTAAACAAATTCAGTCAACTTTAAGTATATAAATCAAAAGCTAGACTATGAAAACATCAGTGCAGAAAAAAAAAAAAAACACGTCAGAATTTTAAGTCAATACTTATTTCCATGGCAGCTATAATGAACCAAAATGATATTCTTTAAAGGGGAATCTAGTCTTAAGAAAGTTGACCCGTCACAAATAAATTCGAATTATCTGTATAGGGGTCTGTATATAACAATGTTTCAGTTGACGTCATCAGGCCACATGACTTTGTTTTCATCGCAGCGTAGCTGGACAAAGAACATTTTGTCGTCTGCTGTCTTTTGAAAGATATTTATACCGGAATCTTGCTGTGCCGTTGGGTGCACTAATAGACACATGTTTTAATTAAAATTCACTGATTAAGATTGCTTGGATAGTAATTTTGTCTCTAAAATAACATTTTGTATCAAAAAATTAATTAATCTGGCCAGTTTATCTAAAGTAACCAGCGCGTGTTTTTATATACCAAGCGCGTGTTTTACACACACGTGCGTGCTAGTGCGTGCTTTAGTAGGACCGGACTGTTTGTTTTACGTGTGATGTGACTGAGCTGTGTAAAGATCAGACGCGTGAAAAGCTCAACTGAAGCTTTTCCCTGCAAAATAGCTTGTTTAGAATCACGTGATGAAATCCCTCAATACATATAAATTGATTGGCTTGTTGGTGATTGTGTAAATATTTCGACCAATCAGAAACGTTGGGTTGTAGTCTTACCTTTAAACATCTATATTCCAGGAAATATTTGTTCTCAAGTTGTCAAGAACATAAGAACAGCTTGACAAAATCACGGCTTCAAGCAAGGCTATATCAAGAATTTGTTATTTAGATTCCTGGGTAAAGTACATTCTTCAGTTGCTCGCAGTCAACCGTATTATCATATCAATTCCTTCCTTATTTGGGAGATTTGCATAATGCATACACTACAAATAGTTCCAACAGTGTTGTGCAGCTTTATTCTGCAATGCATACTTTTCCGGGTTGAATTTAGTGGCGTATTCAAGGTGGGCTGACTGGCTAAGTTAAAGGCCTACATCGCAAATTAATAAACATAAACATTTGCAATTCAAATTGTACAATTGTTTACCGATTTTGATAAAAATGCAATATTTTTTAAAGCAGCGGATACTAATATAGGCCTACGTTTACAGACCAATTCAAATTACTCACAGCTTCACCTAGGACCTAAATTTTTCGACAAAATAATCATCACCTTTTCGCGCCGAAAAAGGGGTCTCTCGTTGTAGTTTCAGGGGAGGCCAGGATAGACGGGGTAAAACACAACAAGGAAATATGGTTCATTGACTGATATTATATACCCGTTGCCAGTTTGCTCTGAATATGAAGGAAATTTGTCGGGAAAACTGTCATCTGAAAGGATTTCTCCTCGAATTTATACTTTATTCAAAGTTGGAAGGTCTAAACAGGAAATTATCAAGACGCAATTGGTAATACTGAAGGGAAATTTGGCAACATTTCCCAATACTGTTAGCAGCACCCTTTCATGGAAACTAAATTTAACAGATTGTGCCATTTTCCCGCTTTTAATCCCTTGTACCTCCGACAAAATGCTGATGATAGCAAACTTGCACATCAGTCTACATGTCATAAAACAATTACGTCATTTTTTGACACTGACTTGGAGAAATTTGTAAAAGCATCAGTGTTGAGCATGTAGAGCAAAGTGACCTTGACACGTTTGAATTATTGATTACATTTCGGTGAGAATTCGAGAAATCATTTCCTCATCTTAGAAAACGAAACTATAACAGCAAGAGCTTTTCTTTTCTTGAAAGTTTCGTTTTAGATCGAGGTTGAAAACATAAGGATCATTTTTTATGTCACGGACAAGGCCGGATTTAGCAATGGGCAACGTGGGCAGTTGCCCATGGGCCTCCACAACCAGGGGCTTCCACATAATTTATGAAAAACAATTGTAGGGAAAATGTGGTAGCAACCTGTTAATTTGCATTTGTATGAGTGGTCTGGTGGTAGCAACCTGTTCATTTGTACTGCAAATTAGGCAGGCAAACAAGCTTACAAAATGAAAATTCTTGAACATAAATTTACTTTAAAAATCACAAAATACTGCACCATTTTGCATCTAAGCACCCTTAGTTATTCCGAAGGGGTACACCCCCTCCCCCACGACGGCGGTCATTAAAGTAGTGTAGGCTTCCACTTCTGAAGTTTCCCATAGGCAGATGGGCCTCCACATGTCGAAATCCGGCCCTGGTCACGAAATTATTAAATCAATATTGACCGAACTTTAAACAGCAAAACTGATAAAATACATGTCACAAGCTCAAAATTGGGCCATTTTCAGAATTAAATCAGTGCATTTAATCATGAACTTCATATAGAAACTCGGAAAGTATTCCCGTGGAATCACAACGACACAAACTCAATGTTTCAAAGCTACTGTAGTAACCGCTACTGTAGTAACCGCTACTATAGTAACCGCTACTATAGTAACCGCTACTATAGTAACCGCTACTATAGTAACCGCTACTATAGTAACCGCTACTATAGTAACCGCTACTATAGTAACCGCTACTATAGTAACCGCTACTATAGTAACCGCTACTATAGTAACCGCTACTATAGTAACCGCTACTATAGTAACCGCTACTATAGTAACCGCTACTATAGTAACCGCTACTATAGTAACCGCTACTATAGTAACCGCTACTATAGTAACCGCTACTATAGTAACCGCTACTATAGTAACCGCTACTATAGTAACCGCTACTATAGTAACCGCTACTATAGTAACCGCTACTATAGTAACCGCTACTATAGTAACCGCTACTATAGTAACCGCTACTATAGTAACCGCTACTATAGTAACCGCTACTATAGTAACTATAGTAACCGCTACTATAGTAACCGCTACTATAGTAACCGCTACTATAGTAACCGCTACTATAGTAACCGCTACTATAGTAACCGCTACTATAGTACCCGCTACTATAGTACCCGCTACTATAGTAACTCTTTCAAATTATTACAAGACGCCAAAATATCCAGCGACTTGTACTTTTACTTCCGCGTGCCAGTCTTGGACAATCTATTTGAGACGCTCACTATTTAAGAAAAAATCGAAATATATCCGAATACACAACCAATAACCACCTCCCTTCTCCCCCCCCCCCCCCCCCCTTCCCCCCCTCCTTCCTCTCCTCCTTGGCCCCCTTTCAATGTTGGACCAAAAATTTTCTGCAAAACTTTCTTTTGAATAAACGGTAGTTTACAGGTTTAAGTCAACTTTATATATGCCAACATTGAATTGGAGGGGAGGGGGAGTGAGAAAGAAAAGGATGCTTGGCGGTATGGAGGAGGGCAAAGAGGTGAAAATGAATTTAAAATCATACTTTTAATGTAATCTATAAATAAACATTCCCCATGTCTACAATAACCCAATAAACATATTTTATACGAAAAATAAAGAAGCAATTTTGACAACAGATTTAAGAGAAAGCACAATATTGAATACTAAGTGTCTCGAGAAATTTTGTCTAAGATTGTAGGCATATCAAAAATAACCACTTGCTCCTCAATAAATAAAATGAATACAGCAAGGTATAACTTGAAAGTCAGAACAATAACTGCTCTTTATAAGGTTTATACAAGTATGCTTTTCGCGAATGTTTTTATAAATAATTGTAGCGGAAAACTGTTTAAATCTTCTTCAGGCACTATGGGCGATGGTTGTTCAATAAAGACTTCCAACAATGAGGAAGACATTATCATCAGTTTCCTGTGTTTAAAGATTTTGTATGAAGAAAAGCAATAGGAAAATTATAAAATTGAGAGTTGTCTCCGTCATAAATGCTACAAACATCATAAAATCTTCTTAGCTTCTATTAACTCGGAAAATAAGTTTGGCTAATTAATAGATAAAATCTGTGCATCACGAGCTTTATATACTGATATAGTATCTCTGAAAGTATTCCTACGACGCAAAATGAATTCTTCAAAGCCGTGCATGAACGAAGATATATATATATATATATATATATATATATATATATATATGTATATATATATATATATATATATATATATATATATATATATATATATATATATATATATATATATATATATATATATATATATATATATATATATATATATATATATATATATTATTTTATTCAATGTTCAGGCCTTCAGCCTATTACATTCAAATATAACAAATATAAGTACATTGATTTAAGAATTTCTGATCAAAGAACAAATTTAATGATGTTGTAAACACGAAAAAACACGAACGTAAACACAAAATACATGCCCATACCAAAGAAAAAAAGTAATGCAAAATAAATGAATTTAAAAAAAAAAATGGATAATGGGAACGTTGAACAATAAAGTAATTACTAATTTATACAACATAGTAATTATGCTAAAGATTCTTTGCGCTTTTAAAGAGCTTTGTATATGAACCTGGCTAAATTTAAACAGAAAGATATGCTTGTAATTCTTAGAAGTGTTTCAAACGAAGCATATGAGTGATGGTGATAAAAACGCTGAGGAATGAAAACTGTACGAATGTCTCATAGAAGGGATTCTAGCACAAAGTGATATTCATCCTCTAATCGATGTAGATTCATAATCCTAAATTTCTTAGAATATTTTTCCGTCTGCCAGTATGGAAATTCAAAGGGAGTACGCCACAACGAAGGCGTGTGATATAAGAACATCAATGCGGATTATCAAAAAATGTTAAATACGATTCATATGTGAGATAATGTTTGAAAATTATAATCAACTAGACGCTTGAGTGAATTTATTGCTCATTGATGGTCAGAAAATCTTAACGATAAATCTTGCAGGAACACAGATTCATCTCCTGCACCTTGCTGAAACCATACCTCTCCGAAGCGTAAACTCATTAAGCGATGTCTTATAATCGCAATCCAAGAATTTACGCAAATATCCACTTTGTGATAAACATTGTTGTATGAAACATAAGTGTAGCGACTCTTATCATGTTTCCAAAACTTTTAACCAATATTTAACGGAATTTCTTACTGCGTAACAATAAAGACTTACTCTTCCTAATTCCCCTCTTGCTACAACATTTACGGAATTACTTGGTAATCTTAGGGTGAATTAACAAAAATGGTCATGAACACTTTCAATCTCAGAACTGGTTTGTGGTCCCCATAACTCAAAGCCATACATCAGAACCGGTAAAAATTTATAATAAAAAAGTAACATACATTGATAGCAAGATAGATAATCATCTTTTGTGATATTGGTTTTAACCGAGAAAGTAGCCTTACGGGCGTTATCAGCAACATCCTTTTGAGCAGCAGTCCATGATCCACCCATGCAAGAAAACAAAACTCCCAAGAACTTATAATTATTTACCACTATAACTTTTTTCATTCAGAAAAAAACTTTCAGCTTTGGCAAGTCTACCCCTTTTCTAAATACCATCACTTTAGTCTTCTTATTATTAATCACAAATTGATTTTTCTTGCAATAAGAACAAAGGCTATCAATAAGTTTTTGCAGCACGTAGGTATTCTCATAAAATTAATGACTAGGTCATCGGCATACAGCTGTATGCCAGTAAGCAAAACATTTCCTTATTTTCAACATTCACCCCAATGTAATATTCACCTCGTAAATGATATTCAATATCTTTAATAACAAAGTAAAAAAGTATGGGTGATAAAACACAGCCCTGTCTAACAACAAGTTTATGACAAGCGAAGGAATTTCCAGAAATTTGAAAAAAAAAGCTCAAGAAAATAAACTTCAGGAAATTTTCAGTATATTGAAGAAAGGGATTTTCTGATCAGCAGCTTTTGATGGAAAGAAAGGCGTATCCAGAGAGGGAGGGGAGGCGTAGCCAGAGAGGGAGGGGAGGGACAGGATGTTATGGACACCAATCCACCATCAAAGAAAAATTTAACACAAAAATGTCTATATATCATAAACATGCATGGCCTTATACAAACCCAAAAATATCTTTTGCTTTTCAAAATCTTGCATTTATGGTGGGTCACTTCATACGAACAACATATCATGTCATAGGCGGTGGAATCGGAGGGAGGAGGGCAGGGGGCCGGCCCGAAATCAATTTTATGGGGCTGCCCCTCCCCCTCCAAAATAAGAAGACAATTTTTATTTGGGGCTACATTAGATAAGGGGATAAAAACATCATTTTGATTAAAATAAATTATCTCCCAAATTTGGTTTAAAATTGCCCAAATTTGGTTAGAAATTGTCCAAATTTGGTTTAGAATTACCCAAACAATTTTTCAGAATTACCGATTTTTTTTTTTTTAAATCATCCATTGTTTTTTAAACTGAAAATACCCTAATTTGGTTCAAATTCACTGAAGGGTTGTTTATAAAACCACAGACCAAATGGGGTTCAAAATCGCGCAAGCTAGATTAGTTTACAATTTGCCAAAATGTTGTTGAAAATTGCCAATATTTGGTTAATAATCGTCAAACTTTGCTTTTAATACAGATATTTAATATAAAATTCTCCAATTTTCTTTTAAATGCCCTCAATTTGGTTAAAAATTGCCAAAATTTGCTTTAAAAAAATCGTTTAAACACTTTTCATAGGTCACCAAAAGTTTGTTACAAATTATTGGTTTAAACCTGTCAAATTTGGTTGAAAGTCGCAGAGATTTTTTGAAATGGGTTGGAAATTGCTAAAGCTTGGTTAATAATTGCCTAATTTTGGTTAAAAAAACCGTCCAAATTTGGATAAAAGCCATCCAAAGTTTGTTTAAAATCTGGAAACATGTTGAAAATTGCGCATATTTTTAAAATTGGTAGAGATTTTGAAGAAAAAAATTGCCTAAATTTGGTTATAAAGATCGTCTAACTTTGCTTAAAAATTGCAGATATTGTTTTAGAAATTTATCTAAAAACGGCTAAAATTCGACAAAATGTGTTAGCTAAAGTCACCCAAGCAGGGTTGTCTATTATCAAATTAATACTGATACATTTTTGTCACTTTGTGCAGCAGCTTGTAAATAATGTTGCATATGTTTCGTGTAGCCAAAAGTCACATTATGAAGTCATATTTTCGGCACTTTTTGCCCCCTCTGGCTGTGTGGCGCCGAGAGCTATATACGTCACTACCAGGCCGCCAATATTTGTTTCGGGTGGCCTTCCCGTTCAAACACATCATTGGCAATATAAAATTGTGTGCATGGGGATGAGAAGGGGGAGGGGGGTGATGGTGGTGAGTCTTTGTTATGAAATTTCTTGAATCTTGCCCCCCATATGAAATATCTTCCGCCGCCTATGCATGTGAGTACCATATAGTCCCTCCTCTGGCTGTCTGGCTACGCTATCAACAGTTGCTAATAATCTCCTTTAGTTTTGTTCATCATATTTTTGAGAAAAAATCCTGAAGTTTTTCTTTAATTTCTAAAAACAATCTTCAAATTTCGGTAGCACATTTAGCCACTTTTCGGTCAACTTTGGCTGTAGCCCCCGCCTGGCGCCAACCCTGCTTTCTAGCCTCTGATTTGGGTTTATTATGGATAGCAAGGAGCTTATCATTATTATTTTTAATGAAAACCCTCACTCTAACACCTCCCCCCCCCCTCTTCTTTTTTAAAATCCTGGATCCGCCACTGGTACCTTATATAATAACATGCCTGCTAAGAAAATAAAAAGACCAACGTCACAGGGGGCAAAAGAGGGGAAATTACCCCAAATATTTCCCAGGAAAATTGCAACGGTAAACCAAATTAACATCAAATATTTAAATCTACAATTTTTAGGAAATATTCCTCTAACTTTCGTGAAATCTCCTTCAATTTTCAGGAAGTTTTCTTCATTTTGGGGCAATTTCCTTCATCTACGGGTATTTTTTAATTTAATTTCTGGAAAATGTCTTTGGTGTTTGTGAAATTTGATTAATTTTCGGCAATTTTATTCAATTTTCAGAAAATTTCTTTCATTTCTGGCAATTTTCTTTGGTTTTACGTTAATAAATTTCCAGTTTTACCTCCCAACCGATAAGAAAGCAGGCAAACAGGAAGGTACCGTAAAATCCTCTCTGGGAGACAGTTGATCCACAATGGTGCCTAGTGTCAACACTGGTTGTGTGATTATGATATCATCAACACCAAGCATATACATTCAATTTTTTTTCTCTCATTATCACTCAAACACCAAAAATCATGTTTCATTTTTTTCATATGATAGTTTCCAGCAATAATCGCTGTATCACGCAGAAGAAATCGAATATGCACTGTTTTTAATTTCTAGCGGACTTTATTTTCCAGCAAAACAGAATGCTTTAATTCAAATTATCCTATCATATGAAACTGGACATACCAATTTCTTTCCAATAACAATGCCTCAAATCATAACCAATGAAAATGCTCAATATCAACATATATCTGGAAATCGAACATGTCTGCATGTGTTTAATTTGTGATTGATATGACAATTTCATAGTGATATAACCAGTTTTGTCAAGCTTTAATCACACAATTTTTTTTTTTTCTTTCTGGACTTATGGCACACTAGGCAAACCAAACCCATCCCAAAGGTACGTGACAATATTTCCCCCAGAGGAGCTCTTGACTTGAATGTTTTAATGGGGGAAGGAGGGGGTAACAAATATTTCAATTGTTGACTACGTGACTTTCAACTTTGTATAAAACGCTAAGAGCCGAGTTAGGAATAAACCAATTTCATAATACAAAATAGCCATCTTCGATGTTGAAACTTACTGCGTTTAATTTTTCCTGATTTCGCACAATATAAAATGAAACATTCCTTACTAAAATACATTTTAATTTTTCCACAAAGTGTTCAGAATTTGTACCTATTCTCATGTTGTCCTCCTTTTTTGTGGCTGGCTCCAAGGAGATAATGAAAAACTTACCCTTTCTACCTGGATCAAGTACTTTAAGGTTTCCTCTGTTGGCTTGGACCCGTGATGGGGCAGTATTTGAGTGGTAATGTTGAACTTCTGCAAATGGTTATTTTTTCAAATATGAGAAGCTAAAAAGGATGTTTTCAAAATCAGGCACTCTAAAATAAGAAATTGCATGGGATAAGGTGTGACAAGCAACACACAAACTTGAAAGAAAGTACAAACTTTAAAATGGCGGTTATTTTTTTTCTTCTATCTTATGAAATCACAACTCTGGATTATAAGGTATGTTATTGTACAGTATGACTTTTAAGACTCTTCGCCATACCGTAAAGAAAAAAATGCAAATTGATCAAAACATCTTGGAATTTTGATTCAAACAATTAAATGTTACGTATAATTATACTGGGCCATTCTACAGTCTGCATATTCAAAACTGATTTTGCATCAGCTCAATTTACTTGCTAAATGTTTGATTATGTGTGTATTTCCTGGTTATAGTATTCGTATTTTTATAATTTTATTTTAGAATGGTATGGATATAAATATAAATATTTTTTTATATTTGGGATATCTATTCAAATTTTTACTTTTTTGTTCACAACTAAAATTTTTGACAAAAATTTGATGACTGAAAAACGAAACATTATACTATTGAAAGGTTAGCTTGGATTCAGCATTTGTATGCCTCTCCTCCTTTCAAATCAGTCTAGCTACGCCACTGCACTGTAACCCAAACATTATAGAAATCCGTTTTATTAAACTCAGAAACTATTAATGAATGCATATGTCTTCTGAATTTAGATTTCATACTTTCGTCTCACATCAACCAGGATTGGAAAACAAAAAATAGAAGTCACTCGCCAAACTATTGGCGAGTAATGTACATTATGCTATGATATTTCTATTTTTTTCGAGCGAGTAGGCGAGTGGATTTTCCAAGCCTTCCTAGGTATTACAGTGCAATTGAGTTGTTAATTTAACTTGAGACCAGTCTGCAATAAGTATGCAAAAAGGAGTTTTGAATGTACTTTCCAATATAAAAGTATAAAACTATCAAGATCAAGAAATATAAAGCAATGACAGCAAGACTTAATACATACATTCAGCAATTAACCTTCTTTTTGAACTTGAGTCGTGACCCAGTATAATGTAATCATTTCCTTGTATAGTTTCTTCATCAAGAAGAATGAAGGTTTCCTTGTCAATCACATTTTCTGATACAAAAGAAAATAAAGAATACTGTACAAATGCATGGTCTTGCAAACAAGAAGGCTAAACTTCATATTTGATTATTCAAAACAACTCACTAGTTGTTCTGCTCCTTATAGCTTCAAACAGTCAGACCCGATCAGATACATAACCAGGTCGGGTCAGATTTTTCCTCTTTATTTTCTTTATTCTAAAAACTTAAGTTGTTGTGGAAGTTGGTGCTGAGTATTATATTAGCAATAGATGAAGCCCTTATTGTGTGGTTATTTTAATTCAGATGAAGTGGTCTCACTATTTGCTACATTAAGTTTGTGGTTATGATTTGCTGGAAATTTTTTTTAAGGAGAAGGACAAGTCATGTCAAACATTTCAAATATTGGGTGCTTCATTACGGCCTGTACCATTGTTCTGCCAGTATGCCTACCGGTATTTTTATGTCTTTCCGTTTCTGTTTCCTGAGTATCTGCTGACGATTAAATAATAAGTCAATAAAATGGCACTCTTAAAGAATTAAATTCTTTAAAACAAAGACCGACCTTTCAAATGAGTAGTCGTTGACAGTGAATTTTATCATTTCCAATATGATTTTACATACAGTAGCTAATATATCGGGCGGTTGAAAACAATTTTAAACATTTTTAGGCACCCTCTGGTCCACCAAAACGATCAAAGCTAGACACGCCTCTGCGTGAAACTCTTAGAAATGGCAAGATAAATTCGTTAATAGTCTCCCCCTGCAAAAAATATTCAAAAAGTTACATCCTTGGGTGCAAAATCAGAGAAAATCTGAGACACCATTTTTAGGCCTTAAAAAATGAAAGTCCAGTAGGTTGTTTTATTACTAAAATTAAGTTAAATCAAAGTTATTGCATTTGATCATGAACAAATATGAAATTTGGGATGAAAAAAATAATTCCAAATATATATTGATTGTTATTTAGTCATTTATTAATTAGTTATGTCAATAAATCTGAAAGACGCTTAAAACAAACAACTCTTTGAAGTCTGACATGGCTTTTAAAATAGTTTCTAAGGAAGAGTGTTTTTGATTTAATTTTTTTTTTGCAGCGAATGGAATGCTAACGACTTCATCTTGTCAAAGTTTACGAGTTTCATGACCAGAGATGCAAGAGTTTTTAAATGAGAGTAAAAAATTAACAGCATGGTCCTGGTGGGGGACATGGGGGCACGTGAACTTCCTGAGTGTCCGAAATTAAAACATAAATGGCTATTTTGACCTTTTTTTATGGGGGGGGGGGGTAATACTTTGTATCATTTTAAAGTATTATGATGCTATATCAGATTGATTGAGGTGCTAATTTGGTACTTAAAAAAAAACGTGTATTGCACACATTCAGAGTCTTTTGGAGGCATCTAAAAATTGGAAAATGCGAGGTTTTTTGAGGACTTCAGGACTTTGTCCCTCCCCTCCCCCTTCTCAAGATCGAACCCTTGACGGCGCCACTGCTTCGACGCACAAACAATAAACCATTCCCGTCAAGGCGATGACGTCAAGGCGATGCAAAATATATTAAAAAAAAGAATATCATTAAAGCCCTAGTTCAATGGCATAAAGGCAGTACACTTTAATCTGTTTATTGGGATAACAAACGAGTGTAATTTCAATGAAGGTAAGGACTTAACAGCATCCCCATTGAAATGGAAAGAGAAATTATTGGCTTACAGTAAACAAAGGGTCAAAACTATGAGCAGCATGTGAAAACGACGATATTTGAAAAAGGTAAGATTAGAAATATATTTTAGTAATCTTAGTAATATCTTAGTAATATCACTAAAAGATTTACCATAAATTGGCCTACACTGGAAATATACGTGGTATTAAACATTGTAACACTGTAGTAAAAAGACAAGTAGAAGAAGCTGACAACTATTTCATGATGGGAATTTGAAAGTTTCCTTATTTAATCTAAACTTCCGGGTCTTGTCTATAAATTAATACTTAAAAACATTATCTGTTCATGCTGTTGCTTACCGAGAAAACCCCATTGATTGGATATCAAACATTTCCTCCTGCTGGCTTGAATATAGCGCTTCCAAGCTTGAGAAAATGTGTTTATTCTATTGTTAAAAGGTAATTTCAGAAAATGACAATGTACATCGACTGCAATTTTAACAGGTAGAAAAAACAATTTAAAAAAATCCATTTTAGGTTCCAAGTTTACGGCTGATCAAAGTTTAAAATTTGTTAAAAGCATATTCATTAACCACCTAAATGGTGATATGAAGGTATCCACTAATTAAGGTTTAAATCATTTTAATTCTATCAATTTTTCTCATCAAATTCATCCACATATAACAATAATGATCACTTATAAGGTTTGATCTCTGTCACAAGTCTGTTAATATCCTTCGAACTATACCAGTTTACTGGCGAAATAATACGCATGGTTAACACCAATAACTGTATGATACAACGGATAGCTACTTTACTGACGACATTAAAACAGTAACTTCAGAACACAAAGATAAAATTTTCAACCAATATTCATGTCATGACGTGTGTTTCTCCTTAAAAATTTAATCAGCAAATCATAACCACAAACTTACTGTAGCAAATAGTGAGACCATTTTATTTTAATCAAAATGACCACACAGTAAGGACTTCATCCATTGCTAATATGATATTCAACCCAACTTCCACAAGAACTAAGGTTTTTAGAATAAACAAAATAAAGAGGAAAAATCTGACCCAACATGCTTATTTATCAGGTCGGGTCTGACTGTTTAAAACTTTAAGGAGCAGAATAACTAATGTATCTCTGCCCATCGTAAAGAACAGTATGCAATATTACCGACGTGTCAGCGTACTCCCTTATAACAAAAGCCGGAAGTCGTAAACTATTCATAAGATAAAGTTTAAAATATGTACTGTACCTCATCATCGGAGAAAATGGCCTCCACATTGATGGCTGGCATCCTCCTCAGGGTTCCTGTCAACCAAAGCCGGAAGACTCCCCAGGACAATGAAGAAACAGTCATGGGCTGTCAGATTCTTAATTATGATGATATACTGAAATGTAAAAATGTCAAAGATAACAACAAAGAAGATCAAACATGAAAATATGAGAATGTTCATAGTACAGTAATAAAGTTTCTTTTCATGAAAAAACCTATTGAATTCTTTGTGAAAGACCTTGATGCATTTTGAAATATAAAAGGGGAATGTTTACTTGAAAATGGCTTGCACAATTAAGTTAAAATTTTGAAAATTGAAAGTTTAACTTGATTAACTTGGTTTGTGTTGATTTTCAGGTAATATTTTCTTCGAAGTAGCTTTTCCATTCTTATAGTATATAGGAACATCCATTGTTGCATTCGGCAGTAACACATCGGGACTGTACCATGAAAATATGTCCTGTTCATTTTTGATAGTGGTGCGTAAAAGATATGGTCAAAATGCATGTTATTATTCTTGACAAGCCAAAAGAACTGACAACAATATTGTAGGTATTGTTACATAAATAAATAAATTAATACTGTTTTGACAACCGACACAACCACCGTTTCCAACTTGAAAATCACCCCAGTGCTAATATTTAAATTAACACCTCATACCCACACTCGTCCTCGTACCTACATGTACACTACGTAAAGCTCAATATGATGGACTGTCCACGTTCTATGCTCATTAAAGACATAATAAACATTGTTCCTGTGATGGTTCATGAGGTTGTAAAGACACAATAGTATGGTGGTAGCGAGAAAACAGCCACGTTCACCCAATGGGGCATAAGAGGTACACAAAGGTTATATTACATTAACACAAAGAAATTTTACTACAACTCAACATCATCCATAACACTTAACACCATGAATAACACTCAACCCCATCCATTACACCCAACCCCATCCATACCACTCAATACTATCCATAACACTCAACACCATGCATAACACTCACCACCATCAATAACACTCAACACCACCCATAACACCCAACACCATGCATAACACTCAACACCATCCATAACACTCAAAATCATCCATAACACTCAACACCATGCATAACACTCAACACCATCCATAACACTCAACCCATTCCATAACACTCAACACCATCCATAACACTCAACCCCATCCATAACACTTAACACCATCCATAACAATCAACACCAACCATAATACTCAACACCATTCATAACCCTAAACACCATCCATGCCACTCAACACCATCCATAACATTCAACACCATCCATAACACTCAACAATAACACGCAACACTATCCATACAACTCAACACCATCCATAACACTCAACACCGTCCATAACACTCAATACCATCCATAACACTCAACACCATTCATAACACTCAACACCACCCATAACACTCAACACCATCCATAACATTCAACACCATCCATAACATTCAACACCACCCTAACACTCAACACCATCCATAACATTCAACACCATCCATAACACCCAGCACCACCCATAACACTCAACACCATCCATAACACTCAACACCATCTATAACACCCAACACAATGTATAACACTCAACACCATGCATAACACTAAAGCCCGTCCATGATACTCAACACCGTCCATATTTCTCAACAACTTCCATGCCACTCAACATGCATTCATAACACCCAACACCATCCCTAACACTCAGCACCATTTATAGCACTCAACACCATGCATAACACTCAATACCGCCCATGACACTCAACACCATCCATAACACTCAACAACATCCATAACACTCAACACCATCCATAACACTCAACACCACCCATAACACTCAACACCATCCATAACACGCAACGCAATCCATAACACTCAACACCATGTATAACAATCAACACCACCCATAACACTCAACACCATCCATAACACTCAACACCATCCATAACACTCAACACCGTCCATAACACTCAACACCGTCCATAACACTCAATACCATCCATAACACTCAACACCATTCATAACACTCAACACCACCCATAACACTCAACACCATCCATAACATTCAACACCATCCATAACACCCAACACCACCCATAACACTCAACACCATCCATAACACTCAACACCATCTATAACACCCAACACAATGTATAACACTCAACACCATGCATAACACCAAAGCCTGTCCATGATACTCAACACCGTCCATATTTCTCAACAACTTCCATGCCACTCAACATGCATTCATAACACCCAACACCATCCCTAACACTCAACACCATGCATAACACTAAAGCCCGTCCATGATACTCAACTCAACATCCATCCATATTTCTCAACAACTTAACACCATGCCACTCAACATGCATTCAACACCATCCATAACACTCAACACATCCATACAATCCACACCATCCATAACACTCAGCACCATTTATAGCACTCAACACCATCCATAACATCCTCAATACCGCCCATAACACTCAACACCATCCATAACACTCAACACCATCCATAACACTCAACATCCATAATCCATAACATAACATCAACACCATAACACTCAACACCACCATAACACTCAACACCATCCATAACACGCAACGCCATTCAACATAACACTCAACGCCAAACACCATCCATAACACTATCAACACCATCCATAACACTCAACACCATCTTTAACACTCAATACCATCCAATCAACACCATCCATAACACGCAACGCCCAATCCATAACACTCAACACCATCCATAACACCCACACCACCCATAACACTCAACACCATCCATAACACTCAACACCATCTATAACACTCAACACAATGTATAACACTCAACACCATCCATAACACTAAAGCCCATCCATGATACTCAACACCGTCCATATTTCTCAACAACTCCATGCCACTCAACACCATTCATAACACCCAACACCATCCCTAACACTCAGCACCATTTATAGCACTCAACACCATGCATAACACTCATCCATTACCAACCCCATGACACTCAACACCATCCATAACACTCAACACATCCATAACACTCAACACCATCCATAACACTCAACACCATCCCATACACTCCAACACCACTCAACACCATCCATAACACCATCCACACCAATCCATAACACTCAACACCATCCATGTATAACAATCAACACCATCCATAACACTCAACACCATCCATAACACTCAACACCTATCCATAACACTCAACACCATCCATAACACTCAATACCATCCATAACACTCAACACCATTCATAACACATCCAACACAACACCATCCATAACACCCACCACCTAACACCAACACCATCCATAACACATCCATAACACCCAGCACCACCCATAACACTCAACACCATCCATAACACCTCAACAACCATCTCAACACCTCATAACACTAAACCGTCCATAACACTCAACACCGTCCATATTTCTCAACAACTTCCATAACACTCACACGCATTACCATCCTAATAACACTCAACACCATAACACTCAATAACACCATCCAACACCATCCATAACACTCAACACCACCCATAACACTCAACACCATCCATAACACGCAACGCAATCCATAACACTCAACACCATGTATAACAATCAACACCACCCATAACACTCAACACCATCCATAACACTCAACACCGTCCATAACACTCAACACCGTCCATAACACTCAATACCATCCATAACACTCAACACCATCCATAACATTCAACACCATCCATAACATTCAACACCATCCATAACACCCAACACCACCCATAACACTCAACACCATCCATAACACTCAACACCATCTATAACACCCAACACAATGTATAACACTCAACACCATGCATAACACCAAAGCCCGTCCATGATACTCAACACCGTCCATATTTCTCAACAACTTCCATGCCACTCAACATGCATTCATAACACCCAACACCATCCCTAACACTCAACACCATGCATAACACTAAAGCCCGTCCATGATACTCAACACCGTCCATATTTCTCAACAACTTCCATGCCACTCAACATGCATTCATAACACCCAACACCATCCCTAAAACTCAGCACCATTTATAGCACTCAACACCATGCATAACACTCAATACCGCCCATGACACTCAACACCATCCATAACACTCAACAACATCCATAATACTCAACACAATCCATAACACTCAACACCACCCATAACACTCAACACCATCCATAACATGCAACGCAATCCATAACACTCAACACCATGTATAACAATCAACACCACCCATAACACTCAACACCATCCATACAACTCAACACCATCCATAACACTCAACACCATCCATAACACGCAACGCAATCCATAACATTCAACACCATGTATAACAATCAAGATCACCCATAACACTCAACACCATCCATAACACTCAACACCATCCATAACACTCAACACCATCCATAACACTCAACACAATCCATAACACTCAATAGCATCCATAAGACTCAACACCACCTATGACACTCAACACCATCAATAACACTCAACACCATCCATAACACTCAACACCATCCATAACACCCAACACCATCCCTGACACTCAGCACCATTAATAGCACTCAACACCATGCATAACACTCAAAACCGCCCAAGACACTCATTAGCGTCTGTAACGCTGAGCAACATCCATAACACTCAACACCATCCATAACACTCAATAGCATCCATAACACTCAACACCACCTATAACACTCAACACCACCATTACAATTAACACCATCCATAACACTCAACGCCATCCATAACACAATCAACACCATTAGTAACAATCAACACTATCTATAACACTCAACACAATCCATAACACTCAACACCATCCTTAACACTCAATACCATCCATAACACTCAACACCACCCATAACACTCAACGCCCTCCATAACACTCAACACCATCCATAACACCCAACACCACCCATAACACTCACCACCATCCATAACACTCAACACCATCTATAACACTCAACACAATGTATAACACTCAACACCATGCATAACACTAAAGCCCATCCATGCTACTCAACACCGTCTATATTTCTCAACAACTGCCATGCCACTCAACACCATTCATAACACCCAACACCATCCCTAACACTCAGCACCATTTATAGCACTTAACACCATGAATAACACTCAGTACCGCCCATGACACTCAGCAGCGTCTATAACACTGAACGCCATCCATAACACTCAGCATCATTTATAACTCTTAACACCATCCATCCATCCGTCCATGACACTCAACAACACCCATTACACTCAACACCATCCATCCACGTCATCCATCCATCCGCCATCATAACACTCAGCATCATTTATAACTCTAAAACACCATCCATTATGACTCAACGCCATCCATAACACTCAGCATCATTTATAACTCTCAACACCATCCATCCATCCGTCCATGACACTCAACACCACCCATTACACTCAACGCCATCCATAACACTCAGCATCATTTATACCTCTCAACACCATCCATCCATCCGTCCATGACACTCAACACCACCCATTACACTCAACACCATCCACCCATCCGTCCATGACACTCAACACCACCCATTACACTCAACACCATCCATCCATCCGTCCATGACACTCAACACCACCCATTACACTCAACACCATCCAGCCATCCGTCTAAGACACTCAACACCACCCATTACACTCAACACCACCCATCTATCCGTCCATGACACTCAACACCACCCATTACACCCAACACCACCCATCCATCCGTCCATGACACTCAACACCACCCATTACACTCAACACCATCCATCCATCCGTCCATGACACTCAACACCACCCATTGCACTCAACACCATCCATCCATCCGTCCATGACACTCAACACCACCCATTACACTTAACACCATCCATCCATCCGTCCATGACACTCAACACCACCCATTACACTCGACACCATCCATCCATCCGATCATGACACTCAGCATCATTTATACCTCTCAACACCATCCATCCATCCATCCGTCCATGACACTCAACACCACCCATTACACTCAACACCATCCACCCATCCGTCCATGACACTCAACACCACCTATTACACTCAACACCATCCATCCATCCGTCCATGACACTCAACACCACCCATTACACTCAACACCATCCAGCCATCCGTCTAAGACACTCAACACCACCCATTACACTCAACACCACCCATCTATCCGTCCATGACACTCAACACCACCCATTACACCCAACACCACCCATCCATCCGTCCATGACACTCAACACCACCCATTACACTCAACACCATCCATCCATCCGTCCATGACACTCAACACCACCCATTACACTCAACACCATCCATCCATCCGTCCATGACACTCAACACCACCCATTACACTCAACACCATCCATCCATCCGTCCATGACACTCAACACCACCCATTACACTCGACACCATCCATCCATCCGTTCATGACACTCAACACCACCCATTACACTCAACACCACCCATCCATCCGTCCATGACACTCAACAGCGTCCATGACACTCAACACCATACATCCACCCGTCCATGACACTCAACACCACCCATTACACTCAACACCATACATCCACCCGTCCATGACACTCAACACCACCCATTACACTCAACACCATCCATCCATCCGTCCATGACACTCAACACCATCCATCCATCCGTCCATGACACTCAACAGCGTCCATCACACTGAGCACTATCATCCATAACACTGTCAAAAATGCACCCACGCCGTGAAATATTTCTACAACTCCACAAAATAAAAATAATGTTGTATTGTTTAATGTTATAATTTGTAGTCCGTATTTTTTCTTCTTCAATTCGGTGTCGAGCAATGATCACATTTTACACCTTTGTTACCCTGCTCTAATCAATGGTGAGAGTAAAATGTTTGTCTATGTAGAACATCATATTTTCCCCATGCAGTATGCAATCTGAGCTTGCTATATCGCCTTTATTTTATATTGGTTAAACATTTACAGCTGACCCGGAAATTATTTTGCAGTAACTCCAAAGATGCAGTTTGAGCTACCTAGGATTATCATTCAGTACTTTGTTAGTGAATATTCAGATTCAGTGACGTAAAGTCAAAATTGCATGGCTTCCTTTGGAGAGTAGAGGAGTTGAATATGTAGCGAGAACAGAAATATGGATATTCAGCACACTTTTGCGATCAAACAGGTGCATTTACCTCCAAACCCATTTCCACGGGATGCTTCAGTGGTGTGTGGCGAGTCTGGAAACAGGCACTTCGGACCCACCGGTACAGGGCCAGTGGACCAGTGGGTCAGTCCTCCTCTGGTCAAATGCATAACTTCATAATTATTGTAAGCCCCGATTGCAAGGAACACATTAGGGACGTAATTA
>JAIGNY010004162.1:240000-252500 GCA_020152595.1 Chiridota heheva
AAGGTGTCAAACACCTGAGCTAATAGACGTCCTGCAGCCGTTTTGTACATATATTTTGCGATAAAAAATGTACAGAAAGATTTAGTGAGAGATAATTTTGTCATATACTTTGTAAGATTTTTCGATGTGTTATTTTATTTCTTAGAATCTGCAATCTCAACAACAAAATTAAACTGTTACAAATATTTGAAGTTTTAAAATGACTGTTTTGCGCTAAAAAGCCTATCCTTTTCCTAAATTTTCCTCATATTTCAAAAAACGGCGTGGTAAACATAGAAACGAAAGTGGATAATATTTAGCAATGAAAGCAATGAAGGTTTATCACTGAGTTCTACATTTTGCTGGGCAACGAAAATTTTCGCAGATGTATTTGAAATTTAAAAATTATAAGACTACATAAGGCTTTTTAACAGTATTATAGCAATACATAAAGGGAAATATTACAAAATGGCGATGTTCATGTCACAAAAAGTTCCCTATTTAGGAACCTTTTGGTTCATTATTTTAGCACCTCTCCCGAAGTGTCCACAGTGTCAAATACAGCTTAGCAATCCATGAGACACATTTGTGTTACCTGTTCATTTTCCATGGCCCACAGTAAATCATCCATCAAACTGTCAAACTAACTAGTGCAGTTTCACAGCTGAAGTTGGCACAGTAGCAGACTGGTAGTTTGGGAGATGATCATAGAAATTAAATTTGCTGTTCAGTTGTCCAAGACTTGCTTTCTCAACAACTTTTGACAAGAATGGAAGGTTGCTTAACAACCGGACGATAATTAGATAAAATCAAATCCAGGTCCTGCTGTATGATCAAAGATCTTATTATTGCTTTTTACCAGTCCTTAGCAAAGACACCATTCTCAGAGAGATATTTATAATCTTTGTTAATGGGGTGGTAATGGCACCCAGAACATTCTTAAAAGAGAGGTTGGTAGCACGTCACTTTCGCAAGATTTTGTTGGCATGGTCACAATGATCTTAACAAGCTCTTCCTCAGAAATCATTTTAAATGTCCTTCTATTGTTTGAGATGTTGCCTGCAGGTTTAAAAAGTTCTGCATCGTCAAAGTTTTCCCTATGTCATTTTTTTGTTTAAAAAGAAGTCAACAAAATTTTTGGCTAGTAATTCATAACCACCCAAATTTATCAGGTAATTGGTTTGAATCTTTTTTACCAATAATGTTTTTGGTTAATCTGTAAAGGCTCTTAGTATCAGACTGCTAGATTCAGCAGTTCAGTGATAACATTTTTCTTGGTTCTCTTAAACATTATGAAATATTTTGATCTTACCAACTTCAAAGCATCCCATGTTGCAACAGTTTTGTATTTTTTCCATTTTTTCTTTTATTTCTTACAGCTGGTGTGTATATTTTGTTACAAAATTAAACATGGCTTTAACCAACCTGCAAGCAAAACCATCCATCAAGGGTTTCTCTGGACTGTTGTGGTAAGCTCTTAGAAAATTCTTTGTCCTAGATTCCCTAAATAAGGATTTCCTTGTGATCCTTAATTGTAAGGCTTCTGCCTATCTCGCCCCAGTAATAATTAATGGTTAAATTCTTGGAATAAAATGAGGTTATTTACCAGTTCTTCTGCTTTGTATGTAGATCCTATCGTGTAAAAGACCAATGTAAAGTTGTAACCTGTAAGGTCTCCCCAGTCTTTAAGTTAACGAAAAGTGACTATACCGATACCTATATATGTTACTATAACAGGAAATGTTTTTTCTCGTTTAAAATTTTAGTATTTGAACTTCGTTAAACTTTCATTTTGATTTAAAAATTGTGTTATGATATGATAGTTTGAATATTTATAAAGTTTGATATAATCTTATGGAAAGGCTAACGGAAAGTTTCACCATAGAAAATCCTCTGTCCAATGTTTATTTTCTCTTACATACAATGTACAATTTAAAACTTGAAAAACAAAAACTGATTTTTAACTCCAATCAGTCGCAGTTTTTATAGGAAATATTGCCGAACTGTAAAGGACAAGCCATCAAAAGATATGACGTCTACCATTCATAACCTTACCTAATGCGCATAAGGGAAACCAAGCAAGACTCGTGCTGGTCAAGCCAACAAATGTTGCTGTATGACGTCAGAACAAACATGTTTGGACATGGTTTCAACTTATCTATCCATGGTCATCTATCGAATAACGGTCAGATCTAAATATAGCCCTGGATTACCTATACACAAGCAAGGCCTCACACCAGACTTTCATCATTAATGCCTAGGATTGCGCAAGTAACACCCCTTATCTAATTATAACCCGGAAATCCCCAGTATTGCGGCAAATAACTCCATCATATCTAAAAATACATCAGGGAAATCTCCGAAATCCTTCAAGGAATGTGGATTATTTTTACCCGTGTCTACTTATGCCTTACCCGTTTCCGCGCCCTTGCCGCATATAGGCTTGTCAACCCGAGAAATCAACGGGCACGGAAGATTCCTTCATTGCAGCCCGGGTCAATTCAACTTGATGGTTTTAAATTACCCCTTCGGGCATGTTAAGTTATTTAAAACCATCGGATATATGTATTTGTCATCAAAAGGTTCATAAAACTGATCCTGACCTGATATGACATGGTCGTGATAACTCTTTAATTTCATCATTGAAGTCCACAAGACGATATCCCACTATATTTCTGTTTCCCATTTTCAAATTTGAAGGAGATGTTTTTCAAAGTAGAAAACAATTGAACAAAATTAAAAGCGGACTTGAAGTTTTGGAAAAATATTTTTACCAAATTTAAAGAGAACATGTATCAATCTTCAAAAGAAGTTCGCCGCAGGGCCGGGGGACCCGATTGATGTTTGTTAGAAACCATCTTGCAAACCTTTAATAGTTCTGTTTTCAAGAAAATTATCTTTTAGAAATTATTATTGTAAAAGAAGTTCGTTATGGGGTCCTGGGGACAAAGCCGCCGTACCTTATCAAATGATGTTATTTTCAGTCGCCACAGTAAAACAATTATTAAATAGTGTCAATTGATATTAAATAGATATTAAACATCAGATATGGAAAGCAATAGAAAGAATATAAGTTAAATACTGAAAACGGTTAGCTATGTGACGGGGTAGGACAAAGTTTACGTTGTTGGTTCATAAAATCACGTATCAAATCAGTAGTAGTAGGTGTCAGTTGAATAGTAGCACGTGTCAAAAGAGTATTAGTACGTGTGGCATCAGTAGTAGTAGGTGTCAGTTTAGTAGTAGTACGTGTCAAACAGTAGTAGTATACGTATCAAATCAGTAGTAGTAGGTGTCAGTTTAGTAGTGGTACGTGTCAAAACAGTAGTAGTGCGTATGAAATTAGTAGTGGTAGGTATCAGTTTAGTGGTAGTACGTGTCAAAACAGTAGTAGTAGTAGTATACGTATCAAATCGGTAGTAGTAGTAGGTGTCAGCTTAGTAGTAGTACGTGTCAAACAGAAGTAGTATGCGTATCAAATCAGTAGTAGTAGGTGTCAGTTTAGTAGTAGTACGTGTCAAAACAGTAGTAGTACGTATCAAATCAGTAGTAGTAGGTGTCAGTTTAGTAGTAGCACGTGTCAAAACAGTAGTAGTACGTATCAAATCAGTAGTAGTAAGTGTCAGTTTAGTAGTAGTACGTGTCAAACAGTAGTAGTATACGTATCAAATCAGTAGTAGTAGGTGTCAGTTTAGTAGTAGTTCGTGTCAAAACAGTCCCCCATACATTTTTGTGGAAGGGGACAGATATGCTTATGAACTCAGTCCATTTTTCCTGAGGAATTTTAATTTTAATTATCACACTAAGACAAAACACAGGTCTTTATATCACAAAAAACTGTTCATTCTATCTCCTAAAATGCCTTGCATTCCGGGACTAGTAGCGCGTATCAAATCAGTAGTAGGAGGTGTCAGTTTAGTAGTGGTACGTGTCAAAACAGTAGTAGTGCGTATGAAATCAGTAGTAGTAAGTGTCAGTTTAGTAGAAGTACGTGTCAAAACAGTAGTAGTATACGTATGGCATCAGTAGTAGTAGGTGTCAGTTTAGTAGTAGTACGTGTCAAAACAGTAGTAGTACGTATAAAATCAGTAGTAGTAGGTGTCAGTTTAGTAGTAGTACGTGTCAAACAGTAGTAGTATACGTATGACATCAGTAGTAGTAGGTGTCAGTTTAGTAGTAGCATGTGTCAAAACAGTAGTATACGTATCAAATCAGTAGTAGTAGGTGTCAGTTTAGTAGTAGTACGTGTCAAAACAGTAATAGTATGTATGAAATCAGTAGTAGTGGGTGTCAGTTTAGTAATAGCACGTGTCAAAACAGTAGTATACGTATCAAATCAATAGTAGTAGGTGTCAGTTTAGTAGTAGCACGTGTCAAAACAGTAGTAGTACGTATCAAATCAATAGCATAGTAGATGTCAGTGTCAAAACAGTAGTAGTACTTGTCAAAACAGTTAGTAGTAGTAGGTGTCAAAATAGTAGTAATAGGTGTCAATCAGCAGTAGTACGTATCAGAATTGCCCTTTTCAGACTCCATAATTAAATGTTTCAGTTAATAGCTCCACGAGCGAAGAAAGGGAAGCAAGTTGGGATTGACATGAGGTGGGAGATGTATTTTCAATTACAGTATAAGTGCATATGAGTTAGGTAGGAAGGTGAGTGGAAAATTTGTAGATGAAGGGAGGATGTTTTTAGAGAGGATGTGTTTTTGAGTGGAGGGTGGGTTTTAGAGTGGAAAGTGAGTTGTAGAGTGGGTGGTGGGATTTGAGAGTGGACGGTAGGGTTTTAGAGTGGACGGTGGGGTTTCATTAGGTCCTAATTTTTCATGCAGTACATTTTCATCAAGGATATATGTTAACTTTATTTGTTATGCACCAGTCAATGCAGTTTGATAGCTGGTTTGTTGTGTTGGTTTGTAGAATGTAATGTTGATGTTATATGTTTAATGTTGTGTGTTTAGTGTAGTATGTTTTGTGTAGTTTCCTTAATGTAGGTAGTATGTTTTTACATTTATTGAGCGAAAAATAAATATTCTTGACTAAACCTATTGTAATGTTTTGAAGCTCCATTTTTGTATTTTTAGTATAATATTTAATGTCCAACATTTACAATAGACTTACAGTTATATTAGGGAATACATGCACCATAAAATTTACGGTCTCTTCACAAGAAAAACTGCTGCCATGACTTTTACTGTTTGCTAACGGTATTTTAAATTTACGGTCCAGCATTTACGATATTTTAAATATCTAGTCCAGCATTTAAGGTATTTGAAATCTACGGTCCAGCATTTACGCTTTATTTGGTCCAGCGTTTAAGGTATTTGAAATTTACGGTCCAGCATTTACGGTTTACTTTAATTTTACGGTCCAGCATTTACGATATTTGAAATCTACGGTCCAGGATTTACGGTTTACGTCAATTTTACGGTCCATCATTTACGGTCAAACTAAAATTTACGGTCACATTGGGGAATACGGTTACCGTAAAATTTACGGGTTTTTTAATGGAAAACTGCTGCCATGACTTTTACCGTTTTTTTACGGAGTTTTTTGTTTGTTTACAGTGTAGGCCGCGGTTAAGTGAAATTCCTAGCAGACGATAAATTGACTGGAGTATGATATAAAGTACGTTATGACTTCATAACTCCGTCTATATAGGTTATTGTTATTTAAATAAATGTGCGCTTTATGTCGCTTGAATTTTGTTGTTGTGCGTTTATTTTTATTTTTTGGCCAATTTTCTTTGATATTACTCTTCGCACTTCAAAGAATGGATGACAATCACATGGTTCTTAATAGCGTCAGCTAGTAATTGATGAAAATTCTTGTTGTTTTTTCGTGTTTTTACAATGTTTTACTCGCCCGACGAAGATGAATACTAAGAACGCTCGAAGAACTTACGATTCCCGATGTAGGCATGACGTCATGGAATATTGTACATGTTTTACGCGCGGTTTTTACCATGTCTGAAATTTCTGGCTACGAATTTCCTGTGAATTTTCGAATATTTCTAACCATTTTTTTTTTTTTTTGTGGGGGGGGGAGAGGGGGGATTGCTTTAATCGTTTTTATGATGAACTTTAATCGTTTTTATTAGCAACTGGAACCAGAAGACGTGTGATATTCATCATGTAGCTCAAAGTCAAAATGTTTCTCAATTTCGTCAGTTTGTTTTGATTTTCAGCCATTTTGGCATGTACAGTATGGGGCATCATAGACAAGAACATGTCAGAGCTCCCGGCAGCTTCGCCCCCTGGACCCTGTCTCAAGGACCCCTTCTGGATCCCTACCCTTGCTTATCCCAAAGACCCATGATTTTTCATTTACATTTTAGAACTTTGTGTTGATTTTTAGCCACTTTGGGGCATCAAAAACAAGAAATCTTCAGACCAAGAATATTCTCCTATGAACAATTTTGCCCAATTTTTCTACATTTTCAGAAGAAATTTCTATTCTTCTTGTTTAGAAGTGAAAATCAATAAGCAGGGGCGTAATGTGCCTTCTGAAAGTGTGTGTGTGTGTGGGGTGGGTGGCGCAAAGTTAAACGTTGGGAGCAAAATCATGCTAAGATACAAACAAATCACTATATATAAGATACAATTTCGGAAAAAAAGTGGGGACAAGTGCCCCTTTGCCCCCACAAACCCTCCTATCGGAGAATCGCTATCGGCAAAAACGGCGGCCCGCTGGCGGAAAGGTTAGCTTTTGATTATCCCTTTCTCATTATAACGGAACATATTAATTTCGAGAACAATAAGAAGGAGAACAGACAACTTTTTGTATTTCAGAAAATACATGATAGTTATTAACGAAAATATGTCGAAAAGGGATCTCGTTCATATCGTTTTAACGCGAACTTCAGTATATCTCCACGAAAAGGTTAAAAGAATATTAATCTTTCATCTTATTTTTAGGCAGCACGGAGCAATATCTTAAATGAGGAAGCGTTAGAGTACCATATCAATTTATTAGGATGTAACTACAATCTTGAACTCTGTTGGGATGCTTACCGCCAAGTTTGCATGTTGTTTCAAAATTCATGTACAGCTATTTTCACCCCCCTTCCCCCTCCTTACCTCCCATTCCACCCTCCTTCCCTCTTTCAATGTTGTCAAAATATTTCAGTAGGAAATACAGAGACATGGAATATTCAATTAAATATCAATATTTTCCATTCATTCCATCAACATTGAATGGGAGAACGTGTCTCAACGAGTTCTGTCCAAGATGGAAATCACAGGCGTTTTTTGCTGAACATTTGACTGTTTGAGGGCTTTTTAAGTATCTGGATAGTGTTTAACTTTGCTATGAAAGTTCGAGTCCGTCGATAAAGGGAGGCAATGTGAGACTTTAACACCTGGAAGTTAATAAAGCTGCATTATTTCATTGAACCAGCGCCGCCCAACGTTTTGCCATGAAAATAGAGTAAAGATCACTGTACTTAATGCGACTTTCTGTATAATCTTTGGTAAAACGTTTGACAACATTTTTATCTGAAGAAGAAATTCCCTTTCAATCTGTGTATGGACTTTTTAAATGATCCGATTATTTTCACTTTGTCAATTTCTAGACACTACAACTTCAACACATAAAACGTATAAAATCGCTTTAATTTCTTCAAATAAAAGACAAAATTATCTACAACAAATTTGGTAAATCGGTCAGCTAAGACGAGAGTATGACGCACGTCTAATCAAAATATGGAATCTAAGAGTTTTTGTTATTTACAAAATTGTGTCATATTTCTTTTATTTTATCAAATGTTTTAGGTCTCTTAACTTTTCATTCAAAGCCTTCCTCTAATCTTGTACGGTATTTGTCATAATAGTATAAGAAAAGCAATATGAGCATGTTGAAACTTCTCTTTGTTTACATGCTAAAATGTAATAAAAAATATACTCTTCACCTTGTTGCCATCATTTCAGTCCCATCTCAGTGACTTCTCTCCTCCCCATCGCCTCCATCCCCACCCCCTAACTGCCATCATGTTCTTTGTAATTCAAAATGCGCAGAACAATGCAATGGTCAAGAATAAAGCACTCACACATACTGAAAAAAATACTACTACTTAGAATAGCACGGTCCAAAATAATTAATGCCTTTTATTGTATTGTTCTAAATTTTTGAAACAATTAAATGTCTGTTTTTCGAAAATGTCCTGACCTTCCTGCATAAAATTATAATTGTTCCCTTATTATTTACGATATTTGCACTCAATGACATTACTCAGACAATCTTGGACAAAACTGTTGGAACACTTGTCGGAAAGTTTGCATGTTATTTCAAATATTTATATACAGCTATTTTTCCGGCGCCCCCCCCCCCTCCCCTATCCTTGCCCACGCTCTTCCCCTTTTAATAATTTTGTCAAAAAAATTCAGTGGGAAATACAGAGACATGGAAGCAATTATCAACATTTTCCATTCATTTCATCAACATTGAACGGGGAACGGGGGTGGCCCAACGAGTTTTGTTCAAGATTGTAGGTACAAAGTCTTTAATTTGTTAGAAAACCCTAAATATTTTAGAAATAGATGTCTTAATCCTATTAATATGACAAGACCATTTTAATAAGGGTCGATGTATACACCTAAATATTTAATGGCATCAAAACATTTGATTTGGGAATTATCAAACGATATATCATATTCTTGAAAAAACATGAAATATATTTTGCTGATATTTAAAGATAACCTATTAACTTTAAGCCAACTGGAAACATTTCTTAATTTAGAGTTGATGACTGAATTTTTGTGCTTATGCATAATACTAGTATCATCAGCAAAAAGTGTAAAGTGTACAAGATGTGAAGAATAGATAATATCATTTACATATAGCAAGAATAAAAAAAGCCCAAGGATTGACCCTGTGGCGCACCACAATTTAAATTACGATAAGATGAAAAATAAGTGTTGTCAATAGATACAAGCTGATGTCTGTTTGATAAGTAACTAACAAACCAATTGTAGGCCACTCCTCTAATACCGTGATGATACAATTTAGCAAAAAGAATGTGATGATTGACGACGACGACGAGTGAATACACAATTACAATGACGGGGTCATCGCCTGCGTATTCGGTTGTGATAGTAACAATGCTATCACGAAACGCTTAATACGACCCGGACGAGAACACAGGTACGACGTACGGACAGACATAACATCGACAACCAAGTCAATGTCCACGGCCTTTGATAACCAGTTGTGGTGCACTGGCGTACCTACCCAACCCAGGCTTGAAGCCCAGGGCCTCGTGGTCTGCTTTTATATTGAGTGACATGATGTAAGGGCATGAATCTTTTATAAACGTGAATAAGCGACTGTTTTTTAAACTGTACCGATTAGGAAATCAGCCAGGTAAATTAAATAGCTTCTCATCACAATCAGTAGTTGCAGACAACAATAATCCTGAAATGTAAGTTTCATCCATGACTGATACTTAAGAGCGATAAACGTGGTCAATACCACTTACATGCAATACCTTATGACAAATCAAAGTTTTCATTTTTAAGCATCTTAAAAAGTGATGATGTATGAAAGGTAATACATCTAAAATTATTGAATGTAGTTCTTTATTTTTTTTTGGTAAAACTCGATTATCAAATTTCATTATAATGCTAAATTTATGTCAAGGTTATATTGATATCCAATCCGTTGTTCACTAGCCAACTTCTCTTATTTAAAATATTTGCGGAGGAACAGAAACACAATAAGTTAACATGAGCAATTTTTTAGTTGTCCCATTCTGAGGTCACATATTATTTCGCAATTTATGTTAGTTATGCATCTACAGTTTTAATATACTGCAAAATAGACACTCTCAACCAATTTGGATGGTGATTTTGTTTTGCTATTTGCATGTTAAGGCCAGTTATTGTCTCTATAACGCAGAGGTAAATAGATTTCAATTCGTGTCTTGTTGATTGGTCAAAACACAATGGTACACTGTGCACTTACATTGAAAGTTCAATCAGAATGGCTTTGTAATAAAGTGTTCACATTTTGATAACAATAGATGGCCACGTGTTATTCACGTTGTTGTACTTTTATTTTATTAAGAAATGCTCTCAGAAATCTGAAAGAGACGAAATTTTTCAGTTAATCATGGATAGAAAGTTTTGAGCTTGTTAAAGAAGTTATTTCCGCCATGTTTAGCTAATATATATTTTTCGCTTGTATGACCAATTGTACATATCTATAAAACATTCCTTTTCATATTCTCAAAATGAAATCAAAGTATGTTTTCAGAATCGACTCTTTCCTTCCTTTCAATCTATCATAACATATTACAAAATTGAAATAGCAGTTTTGTTTATTTCCTTATGATACAAAGTCTATCGAACGCGCATCACCTGTTTATGTTTCATTCTACAGCAAAGTTTGTAGTCGGGTTGTCGAGACGACGAGAGTATCAAAATGGCAGACGAAATGGTGAGTTACATTAGTCATTTGTTATTACAAATCCATAAAATATATTGCTGTGAATTCTATTTCGATGTTTCTAATGGAATACTTTTAAAGACCACCTATCGTGATTAAAATGTGGCGACGTACATTTTATTCCAAAACGACACTGGTTGGCCTATCAACGTATTATTGCACATTGTACAAGTGCGTTTCAAACAATCAAAACACGATTTGAAACATATTTACCTCCACGTTAAAGAGACGATAACTGGCTTTTAAAGATATAAACTGATGAAAAACCATTTTGATATATTGTCCCGTGTATTTCAAAGATGTCACCAGTGTATTGCAAAGTGACTTTGCAGTGTAAAGCGATGAAGTCATAATTGCAGATTCAAGACAATGCTTAAGACAATTAATTGCCTCTTTCTAATATATCGGAAATATCTTTTGCTTAATTACGAGGATGGGGATTTAATATGTATGCTGTTCATGTACCACACACTGTAAATGGAAAAAAATTCCGGGGAAAACAACTTTTTTTTCACTTTTGAAAAGCAAGAAGTATAATCGCGGTAAAATCATTGCTTTTTCACAATGTGTTGTCCTCATATAAACATTTACGGGAACATTATTTTAAACAGTTGAGGATGGGGATGGAGAGGAAGTTAGCTGGGTAACCTAATTTCCAGGGAATATTTGAGTATAGCCTCATGGCAAAAAAAGTGAAAGGAACGGCTACATGTACATGAATATCGATTGGTTGCATGAAGGTCAAGAGTTGCAGCCAGTGGCGTAGCCACGGGGAAGTGGGATGGAAAGGGGGGGGGGGGGGAATTATACACTACGAAGAGTTCAAATTTATTTTAAGGATTTGAAAAAATGGCATATAATTTATCTTTTCACCGTGCGCTTTTAAAATTCACCGTGCGGTTTTCGAGAAAATTAAAAAAAAAGTGAAGAGTTCTTACTCTCTTCACCTGAAATTATGAGAAATAACTTGGGGATCTGTGAAAATTATTTAGCAACAACTGCGTGATAGTAACGAAGCTGTTTTATTTTCGCGAAATTGAAGATGAACAAAGCAAACTTTGTTACAAACCTTGAATGAAACGACTGATAAGCGTTTACGACTGAAACTTTACAATGAAATGGCGGTTTCCATTTATCACTGTAAGCTCAGTACGCATGCTTGAGTCTCCCGATCGGGAGACTTATAGAGTCCCCCGATCGACGGTACGAACCGAACTGGATACAAAAGTCCAGAAATGTCGCTTTGTAATAGCGCACCCTAACATGTTTTTTTTTTTATGTTGACTTCGATATACTCAATTTAGCCATTAAAGTTGGCTGATCCATGGGAATTTGACCCGTAGGGCCGTCACTGCTAACAATGTTGATCCGAAAAGTAAGTAAGCAAGCCGCCGGAAGTGCATAATTGAAATTGAGACGGGTCATAATCAGCTTTGAAAATGTTGATTCGCCCAACTCGTGCAACCATAAAACGACAGCTTTTCAAACACATTTATATTTTCAGTTATGGCTGATTATATTTAAGGATTCTTTTGTGTGTGTTGAAATAATGAATACGCACATATTTTATTTTTGTACAAATCTGAACATTTCTTTTCTGTATTACAGTGTTTGAAAATGATGAGTACATTGGTCCCATTGGTTTTGGTTGAAGGTTTGGCTTTCAAACTTCACGGATTTTTTCCCTTTCCAGAATGAACGATTTTAACTCAACAATGGAGGATTATATATTGGTTTTTACATGACACGTCGGCCCACTGCTCATACATATAAAACAAGTCTACATTATATTATACGATAAAGTTTCCCTTTTCATTAATCTGAATTTGATAATTTACCTAAGATCTGAGATAAGAATATCACAAATCAACACCTATATCGTTTACCGATTTGGATTGGAAAGTTTATGCGATTGATAACAGTGAAACAACATGATTAGACATGAGTTGCTACGTTGCTGTTTTAATTTTTGGAAGGTTGTTATGTTAATGCTTCCTTCCTACACACCAATACATCTTACAATACATCATACAATACATCATACAATACATCTTACAGTACAGCTTACAATACATCTTAT
>JAIGNY010004162.1:257500-357500 GCA_020152595.1 Chiridota heheva
TACAAAAAGTTTCATAAAATTCGTCTCAAACATGCAAAACGTTCTCCGTACGTCGTGCCTGTGTTCTCGTCCGGGTCGTATTAAGCGTTTCGTGATAGCATTGTTACTATCATAAGCGAATACGTAGGCGACGACCCCGTCATTGTAATTGTGTGTTCACTCGTCGTCGTCGTCGTTCTGTATTGCAGTAGAAATCTTTAAAGTAGTTGGTTGGGAATTTAAGTGGTATGGATGATATTTACGTTGTAAGTTATGCTTGGTTAGTTGCCACTCTGAACGAATGTAGATGAAATGACATCTAGTAACTCACATGTCTGGCGCATCTCTTTGCATCCCTCCTTGAACAATGTATGTGATTCCAAATGACATGGAATGATGCAAACAACCAACATAGCAAGGGAATACAAAGGAAATGAATCATGTCAGAGAGATGTCAGAAAGATGTATTTTATCTCCCTGATCAGACCACGGGCCTTCGTGAGCACATTTTCTTGCAACAATACTAATAAGCAATATATTGTTGATACTTTCCTACAGCCTTAAAACAGATGTTTAATTTCAAGAAATCGGCTTCTTGGTAAAAAACCTGATGAATGTTTTCGATAACATTTGATCGTTTTTACATTTCAGAATATTATCATGACGAAAAATCTGACAACCCATGAATGTTTCTTCATGGTCCTCGAGAGTCTTCCGGGTTTGATTGACAACAATCCAGAGAGGATGCCTTTCGTCACAGTGGAGGCTATTTTCCCCAACGATACGGTGAATAATTCAAAACACTTATATATAATTGTTAGAGTACTAGTGACAACTTTCTTAAACAGCATTTCATTTTTCTTAAAAGGGGTTTTTAAAGAGTAAAATAGATTGCCTGGGTGATTGCGGGAGTGGTAATCTGTTATCAGATTTAAAACCATTATCGCTTAGTTCTTTACCAGCTCTAGGCGTTTTCGATATTGTTCACTTTCTTTTATGATGGTGGTGACTCTGCTTTTTTTTATATGGTAACTATACCGTTACTATATACTTCCCAGCACGTTGTCTTGCTACCTAATCTTATGTTAAGACACATAGATATATAATGGCGTCCTCTATTTATTTGCTGCCAATATTATTTCCCAAAACGTAATCTTGTCTTTGGATTGTAGGTATGAACTGATTTGCGTCCTCTCATATCCTTAATTTGTCACACCCCACAAGGATTCAACCTCAGGCTAGCTGGACGGATATTCTAATAGTCATTGTGGTTTATTTTAATAATATCACAAACTTTAGCTTTGTATAAGTCAAACTGACAGGCGACTGTCCAACCCAATGACCTATCATTCAGTCATTGCTTTAAATAAGAAGTATATCAATTTAAACAAAAACAATTCTCGCATCATAAGGGGTATCATAAAGGCTGTGGGAGTAAGATTATGTGGCACCGAATAATTGGAATATTGCTTTATAACCAGTAAGAACTTTAATAAATATTACAATTTTTTTTCTTCAAATGTTTGATTTGTATAGACACTGACTTAGTAGTGAGTGGTGTTTGCGACTGTGTAAGGCAACATCAGCAAAAAGGCTTATCCTCGTATATAATAAAAGAGTATTCTAATTTTTTTTTGGAAGTTCCTGGTTAGTTTGTAGTTAACACAAATGCAGATGTGTTATAAAAGTTCATCAGACCTTGATGAATTTAAGAGTGGGTAGACTCTTCTCATCATGCTTTTCGTCTATGATATGTTATAAGTCTTCTTTTAACTTTATATAATCTGCTTTGTGAACCTTCCGAGGACGCCCTCAAAATGTTGATGTTAGAACACCCATCATAATCAGCTCAAAAGACATTGTGTAGATTTTATTGGGCACAATTATTGTTACTCGACAAAATATGCTGACACATGAAGTATATCAGGAAATACATCGATATATGTATACTGATGTATACTGATAATATTTCCAAATGTTTTAAGAGTAACATTTTTTAACATTCTTTTAATTTAAGACTGTAGTTTTCATTTTTTTTGTAAGTCTTTATACTCTTGTTTCAAACTTCGTTTCCTTCACTGGTTTTCCTTTTTATCCAAACGACTGCAAGACGGTGCAGAAATCGCGACGGCTGTGGTTTTTTAATTTGGCGCATATACTGATACAAGCAATTTCTGTATGCATGACGTATACAATGAACAATATAAAACCTTAAATAGGCCATCAAAATTACGCCATATTATCTTAACTTTGTAATTATATAGGAAATTGACTGCCAGAAATGAACATTGAAAAGGTGTGTATATTGGTAAACGGGAACAAATGGCAATCTATTTTGAAACCAGCAAATTAGATTAAAGGGGAATTTTCAATATTTTTAATGATGAAGGTTTGAGATCATTATGTGCATTTTCCCATCACTAAATGTTGCATTCATTTTTACCTGTTTACAATAGATTTCAGAAGACACAATGGATAACCAGATCATCATGATTATAGGAGATGCGATACCAGAAGGCTACGTTTTGGCTTCGAATAATCGGAAGGTTTCCATGATGTGCCTGGAGTCTTCAGCTTACTGGTTAACAAAACCACCGTTTGATTTCTTTAGTCTGAACATCGATGCAGCAAATACTACGTCAGAAGGCAGACGCCGCAAGAGGCAAGCAGCATTTGACGCTATAAAGAAACTCAGAAAAAAGAAGTATGCCCTGCGTTTTAGGATGAAAAGAGCGAATAGGAATAATGGAAGGAAATAGCTATTTATTACTGGTGTAAATATGTACGCAGCCGCAGTCCACAGGCAAAGGTATTTTGTGGGAGGATTGGTGTTTGATTGGGAGAAGAACTGCGTTTCTGCACCAGTCATTTTTGTTTTCTCCATAGAAGAATGTGAAATTAGGGAAAGCGTCTGAAAAGAGAAAATCAATCAACAATTCCCTAAGAAGAATAAAACACTTTTTTGTTCTATCATACATGTACTTCCACCTGCATAGAGATAGCAATACCTCGTTGGACCCAGATGTTTCAAAAACAGTGGCAAAACTGTAACTTTTAACGGGGTACAGTATTTCGACGAATAACGTAATCATATTACACATGTATACGCATGCATAATCGGTGAACTGTAATTATTGAATATCCTACCACCTATCAAAATTCGTTCTTTCATTCTTACTCTACTAAAATGTTTTGAAAACGTGCTTAGGAAGACAGAGATGGGACACCCAAAAGGACGATAATTTCGCCGTGTGGTGAGTAAGGGTTAAACACAGGCCGATAATTGAAGGGTCCTCTGTCTTCCGAGTAGCAGAGTCGGGCTCATTCCGCTTCAGTGACCCAACGGGCCGCACGCCGGGACCATGCTGCACATACTTTTGAGTTGGCACACTTGTCGTGGGTTGATTAACCCTTACTCTACCAGCACTTTTATGAAAACGTGTTTGGGAGACGGGCCAGAGATGGGGCATCCAAAACTGCGATAATATTGCCACGTGGTAGAGTAAGTATTAATGTAGAGCCATTAATTGTAGAATTTGTGGCTTGTTAAGGACATAAAATATCTTATTGAAACAAAATATTTCTGTAATAAACAAAGATTGTTATAAGTCTGGTACACGCTCCTGATCGGGAGATCTTCCAATCGGAAGAATTCTTGTCATTATTACCCATAATGCATCTTTTAATGTTCAAATCTCTTTAAGAATATTCATAACGGTAAAAAAGTGTTAACCTAAAGGTAGGGAAAATGCGTGCGAAATATTCTAAGTTGACTGGTGCAACAGAACGATAAAAATTATTTCCTACATTTTCACCAACGCAAGTTTGACTTTCACTAGGGATTTTAAAGTAATATTTAAAATTTTATTTTATTGCTAAAGTTTCTGAAGAGCAGATTTTAAAACTCTAGTCACCAGCAAAAGCTCAAATTATGAAAAGAAATTTCCAAAACATCAATTTCAATATCATTTTCAAAGTATACAACTTTAAAATAACAGAATTTGAAAAGCAAAATTAACGGCTGAAACTTTGAAACGATTAAATTATGGTCACTGCGCATGTCTTAATCTCCCAATCGGAAGTGTGAACCGGACTGGCTATTCTGATCTTATCAATTTGTGAAATTCTCTTGTATATGTGCTTTAAAACCTAATAACCCACAACACACTAATGCCGGATCATTAGAGGAAAATGATCAATCGAAATAATATCATTATCCTTTTTTTCTGTTTGAAGGGATTGTTTGAGTCGCTTTCCTCACACAATCCAAACACTAGGCATGAGTTCAATTGGCATTTGTAATCCTAGGTTTTGTTGAACCATCACATGTTCATACTTACGATTAGAGCTCAGAGATTGATCAGAGATCATCCTAATCATCATTATCACCATTGATCATCATCATATATGGCGTCATGGATTACTTTAGATAGGCACCCTCACTGCGGAAATTCTTACCCACTTGGGTATTTTTTATGAGAATGTTAGTTTTAAAGCTTTACTATTGTATTTGAAATTTGAATATCGAAAAAAGAGAAAGAGAGTGCAGGAGGCTACATTTAGATCAGAAACCATTTATAACATGTTTACTATCATGATATTAAATTGATTATCTATGAGGCCATCGTCCTGTTAGTGCCAATTTACATTACAGGCATTTGAATATTGAAGTGCTACCATGTCTTCCTCTTGCCTTGTAATGTTGTATTGATAATAATTCTCTAATCTATATCAATAAGGTCGTCAGAGAACGAAAAATTGAAATAAGTGGATTATGTCAGCATTTGTAGCGGTATAAAAGTGAGTGGTACCGGGTATGTCGACTAAAACGAATTGCCATTGACACACCATCTTCGTATGTTCTAATAAGTGAAAGGCAATGTGAATTGGCAGTTTGTGGTTCTTGGGGGCAGCATTAATCAACTTTGGAATCTGTGAAAAAAATACACAAAATGCTATCGATTCTCTGCATATTTGAAATACATGAATCAACAGATTTTGTATTGTTTAAAGGCCTGTTATCGTGAGAAATGGAGATAAAACATGCGTAGTAGAAATATTTACACAAATTCTGACAAGCCGATCAATAAAGTGCTAGGAATTTACGTCACAGGTATGTATCATATTTACTGGTAATATGTTAAATAATATTATGCATTCTACCAGCTATACCATTCCAATCGTAGACGGAGAGCGACTTCTCAGGCTCTATGCAGTATATAAATGAATAAGAATTGGTTGGTCGAGACAATCAATGTCATATGAAGAGAATATTGAATATTGTGGAGAAAACATCAAAAAAATAATCCGAAAAATGAGATGTACTACTTATTTCTTATATGTATGCTAACATGATATTTAATACACTATCCATGATGCGAGCCTTTTTTAGTGCTGGGTCATATTACTAGCATTAGATGTGATATTATGTCATCAAGTCCTTTTGCACTTTAATTAAATCCCTAATTATCAATACGGTGGTTTAAGCATAGAAAATGAAAGAAATAACTGAAACTTTTGTGATCGTCTTAAAATTTTGACAGAAAGGGTCACAATTGATTCACATTTTCAGCTTCTAATAAATAGGTATTTTAGGCTATAGGTCTATGTCTTCACTGTGGCAACTATAATTGCCTTTCTGCAAATTTGTTTCTATTACTTAAAGCCCAGTTATCGTGGAGATAATTAAAAGTAACATTTGTGTTTGGTCGAAAGGTTTACAGCAATTCTGACTGGTAATATGTCAAACGTAAATATTATGTATTCTACCAGTTATCAAAATTTGTTCTTCGACGGAGCGCGACTAATCAGGTCAATGGAAAGGCTTTGCAGTATTTCCATATGCAGTATACAATATAATTTAATATAAATATTACATGAAAAGAAAATTGTCACAAACAATATTGTAGAGAAAGCATTAAAAAATCTTTTTTGTGTTAAAGATATGTTATACTATTAAAGATTGGTCTGTGTGTAGAAAAGACTGGAATCAGGCTAGTTGTAACGTCACATTCTCACATTCCTCAATGTTTTTCAATATCAGATTACATTTTTACCGAGATTTGGATGGCTTAAAAACCGTTGCATAAGTCAGGAAGGTAGCAGCACATAATATAATAAGGATCATTTTAAATGAATTTTCTTTAAAATATATGAAATGAATATTTCCATGTTTTTCGTAACCTTCAATGAGAATCATAACATTTTAGAAACAATTTAGTACAAAAATCGTGTTGATATTTTGATCCTACCCAGAATTATTCAAATTTTAAGGTTCACAAAAAATGCCAATAAGCGAATAGGAAAAGGCTCAGCATGACATCACAGCAACACATTCTCCCACAAACTTTGGGTCTTTCATTAAAATCTATCTTTATTTTGTATTGGTAAAACCTGCTAGAAAAATAAATTGATGAAAGTTAGGTATTTACATACATTGTCAAGTATACGCTACTTTAATAACTTTTTGCGAATTGTTTCTAATCATACAGAAACAACCAATTAACGTTCAAAAAATATATAAATATTGGCATTGGAATTATCTCTATGATATCCCCAAACACGATTTCATCATACTGTCATACTGTACAAAAACATTAAAATGCAATTGGGAAATCTTTAAAAATATAAATCTTGAACAGAATAGGATACTAACCTGATTTCTGTACCAAATTGGTTCTAAACGTATGCTCGTTCAAATTAAATTTGACAAAAAACCATGGAATATTCCTTTAAGATTGGTAAGAAAGTGGGAATGAGGGCGTGTAACTTTTACAAGAGACTTTTCACACAAGTCGTTGCGTCAAAGATAAAACAACGACAAGTAAATATTGAATAGGTTCTTCACAAATATGTTTCTTTCAACGTTTTCTTTCATATAAGATGGTTGGTCAACTAACAATATCAGTTGACAATTTTACTTGTTTGTATAAAGACACATATACACAGAGGCTAATCATTTTTTATAATAGTTCTATCTATGATTAATATATTTATTTGTGAATTATTTTGATTTAAAACATCTCCGTAGATCTGGCAGTTTAAAGACTTCATTAAATTCTGTTATAAGCTGGAAATTGATGTATTGTATACAGAATTACATAATAAATAAGTATAATCATTTGCATTTTCCTTTCTATTTACAAATTATTTTCTGTGTGCCGTGTGATGTTTTTCCTTACAGGTAACAAAAAACCTTTAATCTACGTTAAACAAGATTTAAGCAACAGTATTTACACTATTTCAAAATGGAAATCAGGAAAAAATAAGGAGATAGAATTTGGAATTCTGGAGCTTCTTAAAGGATAAGTTTAGGGGTCAAGCAAGTTTATCTTATATAAGAGAGGACTTCTAAAGGAACAAAAAAGTGAAAAAAGCATTCCAAATCTTATTCCGTTAAAAAGATATTTAAGTTTAAAGTTTGGTATCATTTGTGTAAAAACGACTGAAATCAAACTATTCGTGATGTCATAGCCTCAGATTCCTCAAAGTCATTATGTATTCTATCATATTTTGTCCTGTGATTTTGTGGCTTAGAAACCATGGGATATGTCAAAAAAGTAGAAAAACTGAATCTAGGAAGGGTATTTACAATATACCACCTGAAGAAAGTTCGAGCCTCAGGATGAACAATTTAAATAGTGAAAAAATGTAACACTTTTTTTTTAAATACATTAAGAATTGCTAAGAATGTGACTATAAAGACGCTAACTTTCCATAGTAGACTTACTACACCAGTCATTTCAACACAGATAAGACAGGAGCTTTAAACTTTAATATCTCTTTAACACCATTTTGTTTCTTCTGAAGTCCTCTATCACACAAGATGAACTTGCCTGACCACTGAACTAATCATTTAAGACTTATTTGCTACCTATTAAGACCTTATTATACAAAACAATATGTACTGATGCCATCAAAATGATAATAATAATAATAATTCCTATAAATGATACAGAAAAATGGTAACAACTGAGGCTCCTTTTACTTAAAAATATACAGAGAATTAAAAACAACACCACCGTATGTTATAAAAAAAAAAACAATCAAATAAACAAATTTCATGAAAAGGATACAAAATCAGTGCACTAGAGAGATTGTCATATTGATTGTCTTACCCGCTATATTGTTTTTTACCCGCCATTTCAGCTGATTAGAGAGATGCAATGGCTCAGTGGTTAAGGAGTCATGCTCGTATGCGATCGGTACCGGGTTGAATCCCGCCTAGAGCGCTGCATTGTGTCCTTGAGCAATACACTTTACTTTATTTGCTTCAGTCCTCTCAGCTGTAAAATCAGTACGAGCTTTGCTGGGTAGCTAACTTGCGATGGACTGACATCCTGCCTAGGGGGAGTAATGTACTCTCATTCACTTGTGCAATGAAAACCGGGGATAAGCACCAGCCTTGCGAGCCTAATGGCTCGGATGGATTTAGTCTTTTAGTTTTTATTAGGTAAGCGATGCATTGTTTGTGTATAGTTTTATTTAAGAAGGCCGTGTACGTGTCTGATTTGCTGAAATATAGACAATGAAAGAAAGGTAAGAGTCATTAACAAAATTCCGTCAGACCCAAAAACAATTGATCTGGAATTTCGGCATTGTTGAACTTTCTTGATAGTTATACAAAATCATCATTGGAACACAGACATATCTTGTACAGATATGAAAGCTTTTTCCACTACAAATGATACATTTATCACAAGCAAATAATGTAAACATTTAAACATGGATGAATAAAATACAATCCCAGAGAATTCTAATAACCGTATGGATAATAAATATTATACAATAATCTAATAATATGCAAAATCCAAAACTATTTTCAAATAGTGAGGGCGCTACGTGAATGTAGAGGGAAGGGGGGTACATATATTGTCCAAACTATAGGCCTATGACCCAAAAGATGAACCTCTGTAATTGTCGCCAGCATTGAAATCCTGGCGCCGCCACTGGTTTCAACACCTAATTTATGTGAACCATGATTACGTCATGCGATAATGATATTCTTGATCTGCTGATACGTGGTATATTCAATACATGTGGAAATGGTACATTTCATATTGTTATTGCTGAGTATATTTGAAGAGTCTATTGTGTATGCGACAATTTATAGGTACATATTCTAGATTTAAATAATTCTTGACATTTTTTTCTGGAATACAATATTCGAAATGATGAGAATATCCCCCCTTTTTGGTTCCTGGTTGAGCGTTTGGCTGAAATTCAAACGTTTTGTACTTTCCAAAAAGAATCAATCCTGCAGAGTATGTATACTGGTTTCACATTACATAAGGAAATACATATCAAACCTGAATACAATTAGGATGAAGTTTCTTAACTTTTCATCTATTCAACGTTGATAATGATACTAAGTTGGGAATACAAAAAATAATATCTTTTGTTAAATATTTTGCGTCGGAACGTTGGTGAGATTGGAAATAAGTAGCAAAAGAAAATGATTTGATGTAATTGTTTTATTTTGTCTTTTTTAAGTTTTGGAGGCTTTTATGCTTATATTCCTACCCTGTGCATCAATACCTGTCCTACAATATGTACTCATGAGGATTTGAATGAAATTGAATGCATCATGTGTTTAAATGTGTTCGAGCATTTGTGTATGTAGGCCACAACTTACACAAAAAGTTGCAAGAAACTGGACAAAGGTGTTTTGATTATCATTTCAAAACACAATATTGAAAATTGTCAGGTTCTCAAAACTTGCAAAACAAACTTTTACAACCAAACAGATGCACTCTAAGCGGAACTCAGTAATGAGATAATACGTATAAACTATACACAGCGAACTAAAAAGACATAGACATAACAACTATTCACAAAGTATATACACACACACACACACACACACACACATATATATATATATATATATATATATATATATATATATATATATATATATATATATATATATATACATTTATGTGTATATATTTACATATATATATATATATATATATATATATATATATATATATATATATATATATATATATATATATACATATATATAAATATATGTATATATATATATATATATATATATATATATATATATATATATATATATATATATATATATATATATATAGACTATCAAACTATACACAAAGCATATGATACATATATATATATAAACTATACACAACAAACTTAAAAAACATAAAAACTACAAAGTATATATATATATATATATATTTACGCTTAGTTAATTAATGCTAAAAAGCTAAATCCACCCGAGCCATTAAGCTCATAAGGCCGGTGCTTATCCCCGGTTTTCATCGCGCAAGCGGATGAAAGTACATGGCTTCCCCTGGGCAGGATGCCAGACTATCGCAAGTTAACTCCCCGGCAGTGCTGGTACCCACTTCACAGCTGAGTGGACTGAAGAGTCGTAAAGTAAAGTGTATTGGTCAAGGACACAATGCAGCGCTCGAGTCGGGAATCGAACTCGGTACCTCTCGCATACGAGCATGACTCCTTGACCACTGAGCTACTGCATCTCTCTAATCAGCTGAAATGGCGGATAAAACAACAATATAGCGGGTGAGACAAACAATATGACAATCTCTCTAGCAGTCTAGTGCACTGATTTTGTATGCTTTTCATGAAATTTGTTTACTTAATAGTCTTTTTAAATGACATATGGTGTTGTTGTTTTAATTCTCTGTATATTTTTAAGTAAAAGGAGCCTCAGTTGTTACCAGATTTCTGATTCATTTATAGATATTATTATTATTATTATTATTATTTTGATGGCATCAGTACATATCGTTTTGTATAACAAGGCCTTAATAGGTAGCAAATAAGTCTTAAATGATTAGTTCAGTGGTAAGGCAAGTTAATCTCATGTGATAGGGGACTTCAAAAGAACAAAATGGTAAAAAAGCGTTCAAAAATCTTATTTTGTTAAAGAGATATTCAAGTTTAAAGCTCTGTTTATTTGTCTTGAAATAACTGGTGTGGCAAGTCTACTATGGAAAGTTAGCGTCGTCATCGTCACATTCTTAGCAATTGTTAATGTATTTTAAGGAAAGTTTGTTAAATATTTTCACTGTTTAAATTATTCATCCTAAGTCTCGAACTTTCTTTAGGTGTATTGTAAATACCCTTCCTAGATTCAGTTTTACTACTTTTTTGACATATCCCATGGTTTTTAAGTTACAAAATCACAGGACAAAATATGATAGTATACTGAAAAACTTTGAGGAATCTGAGGCTATGACATCACAACTACTTTGATTTCAGTCGGTTTTACACAAATGATACCCAACTTAAACATCTCCCTAGCAAAATAAGATTTTAGAATGCTTTTTCACCATTTTGTTTCTTGCAAAGTCCTCTTTCATATAAGATAAGCTTGCTTGACCCCTGAACTTATCCTTTAAGAAGCTCCAGGATTCCAAACTTTATCTGTTTATTCATTTTTCTTGATTTCCATTTTGAAATAATGTAAATACTGTTGCCTAAATCTTGTCTAATGTAGATTAACGGTTTTTTGTTACCAGTAAGGAAAAAATCACATGGCACGCAGAAAATAATTTGTAAATAGAAAGGAAAATGCAAATGCTTATACTGATTTATTATGTAATTCAAATCTGTATACAATAGATCAATTTCCAGCTTACCACATAGTTGAATGAAGTCTTCATACTGCCATATCTACGGAGATGTTTTAAATCAAAATAATTTACAAGTAAATACATTAATTATAGATAGAACTATTATACAAATTAATAGGCTTCTGTGTATATGTGTCTTTATACAAGCAAGTAAAATTGTCAACTGGTACGGTATTATTAGTTGACCAACCATCTTATATGAAAGAAAACGTTGAAAGAAACATATTTGTGAAGAACCTATTCAATACTTTCCTTTCGCTCTCTTTCGTTTTTGACACACTGATTGGTGGGAAAAGTCTCCTGTAAAAGTTACATGCCCTCATCCCCACTTTCTTACCAATCTTGACGAAATATTCGCATGTTTCTTTTTTTGTGGGTACAAATTTATTTGAACGAGCATACTTTTAGAACCAATTTAGTACAAAAATCAGGTTAATATCACATTTCGTTCAGTATATATGAATTTTTAAAGATTTCCCAATTGCATTGTAAAGTTTTTGTACAGTATGATGAAATCGTGCTTGGGGATGTCATAGAGATAATTCCAATGCCAATGTTTATGTTTTTGTTTTAACGTTAATTGGTTGTTTTTGTATGATTAGAAATAATTTTCCAAAAGTGATTGAAGTAGCGTATACCTGACAATGTATATAGATACCTAACTTTCGTCAATTTATTTTTCTAGCAGGTTTTACCAATGAAAAAGGAAGATAGATTTTAATAAAATACATCAACTTTGTGGGAGAATGTGTCGCGGTGATGTCATACTGAGCCTTTTCCTGTTCGTTTATTGGCATTTTTTGTAAACCTTTAAATTTGAATATTTCAGGGTAGGAACAAGATATCAAAATGATTTTTGTACTAAAATGTTTCTAAAATTTTCTCTTTCTTATGAAAGGTTGAAAAAAACAGGAATATTAATTCAATATACTTTAAAGACAATTCATTTAAAATGATCCTTATTATATCATGTGCTGCTACCTTTCTGACTTATCCAACGGTTTTTAAGTCATCCAAATCATCGGTAAAAATGTAATCTGATATTGAAAAACATTAAGGAATGTGAGGATGTGACGCTACAACTAGCCATATTCCAGTCTTTTATACACACAGACAAATCTTTAATAGTATAACGTATCTTTAACATAAAAAACATTCTTTAAAGCTTTCTCCACAATATTGTTTGTGATAATTTTCTCTTCAGGTAATATAATATTTATATTAAATTACATTGTATACTGCATATGGAAATACTGCAAAGCCTCTCCATCGACCTAATTAGTCGCGCTCCGTCGAAGAGTAAATTGTGATAACTGGTAGAATACATAATATTTCCGTTTGACATATTACCAGTCAGAATTTCTGTAAACTTTTCGACCAATCACAAACGTTACTTTTAATTATCTCCACTTAATACGATAACTGGGATGTAAGTAATAAAAAAACCTATTCATTCGTGTATTACAAATTTGCAGAAAGGCGACTCTAGTTGCCACAGTGAAGACATAGACCTATAGCTTAATTTGTTTTATTTATTAGAAGCTGAAAATGAGAATCAATTGTGACCCTTTCTGTCAAAATTTTAAGACGTGCACAAAAGTTTCAGTTATTTCTTTCATTTTCTTTGCTCAGACCACCGTATTGATAATTAGGGATTTGATTAAAAGGCAAAAGGTCTCGATGACATAATATCACTAATAATGCCAGTAATATGACTCAGCACTAAAAGTGCGCTCGCATCATGGATAATGTATTAAATATCATGTTAACATACATATACAAAATAAGTGGAACGTCTCTTCAACAAAAAATCTCTATTGTTTTTGATGTCTTCTCCACAATATTTAATATTCTCTTCATATGACATTGATTTTCTCGACCAACCAATTCTTTAGTCATATGTATACTGCATAGAGCCTGAGAAGTCGCTCGCCGTCTACGATTGAAATGGTATAGCTGGTAGAGTGCATACTATTTCTATTTAACATATTACCTGTCAATATGATACATACTGGTGACGTCAATTCCTTGCACATTATTGATTGGCTTGTCAGAATTTGTGTAAATATTTCGAATACGCACGTTTTATCTCCACTTCATACGATAGAGGCCTTTAAAGAATACAAAATCTGTTGATTCATGTATTTCAAATGTGCAGACAACCGATAGCATTTTGTGTATTTTTTCACAAAAGTTGATAAATGCTGCCCCCGATAACCACAAACCGCCAATTCACATTGCCTTCCACTTATTAAGATATACGAAGATGGTGGGTCAATGACAGTTCTTTTAGCCGACATTTCCGGTACCACTCACTTTTATGTCGCTTGCAAATGTTAAAATAATCCAGTTATTTCAATTTTTTGTTCTAGAGAATATAAATTTTATTTTAAATACAACATTACAAGGAAAGAGGGAGACATGGTAGCACTTCAATATTCAAATGCCTGTAATATAAATTGGCACTAACAGGACGATGGCCTCATGGATAATCTATTTAATATCATAATAGTAAACATGTTATAAATGGTTTCTGATCTGAATGTAGCCTCCTGCACTCTCTCTATTTTTCGATATTCAAGTTTCAAATACTTTCGTAAAGCTTTAAAACAATATTTTCATAAAAATATCCAAGTGGGTAAGAATTACCGCAGTGAGGGTGTCTACTTAAAGCAATCCATGACGCCATATCTGATGATAATCAGTGGTGATGATGAGGATGATCTCTGATCAATTTCTGAACTCTAATCGTAAGTATGAAGATGTGATGGTTCAACAAAACCTAGGATTACAGATATCAACTAAAAAAGATAATGATATCATTTCGATTAATCATTTATGATCCGGCATTAATGTGTTGTAGATTATTCAGTTTAAAGCACATATACATAAAAAATTAAAAAACTGATAAGATCGAATAACCAGTCCGTTTCGCGCTTTTTTACCTTTCTGCAGGCCAGAATTGCCATTACAGATTTTTTCAGCCAATCATATACAAGAATGACGATGACGATTTTAAATATCAATATTCATATACAACCTAACTTATGACATATCGTCTGCCAAAATAATTTGGGACTTAGTAGTTCCATGACCGCAAACAAATAACATTACTTTGCCGGAAAACAATGAAAAAAACCTGACACTACAGATATGGCACAATTTAAAATGTGCTACGAAGCGAATCCTCCTTTGAACACGAGGAAGTAGTTAACAATATCTCGGAAAGTGGTGTTCTGAGTGAAGTTCTAACACTCGCTCCTTGAATGAAAATTAAGACATAATTTATAAAGTAGTAGTTAAGCGACTTTCCCTTGCATTGAAGTTACAGCAGTGTTTGCACTATGGAGTATGGGAGTAACTTTAGAATACCCTGCAAATTGAATCCTTGGATCCGCGCCTGATAACTGACAGAGTGGGGCTCTTGTCTCTGTTCATGGAGTAGATTCCAGATACTTTGGAATCCCCCCTTAGATTTGCACCTGATAACTGACAGCGTGGGGCTCTTAATGTTTCTGTTTATTGGGGTGTTTCATTAACCGCCTGATAATTTGCCACCCCTGGGGAGGTATGTGTTCGAAGGGCTCTTTGTATAGTCAGATGTTTTGCTGCATGGGGATCTGGACACTTTTTGGCAGGAGGATCTGTGAAATTTTGGACTGCAGAAAAAAAAAACGCGCCCGGTTTACATTCCCAATTGGGAGATCGAGACATGCGCAGTGACCATAATTTAAACTGTTGAAGTTTCAGCTGTTAATTTTGCTTTTCAATTTCTGTTATTCTAAAGTTGTATACTTTGAAAATGATATTGAAATTGATGTTTCTGGATCGTTATTTGCATAATTTGAGCTTTTGCTTGTGACTAGAATTTTAGAATCTGCTCTTTAGAAACTTTTGCAATGAATTAAATTTTTAAAAATCACTTCAAAATACCCTGGTGAAAGTCAAATTGTCGTTGGTGAAAATGTAGGAAATAATTTTATCGTTCTGTTGCACCAATAAAATTAGAATACTTCGCACGCATTTTCCCTACCTTTAATTAAGTTATAACTTTTTTCACCGTTATGTATATTTTTTAAAGAGATTTGAATTTAAAAAGATGCATTGTGGGTAATAATGACAAGAATTCTCCCGATTAGGAGATCTTCTGATCAGGAGCGTGGACCGGATCTACATTATAACAATCTTTGTTTACAGGAATATTTTGTTTCATTAAGATATGATGTTTCATTTCCTTAACAAACCACAAATTCTACAATTACTCACTCTACATTGACCTTGCTCTACCACGCGGTGATATTATTGCTGTTTTGGGTGTCCCGTCTTTGACCCCGCCTCCCAAGCGTGTTTTCAAAAAGTGCTGGGAGAGTAAGGGTTAATCAACCCATGACAAGTGTGCCAACTCAAAAATATGTGCAGCTTGGTCCCGGCGGGCTGCCCACTGGATCACTGAAGCGGAATGAGCCTAACTCTGCTGCTCAGAAGACAAAGGATCCTTCAGTAATCAGCCTGTGCTTAATCCCTACTCTACCACACGGCAATATTATTGCCGTTTTGGGTGCCCTATCTCTGTCTTCCAAAGCACGTTTTCAACAACGTTTTGGTAGAGTAAGGGTTAAAGAACAAATTTTGATAGGTGATAAAATATTAAATAATTAGTCCACCGGTTATGCATGCATATACAATAAAATTTATGAAATAACGTTATTCGTCAAAATACTGTACCCTGGTCATAAGTTAAAGTTTTGTCACTGTTTTTAAACATCTGGGTTTAACGAGGTATTACCATCTCTATGCAGGTGACAGTGCATGTATGATATAACAAAAAAGTGTTTTAATCTACTTAAGGAATCGTTTATTGATTTTCTCTTTTCAGAAGCTGTCCCTAATTTCACATTCTTCTACGGAGAAAACAAAAATGACTGATGCAGAAACACAGTTCTTCTTCCAATCAAACACCAATCCTCCCACAAAATACCTTTGCCTGTGGAATGCGGCTGCGTACATATTTACACACGTAATAAACAGCTATTCCCTTCGTTTAGCCCTTTTCGCTTTTCTTGTCCTAAAACGCATGGCACACTTTTTCATTTTTGGTTTCCTTTTGTATCTGGTAGTGATGCTTTGACTTCCTCTTATTTCTTGCATGTTTCAGCTAATCCTCATGTGACATGTGGTAACAGTTTGAAGTTAACCAAAGAGTTCTAATAGATAGATATTCAGCGTTTTAGCTTTTCGCAAAGAGTTGTTAATGAGTGGAATGGTTTGCCTGAGTGGGTAGTTAGCTCCAATTCTGTTCACAAATTTCAAAGTCAACATTGACTTCTTTACTAATTGTGGGCGTCTTGGATTTTTTTTTTTGTGGTGGTGTTAGTTTGGGCTTTTTATGGAATGACTAACCCTTCTTAGCCCGTAATTTTGTTATGTTATGTTAAAGAACTGGTGAATGCAGCCTCAACGGGAAAGAATGTGGGACATCTAGCTTGCCCACAAAAAAAAAAAATGAAATATGAAAATCACCTGTTAGATCCAAAGTTTATTATTGGAATATGAAACATTAACAGAAAAATAATAATCATGCAAAATCTCATCATATAATATTCTTTTACTCACGACATGTTGAAATTACATCCTGTTGTTATACTGACATTATCTAAGAATCAACAAATAACAGTCTGTTTTTGAGATGAAATAAGGGAAATCCTTCTTTTCCAATGCAACATGTCGCAGAGACAATCAAAAATATTCTAAACCTGCTATGACATTAGTTGCCATGCTCCTTAGGTGTGCATTTTACTTCTATTTCTCAACAGCTAGTTATATAGAGATGTCCACAGCTGTTTGATAAAGCAGTTATGAAGCACAGCTGATAAATGAATTTGGGACCTTTAACTTGCAACCAAAAACAGAATAAAAATATTAAATTTGAAAATCACCCATTTAATGGTACAGATTCAAATTTATTATTGATATAAAAAACTTAAAAATAAAACAACATGCAAAATACCATCATATCAAATTCTTTTTCTCACAACATTTCAAAATTTACATCCTATTTTATACTGACATTATTTAAGAATCAACATTAAAAGAGATATTGATATACTGATAAAATATGGAAAATTATCATCCTTTGCCAATTCAACAAATCGCAGGTAAGATCAGAAATGTTCTCAACCTGGTAAGACATTGCTTGTTGTGCTCCTTACGATTTGGAACAGCCACAACCAACCTGATATATAACCACTTCTAGTCAGACTTTTCCTCTTTGTATTTCTTATTCTGAAAACCACAAGTACTGTATTCAACGTATTAAGCCACCAGGATTCAACGAAAATAGAGTTGTATTATTTTCTATTACATAATTTCTTCCTAATAAGCTCTAATGCCCAAGACTGCCATCATCCAACGTGGGCCCAGAGAACCCTGTTTGATAAGACATAGTTGATAAGTTCGGCCCACGCCCTCGAATGGGAGGAATTTGGAAAAATTGAGATGGGGTATAAATAATGTATGCCCTTTACAAGAACATGTTTTGCCCTCCTGTACCTCAGTGACATAGCGACAGAAGGGAGGGGAGTGGACTTTTTTGAGATTATTTTAAAAAATTCGGATAATTTTTTTTTTTCTTTAAAAAAAAGAAAGATTGCTGTCAGGAGTGGGCTAAATTTGAACACTCCATATTGGGAAGGGGGTCTAGGACCTTATCGGACCCTCTCACCATTTTAATGCTGGCTATGCCACTGATGTACCTTATACTCTAAATTAAAATATAACACATTTTCATATGATAGAAGTATATAAACAAATTATTTGGGATCTGCAAGTATGACAACATACTGTACACTGCAAGGTCACTTTTCAACACAAGGTGAAATCTTTGAAATGTGATGACTTTTTGATAAATAAGATATCAAAAACATTTTTTGTTGCCATTTTGTTTCTTTAATATAAAGTACTCTATCAGATACATGCAAATAAAAATTTCTGGTAATAATCTGTTTTAAGTTTAGCAAAATCAATTACACATCTCGCCAATGTAACCATGGATGCATGTCCAAGCTACTTCCGTTTTCCCTTGGGTATTGAATTTACGAGTTTCCTTGAAATCCTTCATCATAACAAGCTTTCCTGAATGCCATGACTCTTCGCATGCTTCAGCAACCAAACTTGCTCTCAGGGTCTCCTCCTTTGTGACGTCCAGTTTCTCCTCAATTCCTTAGAAATGGTCAAGAAAGGAAGGATTGATTGAATAAAGGATTACTTCAGTGGCCAAAGCATGTTTATTTTATATGAAAGAGGACTTCAAAAGAAACACAATGGTGAAGAAAGCATTGCAAAATCTTATTCGGTTAAGGAGATATTTCAGTTTAAAGTTTGGTATCATTTCTGTAGAAATGACTGAAATCAGACTAGTTGTGACGTCATTACCTCAGATTCCTTAAAGTCTTTATGTATTCAATCATACTTTGTCCTGCAATTTTGTGCCTTAAAAACCATCTGATATCAAAAAAGTAGTAACACTGAATATATGAAGGGTATTTATAACATACCACCTGAAGAAAGTTTGAGAAAAAATAATTTAAACAGTGAAACATTTAAATAAACTTTTTATAAAATACGTAAAGACTTTCAGGAATCTGAGGCTGTGACATCACAACTAGTCTGTTTTCAGTCGATATGACACCAAACTTTAACCTTAAATATCTCCTTAACGGAATAAGATTTTGCAATGCTGTCTTCACCATTTTGTTTCTTTTGAAGTTCTCTTTCATATAAGATGGACATGCTTGACCATTGTACTAATCCTTTAATAAATGCTTTATTTTCACTTCTTTCAAATATATTGAGTTTATAATATAACTAAAACTGTCAGAAGGACACCATGCTTGACTATGCAAAGCTAACATAGACAATGGCCTTATTGAGGGATGTATATACAGTAATGGGGCCATAGTAGAGGCAGTTGATTTCAAATTACCTGAACTCTAAAGGATGCACTTATCTTTTCCTTTGCTGTAGATTTTTAACAACGTTTTACTACAAGCCCAAAATATCTCGAAGTTATCCCAGATATTTTAAGACAAAATATTGCCAAGGGTTCCTGCCTCACCCAGTAACTCAGAAAACATATGAAAGCACTCTACAACTGAAACAACTCTTTTGATTATATCCATTGAACCACAAAGAAAGTTGGCCCTGATTTTCCAATGTCAATGAAAGACTAAAATATTACCTAGCATCTTTGTGGCATCTTTGTGGCATGTTTTAATTTTTTGAGTAAATGACTTACCACACTATGTATACCATCTATTCATCATAAGCCATTCTTAAAAGATCCCTCCCTCCCCAACCCCCACATTCCCAGGCCTACCTTTTATATTTCCTTTCATGCAAAAAACACCTTATTTCCATTCTATTGGGGAGAGCGGCTATTGTTTGACTTTCTTTTATGACAGACCAAAATTTAAAAAGCTATTCATGTAAGGAATGTCATTATCATAACAAACATACTTAATTTTACATTCTTTTAAGGCGGGGGCTCTATTGTTTGACTTTTCTTTTATGCCAGACATTAAATATTTGTATTGCTATGGATGTCACTGAATCAGTGGTGGTGCTACAGGAAAAAGGAGGGGGAGGGTGGTACCAACAACATCGCTTTTTCCCCACTTGTTCCCCATGACCAAAACCCTAGTGTCACCACTGATTAGCATAACATTCAAACTTCTCTAAAAACTTTAACCAGAAGCTGACACTGACCCTGAACAACGTTAGTAGAATAGTAGAATAACTCTCCTTATTCTTTGAATAAATACCTTTTACATTTGAAACAGGTTGACATGTTTCAACAAAAAAAAGGGGATTTAGAGCTAGATGGGCTTATTCAGGCAGAACCCCCTTCCCCCTAATGTATTACACACTCATATTTTAGAACACACTTTATATGAAAGGGTAAAAATAGAAAGAAAATAAATAAATATCAATATTAATAAAAGTAAACTTCTGAAGACAATGGAGTCAGAGCTTAAAACAGATAATTGATTCAAAATAGAACGGATCTAGATGGCAGAATAAGAGTAAATGAAAATATTTTTTAAGATGTGTTGTAAGTTTGTTTGTTTGTGGGTTTGTTTGGTGTGGCTTAACGGCACCACGACAGCAAAGGTCGAATTGTGCCCGAGAGGTTAGATAATATCGTAGGTAGGAAAAAAGGCAAGAGCAATTAAAGTGTCGCAAGATAACTGATAAGCGATGGATCATTACTCTATTATGAAGGTGCTTACTGCATAAATACAGTTCTTTGTAGTAGCATCATTAAGAATTTTTGGCCCTTAGACCCCTTTAACCCGACATCCCGGATTTTCTCAAAATCAGGGGTAACCCACACCATTCAACCCGAGAGACTCTTCACACTTCATTGACTAGCATCCAGCTATTGTTACACCATACACAACACAGGGGTAATCTATACCTTCTTATCTGATAACATCTTCATAGTCTATTCACAGTTCACTTGTTAGCAACCAGCTACTGTTACACTGTACACAATAGGTCATTCATCTTATGTAGCTTGCTACATAACTGCTGTTCAGTGATACAAATCAGATAAGTCCTTGGGAGAGCCCAAATAAAAATATACATTATATGCTTGGGAGAACTTTGTGCAAAACCCATGAATTATTGATGGATCATTCCTCGTAAGGATGGTTATTTCATCATGTTCTTACCAAGTGCCACATTGATGAAATGCTCCAGTTCATTCTCGTAGGCTAACGCATATCTAGTAGGAAAGGAATCATGTATACAGTCATAGCTGCTTCCACTGTCACTGTGCATGACAAGGGAGGTCGGACGACTGTTCTCCTGCTCCAGCATTCCCTTCGAACCAAATGCCTGCAAAAAATCAAATTTATAAAGAATTGAGTGGTAAAGCAAACCTCATAAGGAACTCAAAAGAAAAAAAATGGTAAAAAAACATTCGGAAATCTTATTCCGTGAAGGAGATATTAAAGTTAAAAGTTGTGCATGCGGAAAAGTTTCTCTTTAAGCCTACCCGCACCAGACACCTGAGATAATCCTGAAAACTCAGGTTTGACAATTACCAACCCGACTCCTGTTCAGTGTATTGTGTTTCCACTCCAAACAATGATTGTTTATCTGCCATTCCCATGCAAACCACAGTCAAGTAGCCCAAGGTTATTTGTGTGTATAAGATTACACAAAGCCAGTGTTGAATAATCAAGGCACTTTTGTGACTGAAATCACTCATCAGTGTTAGGTGTCTTAGTGGGAGAAGTTGTTTTCAAACTGATGATAAAAATAGCTGTATATCATATTCCTGGGATAATGATGTGCATTAACTGTGAATGATTGACGGACCATTTCTCCTAAGGAAAGATATTGCTTCACGGTATCATTTGTGTAGAAATGACTGAAAGCAGACTAGTTGTGACATCACAACCTTATGAGTCTATATGTACTCTATCATATCTTTTTCTTGTGCAAGTTTGTTTGATTGGATTTGATGAAAGCTTAATGGCACCACAACAACAAGGGTAAAATTGTGCCTGAGAGGTTAGATCATTTTAGAGGAAGGTAAAAAGATAATAGAAGGAGTCTCATTGAAGTACAGAGGCTGCAAGTTTGTGGCTTAAACCATTGAATATGTCAGGAAAGTAGTAAAATAGAATCTAGTAGGGGTAGTTAAAATTTACAACCAGAGGAACATTTGAGGAAAAATAATTCAAATGCGATAGAAAAAAGTTAAATAAATTTTCTTCAAACTACATTGACAATTGTTAAGAACATGAGGTCAAGGGCACAAACCTTCTACAATACACTTATTACACCAGTCTTTTCTATGCAACAGCTTTATATGTATTTTCTTCGGTTGGAGAACAAAAAAATTGCCACTACAAAAGACAACAATTTATAATAGTTTTCCTTATTTTCTGCAAAAGCTTTATGAATAAATCCCAAATTATGCAAATCACCCACTCACTCTCAAACCAAATGCCATGAGTAGTTTCCAAACAAATCCCATTCTTTCTATGTAAAACAAAGTTAAAACTTTATGGACCCCAAAACCCCTCCCTCTACTTCGTATTGTCTAGGACCTGATTATCTTCATTTCAATCGGCAATGACACAGCATCTGAGGCTGGATTTGTGACAGAATTTTAGCGTGAAAATGTTGGTCTTTACCTCTAAACGTTGGTCATACCCGTACACTGCATGCCTACTTAGATCTGTCGATGAAAGAGCACCGCTTGGAAACTTCATAACTATCAGCACTTGGTCCACATCATTCATCTCCGCGATACCTTCATGGAATGCATGAGCTTGCACAAAGACAGATTCGGGTTCCTCATCCATGATCCAACAAATGAGATCAATATCGTGCACGCCGCAGTCGTGGAAAATACCACCTGAAAAGAGAAATAAAAAACTCCCAAAAGTCCCATACATATGATAGAAAACAATTTAAGAAAGAAATATGCCTAGAAAACATGTTGATATCTTTGTTTGTTTTTGAGTTATTTACAATTTTGAGCTGGAATTATTGAGATGAACACATCAGATCAACTTGATATCAAACACGTCACATCAGATCAACTTGATATCGTACACGCCACATCAGATCAACTTGATATCGTACACGTCACATCAGATCAACTTGATATCTTACACGTCACATCAGATCAACTTGATATCAAACACGTCACATCAGATCAATTTGATATCGTACACGTGACATCAGATCAACTTGATATCGTACACGTGACATCAGATCAACTTGATATCGCATACACGCCATCAGATCAACTTGATATCGCATAACGCCACATCAGATCAACTTGATATCGTACACGCCACATCAGATCAACTTGATATCAAACACGTCACATCAGATCAACTTGATATCGTACACGTCACATCAGATCAACTTGATATCAAACACGTCACATCAGATCAATTTGATATCGTACACGTCACATCAGATCAAGTTGATATCGTACCCGTCACATCAGATCAACTTGATATCGAACATGTCACATCAGATTAACTTGATATCGTAGACATCACATCAGATCAAATTGATATCGTACACGTCACATCAGATCAACTTGATATCGTACACGTCACATCAGATCAACTTGATATCATACACGTCACATCAGATCAACTTGATATCATACACGTCACATCAGTTCAACTTGATAAGATCAACTTGATATCGTACACGTCACATCAGATCAACTTGATATCATACCGACACATCAGATCAACTTCATATCGTACATGTCACATCAGATCAACTTGATATCGTACACGTGACATCAGATCAACTTGATAGCGTACACGTCACATCAGATCAACTTGATAGCGTACACATCACATCAGATCAACTTGATAGCGTACACGTCACATCAGATCAACTTGATAGCGTACACGTCACATCAGATCAACTTGATATCGTACACGTCACATCAGATCAACTTGGTATCGTACACGTCACATCAGATCAACTTGGTATCGTACACGTCACATCAACTTGATATCGTACACGTCACATCAGATCAACTTGATATCGTACACCTCACATCAGATCAACTTGATATCGTACACGTCACATCAGATCAACTTGATATCGTACACGTCACATCAGATCAACTTGATATCGTATACGTCACATCAGATCAACTTGATATCGTATACGTCACATCAGATCAACTTGATATCGTATACCTCACATCAGATCAACTAAATTCCATGAATGGAAAATACCACCTTCAAAGAAAAAGTTTATTCCCATATTTTTAAATATATATATATATATATATATATATATATATATATATATATATATATATATATGTATATATATATATATATATATATATATATATATATATATATATATATATATATATATATATATATATATATATATATATATATATATATATATATATATATATATTTATATATATATATATATATGTATATATATATAGATATATATATATATATATATAGAAAGTGATCCATGTACAGTGCAGTTTGGTTCGTACCACTGATCGGGGGGACTCAATAAGTCCCCCGATCGAGAGACTCAATAAGTGCCCCGATTGGGAGACTGAAGCATGCGCACTGAGCTTACAGTGATATATAAAAGCCGCCATTCATATTGTGAAGTTATAGTCATAGACGCTTATCAGTCATTGAAAGTTTTTAACAAAGTTTGCTTTGTTCATGTTCAATTTCGCGAAAGTAAAACAACTTGGTTACTATCACGCAGTTATTGCTAAATAATTTTCGCAAAACCCCAAGTTATTTCTCATAATATCAGAAAACCTTGTTAAAGCGCAACTGCCTAGCAGTAACATATAATAAGAATTCATCACTTTTCTCGAAAATCGTATATTGAATTTTAAAAGTGCACGGTGAAAAGATAAATTTATATGCCATTATTTCAAATCGTGGAGAAGAATTTGAATCCTTCGTAGCGGTCGAGTTCCCCGCGCTGAAAATGTGTCTGATTCTTATGTTATTTCTATATAAACTTTGAATTTGGATAGATGCATTGTGGGATACTTCTGTAAAGGATCTCCGATTGGGAGAACAAAACTATTCTCCCAATTGGGTGCGAAGCGGACTGATGTAGTGTGATGTCCTTAATGCAGATCCAAGACAATTTTCATGTATTGTTTAAAAATGTATTGTCTCTTTCTATAAAATTCGGCCAAATTATTTGGAAATATTTTTGGTTTAACTATTGGAATGGGGAATAACTTTACAAGATACAAGAACATGCTTTGCCCATCTATCATATCTCACACTAACAAAATAAAATCGGCAATTTGGTTTTAAAAAATACATAAAAATTGTCTTGGATTTGCAAGTATGACATCACACTGTATACTGCACTAGTAAATTTTTAACACACTATTGAATTTAATGTAATAACTCCTACACGGAATGATATATCAACAAGGTTTTTATCAACTTTTTTAGTAGTCCTCTGAACATTCATGAAAATGAAAATTCATGGGAATATTCCTGTAGACAGAACATGGGAATATTCCTGTAGACAGAACATGGGAATATTCCTGTGGACAGAACATGGGAATATTCTGTAGACAGAACATGGGAATATTCCTGTAGACAGAACATGGGAATATTCCTGTAGACAGAACATGGGAATATTCCTGTAGACAGAACATGGGAATATTCCTGTAGACAGAACATGGGAATATTCCTGTAGACAGAACATGGAAATATTCCTGTGGACAGAACATGGGAATATTCCTGTAGACAGAACATGGGAATATTCCTGTAGACAGAACATGGAAATATTCCTGTAGACAGAACATGGGAATATTCCTGTAGACAGAACATGGGAATATTCCTGTAGACAGAACATGGGAATATTCCTGTAGACAGAACATGGGAATATTCCTGTAGACAGAACATGGGAATATTCCTGTAGACAGAACATGGAAAAATTTCTGTAGACAGAACATGGGAATATTTCTGTAGACAGAACATGGGAATATTTCTGTAGACAGAACATGGGAATATTCCTGTAGACAGAACATGGGAATATTGCTGTAGACAGAACATGGGAATATTTCTGTAGACAGAACATGGAAATATTCCTGTAGACAACATGGAAATATTCCTGTAGACAGAACATGGGAATATTCCTGTGGACAGAACATGGGAATATTCCTGTGGACAGAACATGGGAATATTTCTGTGGACAGAACATGGGAATATTCCAGTGGACAGAACATGGGAATATTCCTGTAGACAGAACATGGGAATATTCCTGTGGACAGAACATGGAAATATTCCTGTAGACAGAACAACAGAAAGTGCCTGGTTGGTACAGTGGTGTCTTTCATACTGTTAAGGAATAAGTGAAGAATGCTTGCTTAGCTGGTAAAGTGATAAACGGGCCTGTCATGCAGTTAACAGATATGTATAAGTCTTTCAATATATGCATTTAAATGAACAAGTAAAAATTCCTGGCTGGTACACTGTCCATCTTCCAGTCTGTAAAGTACAGGAATTAATAGAAGAAAAAAAAAACCTGGTTGGTAAAGAGATTAAGTCATAAAGGGAGGAACAGGGTGGTCCGAACCTGATAAATCTCAGAACATACGCTGTTTTTAAACCAAGCATTAACAAAAGAATTTTGACCTTAAACATACTTATGCTATAGTAAGGGTCATAAATGTTGTCCCACTTTGTAGATGGGAATTGCTGCCCCCCTTCCCCTCCCCACACACACACCCCATATGAAAAAAATATTTACATCTCTGATGCTAGTTGATGATCTGACCTGCTTTCAGTTACTTGAAATTGAAGTTAAGTTAAATCCATCCAAGCCATTAGCCCATACTTATCCCTGGTTTCCATGGCACATGCGGATGAGAGCACATGACTCCCCCTGATTGGACCCAGTCCATCACAGGTTAACTCCCCTGCAGTGCTGGTACTCATTTTACAGCTGAGGGACTGAAGTAATGCACTTGTCAATTTTGTGACTCACCCCTACAACCCCAGGACAAGGTGAGTCATTGTACCAAAGTGGGTGGACAAAACATGTACATTGATGCACCCCTCAGTTACTTAGGTGACTGGCATTTTTTGTGAAATGACTTGCCCTAAATTAATCACTTCTGAACAAAGCCAATGGGATATAATGTAAGTAAATTAACCCACCCAAGAGTCACTCTGGTGATTGACAATTTGGTACAATGATGCACGTGTGAGTCACTATTTCATATGTCAATGACTCACCTTTGACTGACATTGCTGGGGGTAGTAGAGGTGAGTCAAACAACTGACATGTGCATAAGAAGAGCAAAGTGCCTTGCTCAAAAACACAATGCAGTGCTTGCATTGGTAGTCAAACCCAGTACTTTTCGCATACGAGCATGACTCCTTTACCACTGCACCTTGCTTTCAGATAGCTATAATAATAAATTCAAGGTGAAAAATCAATTAATAATTTATTAATTACTATAGCTTAATCAATTATCAATCAATCATTTGATAATCTTGAAGTTACCAGATATTTTGAGGTAGGATATTGGAGGTAGTGGTGCATCTCTGCTCACTGTTTTCACGCATTGTAGCTGGCCAATGTCACCTTGTCTGGCTCTGTTCTTCAAGCTGCGTACTGTTGGATCAAATCTCCTGGACAAAATAACGAGCCCAGTGAAATAACAAATTGTTCCCCTTTCCTACTAAACAGGTAAAAGGTATTGGAAATTTGTTCAATAAAACAAAAATAATAGAAAGAAAGTAAAGTATGAGATCGTAAACTTTGCCCAGTGCAAGACCGTATAGTACTTATTTCAAATAAGAGATAGTTCAAATGCACATTAGTTGTTCTGCTCCTTAAAGTTTCAAACAGTCAGACCCGACCTGATACATAACCAGGTTGGGTCAGACTTTTCCTTTTAATTTTTTTTCTTCTAAAAACCTTAGTTGTTGTGGAAGTTTGTGCTGAGTATCATATTAGCAATGGATCAAGTCCTTATTGTGTGGTTATTTTAACTAAGATAAAGTGGTCTCACTATTTGCTACAGTGAGTTTGTGGTTATGATTTGCTGGAACAAAATTTTAAGGAGAAAGACAAGTCATAATATTCTGTCAAAATTGTAATTTTGAAGGTCAAACGGAGATAAAATGAAATAATGTATTATTCCTATTTCCTACTCAATATGTAAAAGCTATTGGAATTTTATCAACAAATGAAGGTATATGAAAAAGAAGTTAAACATGAGAAATATGATATGGTAAACTTTGTCCAGGGAAAGACCATGCATTTACTGTACCTATACTTGACATAAAAGAGATATCTTTTTTTTAAATTCAATTTGATTATTTTCAAGGTCTGCAGACATAGAGATGTGTGGTACAGAAAGATCTCAAAATGGACGAGGTGTAGGCAGTGGGAGAGACCAGTGGTTTATTTAGAAGGGAGGGGGAGGGGGGGGGGTAAGCTTGTCTGCCTGCCCCCAGGAAATATTATGTACATATGAAGGTAGTGGCAAGATTACCAGTATACAATATGATATACATATTTGGGTAATAAATTATAAAACATGAACATGTTAAGGTTAAATGGGACATGGAGTGTGATTTAATTTCTTTATTTAATATGATAGAAATCTTAATCATTAAGTCATCTGAACAAATTTCACATTGTACAAAAGAATTGAGCATACATTTTCTAATTTATTAAAACATTAATTTTTTCAATATAAACTTACATGGGAGCGGCCATTTTGTTTATACACCCTCTAAAAACCATGAATACACCCGATACATATAAGAATATTAATGTGTTTCTGCATAACCTATTTCAAATTTTCTAATTTCTTTTATTTGTATATGGTATTAATGATCGAAACTTTTAGAACTTTTTGTCAAAGTATTTTTGGAAAGAGAATTTCAAAGAAAATTTTAAAGAAATTCATTATGTGTGCTAGTTCATAGGGCAAATTATGTCAGTTATTTGCATGATTTCGACACAAATTAGACAAAATGGCAGTGTCTATGTTACAACCTCAAACTTGAATAACTTGAGATTGGAATAAGATTTTTTGAGGTTACCATGCATTACTACAAAAGCCCATTAGAGCCATTAAAACAAAAACAAACGTTTTGGATGCAAAAGAAAACGTTTGGTTTGTTTGCTGATGTTTAACAGCACTGCGACAATCGGAGCCAAATGTGCCATGAGGGTGTTACTGTAGGATAGAGAAGATTGGAAAAGGAGAGGGGGCAGGAAGGAAAGTAACCATAAGTTGAAAAAATAAAATCAGATTGAAAAAAACAGATGAAAAGTTTTGAATGTTAAAAAGGGTTACAACCCAAAATGAGACAAAATGGCAGCGTCCATGTTATCACATCAAACAAATAACTTGAGATTAATTTTATGATGGGGTTTTTGGTTGTTGGTTCATTTTTAATTTTCTATCATATATCAAGCTAGAATATTTGACTTTTATGTCTACTATAATTATCATCAAAATTCGGTGATGACCATTTTAATATCCCCTAATTTGGAAATAACTTTGTCCCTAGCGAATTTTTGTACGAATATTTTGAAACTTGCACCCCTGGTACCGAAAGCTGAATACAGTACACCACTGTAAGACATGAGGGTTAAAAAGAGACTCACAGTAGACAAGGTGTATAGTGAAGAGACAGACTGGAAGACACTGTAAAGATGGGGGGACAGCTTATAAGGAATTCACAAATAAAAGCAGAAATATTAGTGAAAAAATATTACCTATTGAATGCACATAGTAAAGGTTTTCCAAATTTTTCAGCCATTTCATAGCAAGCCGATATTTTTTCTAGGGAAAGTGCTAATGGCTTCTCACAAAACACTGCTTTACCTATAAAAAAAAAATATATATGAAAAAAAAAGAAAAAAAAGTGAGTTTCTCAAGACAAGTTTTCCTCTGAACTAGTTATATGATCAGAGGCATTATGCTATTTTTCTTCAAGGTACGGGGAGGGTTGACATGTAACTGACCAACAGATTTTCACCAAGGTTGCAATAAGTTACATACAGTAAGAAAGGTACACCAAACCATATGCATGGATTAGCGGCAGGAGGTATTGCAGTGCCCTACGGCCACTTGCAGTTCTAGGACGTTTACTGTATGTGTTGTAGCACCATTCAGCTACAAAGTTTACATCCAATTTATCTCAAATTTAATTCATTTATTCATTAAACAGTCACAAAATGACTCTCCAAATTAAACCAAATCCACTCATCAGTTCTAGAAATATATGCTGATGAAAAGAAATCAGTGTTTGGCCTAAAAATGCATGTTAGAATTTGAAATTTCACGGTTTTGTCTTAAAAATCTGCATTAGGTTTAAAAAAATCAGTGTTATGCATTAGGCTCTGCCAAGGACTAATCTGATTCGTATCACTGAACAGCAGTTATGTAGCAAGCTACATAAGATGAATGACCTATTGTGTACAGTGTAACAGTAGCTGGTTGCTAACAAGTGAACTGTGAATAGACTATGAAGATGTTATCAGATAAGAAGGTATAGATTACCCCTGTGTTGTGTATGGTGTAACAATATCTGGATGCTAGTCAATGAAGTGTGGAGAGTCTCTCGGGTTGAATGGTGTGGATTACCCCTGATTTTGAGAAAATCTGGGGTGTCGGGTTGGAGGGGTCTGAGGGTTAAAAATTCTTAATGATATACACAACGTGCGAGCCTACATACATAAATACATACATACACCTGCCAGCATGGCCAGGTTCTTTATGCTATCGCACCAGAACCAAACATAAAATTAAAAATTGTTGACACCTGCTTTGAGTCCTCGTCTTACTATTTCTTCATGCATGTCTGTGGGTGTACATATGAGAATAGCGCCTACACTGGAGAACAAAAAATAAAGTACAGTCATTAATAGGGAACCGTATATCACAAAACTTAATATAAAAACATCTTTCACTATTACAGACCTATTAAAGGAACACTTGGCCGAAGTTTGATGATATGTGTATCATTATGGAGTCTCTAGAATATTCCGACACCCTTTTCATGCAAGTGATGGTATTAATAACCTTTGACCTGAATGTTTAAATAAACCATCAATATTTAAATCATTTTTTAATAACACAAGTATCAAAAAACTGAACCTGTGTAAATTTAACATTTTGTGTATCACTTTTCGACTGACTGGTGTCTTTTCCAGGTGTCTTTTACCATGTTAATTCATTTATTTCCTAACAGCTTTTTATAATCTCAAACTTTTTTAAATGTTCACTTTTTCAAGTGCACTATGAGCACCATAATTTCTCTGTGCTAAGATTACCTTTCAGTCCCTCCACCAACAAAGTTGGAAGGAGGTTATTGTTTCGGTCTCCATTTGTTTTTGTATTTTATCAACATAACACAAGTAATGGATGGATTCTGCTAATATTAGGATCTCAAAGTGCTTATGAAAGAAGGGATTCAAATTTGGGGGCCATTGGAACAGGACTCGGACATGAACTTAGGGGTCTTAGGGGGATATTTGTTGCAACTTAAGTTGATATCCTCCAATAGAATATGCATCCCAGAAAAACTTCCAGTTGAGACTAATTGAAATTTCTATCTGGGATGAACTGGTCCCAACTTGGATTGAATATCCCAACTAGAAAGTCTGCCCAGGGTGAACTCGTCCCAACTTGGATTGAACAAAATCCCAACTGGAATAAAGTGGTCCCAAGTGGAATTGAACATTTTCCCAACTTGGACCAGTTTATCCAAGTTGAGATTTTCCTAAATTCCGATCAGAATTTTTTTAATTGAGACCAGTTGGGAAAATCTCAACTGGAAGTTAGTCCCGGGATGCTCAGCAATAAAGTTAGCCTATGCCCTGAATAGGAAATACAATCAATTTCTAAGAAATCAAAGCAATTGTTTTCTGCTATAAAAGAAAATTGTAGAATATGAATTTTGCCTGAAGAAAAAAAACTGTAAACGAATATGCCCGAGGGGAGGAGGGGGGCCCTTCCATATATGAGGTATATATATATATACATGTGCCACCCGAGCAGTTGCTTTTTTTCAGAATTTTCGTAGTGCAGGTATCAAAAGCCAATCTCTCATACTGCTGATCTAGTAAAAAAAATTGCATATTTTCATGCAGGTAAAAAAAAAAAACCATTTTCATACTGCGGTATCAAAATCATAAACTGTCACATTGCAGTTACCAAAAAATCTCTCATACTGCAGTCCAATTTATAAATTATGGGCGGCACATACCTACCACTTTAGTATGAAAGTCCCCCCCTCCCCCCACCCCCAGGCAAATATGACAATGATTTAAAACTTAAGAATCTTTCTTCATTTACCTTTCATCATCAAACACTATCTGTGAGTTTACGTATTGTATGACAGACACCTCTTTGCCTATTCTGAACTTGTCCAGGGCACTTCTGCCATAGTCCAGCCTCTCTTCAATGACCCACTTCAAATCTGCTTTCGGATTTCGACAGATTCCCTTCAGATGGATCATGCCGGCTCTCCCCAGACCAAAGATGGCCACGCCAAGTTTGTTTTTGGTGCTCATCTTCGCTTTGAAAGTAGATCTCTATATCCTCTGTAAAAGATAGAAGGAGCCTAAAGTTACATGTAGCATAGGTATTCCTTGTCGATTGTCTGCATTACGTGTACCTCCGCTTTCCATTCAGTATGCACTGCAACCGCCGTTTTTGGCCAAAATCGACGGTTGCACATCACACGCCTCGCCAGAGCAAGGGCAAGCTAATATGATATCATTAATTGCTTGGCCTGGCACAGCTACGATCTAATTACATTGCCAACACGTGCGAGTGTAATATGATGCCTCTATCTGATGCACGTTGGGCATATTATTAATACCTCTATGATAGCCTACTGAAAGGAAAGAGCTTGCACACTTAATGTGAAGAGGCGCAGAGGTGTAACACTTGCGGGCCCTTCCCAGCTGAAGCCGTGGGCCCCTAAACTCTAGGGACATATCGTGTACATCTGCTTAAAAACCATGCACATATCACCACCTTCCTCCTTGCTATGAAAACACATTTCATATACCAGCTGCACTTATTGTTCAGAGATTAATTGGTTCTGTAAACAATTTATCCCTCGATATTCATATTTACTGTGCAAGAGTGACATTAAAGGTCAATGGTGGTCAATTGTTTGTTTTACTGAATCGCCGAAATTGGCCAAAAACGGCGGTTGGGGAATAAAGGAGATGTACACAACATGATCCTCTACATAATATACACAAGATATACATGTATCCAACAAATAATTACAAGTGTCTGAGCAGAATCATATTTTAAGACCTGAAATCCGCAAAAAAAAACACTCCAGTGCTGGTTCTACGTGGGCCCCCATCATGATGAAATAACCATCCTTACGAAGAATGGTCCATGGGTTTTGCACAAAGTTCTCCCAAGCATATAATGTATATTTTTTATTTAGGCTCCGCCAAGGATCAATCTTATTCGCATTACTGAACAGCAGTTATGCGCCTTCAGCCCAACATGAATGACCTATTGTGTACAGTGTAACAGTAGCTCAATGCTAACACGTGAACTGTGAATAGACTATGAAGATGCAGTCAGTTAAGAAGGTATAGGTAACCCTAAGGGCCAAAAATTCTTAATGATCGTTAACACTCGTTTCGCTCATAAAAGTGATCCTTAGCACTTTCCACCTGTTACGCCACTGAAGATGCCACATTCATAATTGCAACCACTGTTACTCAGATGCATCAGTTATACAGAAATACATCCAATTTTGTTTAATTTTGATTCTTATTGCAAAACTTTTGCACTCCTGGTCTGGTCATGAAACTCATTGTGAGGAAAATTCCTTTCAAATCTATTCCCACCAAATTTTTATAACTTTTTTGGGGTTGGGTCGGTTACTTTTTACGAACGTTGCAATTTTGATTGTGGCCTAGCTAAATAGAGCAGGGAGTAAGATATCATAAAATATAACTGAATGCATTTGATTTCGGTACAAAACACACCAAGCATAGTAAACTTCATCAAGACAAATATAAACCTAAAAAATATTAATTCTCGTAGTTTGCTTTGGATGACAGAATATGCAGTCACCACAAAAACAGTCATCATTTCTGCAATAAATATTTATGCTGTGCCATCTATGTATGACGACTCTGTGCTACGTCATCAATCTATAGATTAAAGAAAGAAATACAAATCCTATTAGTTGCCAGTGGGAAGAGTACAGAAATAGGCATTTGTCGCTCAATCCCCACTGAAGAAAGTCAGATGATTATCCTCGTCAATGTTAAGATTATATTACACTTTTGTGTACTCCATCGATAAATCAAAACATTTGTTAAAAATGTACGTAACTTCTACACTAAATGATAAAAACAATGGGTCAAACAGTGGCGGTATCAAAGATTTTGATCATTAAATAGCAAGATCAATCATGCCTTAGGTGATTATGCCATGTAACTTTGCAAGTTCATAAATTCTGTCTTAATAAAGTAGAATAGCAAACAAAAATGTTGTGCTATTCTCCAGCATCCAGGTGAAATATCCAGTCCATTTTAGAAATTGACAAGTTTGAATGATAGCAACCTTTGCAAGTTCATCAGACAGTCACTCCTTAAAAATTATGTCCTTGCATCAGACAGCCACTCCTTAAAATATGTAGTCGGCAAATACACACACAGGCAAGTAGAACAAGAAACAAACATCACTAAAGAAGTAAAAGCTCTTTTCTTCAGCATTAATGAAGTCACACACAAAGAGAGAGAGAGAGAGAGAGAGTTGAACACACAATTACATTGACGGGGTCGTCGCCTGCGTATTCGGTTATAATAGTACAAATGCTATCACGAAACGCTTAATACGACCCGGACGAGAACACAGGTACGACGTATGGACAGACATAACATCGACAACCAAGTCAATGTCCATGGCCTTTGATAACCAGTTGTGGTGCACTGGCGTGTCTACCCACCCCAGGATAAAACCCGGGGCCTCGTGGTCTGTAGACAGGTATGATAACCGCTACACCACAGTAGATAGACACACAAAAATGAAAAGAATCCGTATACATCACTTCGCTAAATATATTTCTAACAGTCAAACACTGGTAAAAGTGTATACCTAGCTTGGTGGAGGTAACATACAACAGCAAGCGGCAATTGTGTTCACAGTATGATGTGTTTAACACAACAAGGATGATAACAAAGAATGAACTGGAATCCACAGCAAATTGCTGTAAAATATGATGAAATATCGTACATGTATAATTTGTATACTCTAGATTTGTAGAACACGAGATAACTGTGGGTTTGTCTACATACATGAACAACCTATGTAATTTACTATTATAATGGTGAGATACTGCTGAACTTTGCCAATATTAAATAACTGGAGGTGTGTCTACTAGTGATTGCTAGTAAAATGGTGAGATACTGCTGAAATTTGCCAATAGTATTTAATTGGAGGTGTCTACTTGTGATTACTTGTATAATGGTGAGATACTGCTGAACTTTGCCAATAGTAATTAGCTGGGGGTGTGTCTACTTATGATTACTGGTATAATGGTGAGATACTGCTGAACTTTTCCCATAGTTTTTAACTGGGGGTGTGGCTACTTGTAATTACTAGTATAATGGTGAGATACTGCTGAACTTTGCCAATAGTAATTAAGTGGGGTTGTGGCTACTTGTAATTACTAGTATAATGGTGAGATACTGCTGAACTTTGCCAATAGTAATTAGCTGGGGGTTTGTCTACTTGTGATTACTAGTATAATGGTGAGATACTGCTGAACTTTGCCAATAGTAATTAACTTGGGGGGGTGTGTGATTACTAGTATAATGGTGAAATACTGCTAAACTTTGCCAATATTTAATAACTGGGGGTGTGTCTACTTGTGATTGCTAGTAAAATGGTGAGATACTGCTGCAATTTGCCAATAGTATTTAACTGGGAGTGTCTACTTGTGATTACTAGTATAATGGTAAGATACTGCTGAACCTTGTCAATATTAATTTAGTGGAGGTGTGTCTACTAGTGATTGCTAGTAAAATGGTGAGATACTGCTGAAATTTGCCAATAGTATTTAACTGGGAGTGTGGCTACTTGTGATAGTATAATGGTGAGATACTGCTGAACTTTGCCAATATTAATTAACTGGAGGTGTGTCTACTAGTGATTGCTAGTATAATGGTGAGATACTGCTGAACTTTGCCAATAGTATTTAACTGGGGGTGTCTATTCGTGAATACTAATATAATGGTGAGATACTGCTGACCTTTGCCCTGTGTATATTGTACTACTGTACCTGTATAATTTTCCCTCAAAGTACTTTATCAGCAATATCATATCCCCAAGGACTATTTGCTGATGAAACATCCAGGGCATCAGATACAGAAGCAACCTTGACAAAATTAAGCCCAGTTTACTCAATTGAAATTTGAGAGTATACTAAAAGCCATCATAGTACTTAGCAAAAAAGATTTGTTAAAATTGGTAGATCACTGACCATTTTTACAGCATTCTTAAATCTCAAGCATCAATTTACATAATTTAGGCACTTCTGTGATCTTGTATTTTCTTAGTAAATCTTTAATTCTTAATTCACAGCAAATTCTGACCATAAGGTTTTTGGGTCTTAATGCCCGAGTCAAATTCTAACAGACTTTCCAATTATATTCAGTAACTATAAGATTCGGCAAGAAATCGAAAGATTTTGATAAATATTTTGAGCTGTCCGCCCAATCACATCACAAAGGAAAGCTTGGGGAGGAGTAGCAGTTGGTGAAGTTATCCACGTAGAGGGCATGTTTGATGTTGGGGCCAAGATTGTCCACTATGTCCTTAATGCTCAAGTTGAAGAGATTGGGAGAGAGGACGCTACCTTGAGGGACGCCCTGTTCTTGGGGATAGGGGTTGGCGAGGGTGTGGATAATACAAACTTAGAACTGCCTGGTGAGAGGAAGTTTTGAATAAAGATGAGGGGGTGGCCTCTGAGGCCGATGGTGTGAAGTTTGCGGATAATGCTGTATTTCCAAGCAGTGTCAAAAGCTCTCAGGGGGTCGAAAAAGATGGCAATGAGGTGTTCCTTTTTTCCAAAGGATTTCCGGATAGCGGTGTTGAGTGTAATTAAATGGTCCAGGGTATTGCGACGTTTGAAAAGCCGCTTTGGTGAGGTGAGAGGGTTCTGTTGGTCTCAAGGAACCAGTTTAGTCTCTGGTTAATGATCCTTTCCAAAATTTTACAGAGACAGAAGGTGAGGGCGATGGGGCAGTAGCTGGAGGGGTTGGTACTGCCCTTTCCCGGTTTGGGACAGTGGTGATGATAGCTGTCCTCCAGATAGGGGGAAAGGAGTGTGAGGACCATATGTGGTTAAGGATGGTGAGTAGGGTAGTGCACTGGTGGCTTTGTTGGGGAGGTGTTTCAGGAAGTGGTAGGGAATGTTATCTGGGCCCTTGGAGGTGCAGCCAGCATCATGGAGGGCTTGATTGAATTCAGAAAAGGTGAGACAGGTGTTATAGCTCTCGGTGTTTTCGGAGGGGAAGGTGATACTCCCGGCTTCATCGTGAGCTTTTTTAGCTTTGAAAGCATTGGGGTAGTTGGCCGAGGATGAGATGTTACTGGAAGAGGCAGCGAGGTGCTTAACGATGTCTTTTTTGCGGTGAGAAGGTTCCCATTCCAGGAGAGATGGGAGACTTGCTCACCCTGCCATGAAAGCTGTTAACCATTCTCCAAATCTTCTTAGTGGGGTGTTAGTGGTGAAAGAAGAGATGAAGTTGTTCCAAGTGTTGGTTTTACTGTCCTTGATAGTGCGCCTAACTTTGGCACTGTTGATGCGATAGAGGTTGTGGGTAGTCGGCTAGTTTTGAAGTTCCTGAGGGCCCTTTTTCTGTTCTTGATGGCGGTTTTGCAGTCATCAGTGAACCAAGAGGTTAGGGGTTTTGGTAGTTTGGGGGTTTTGGGAATAGAGCAGGTGGCGATGTTGATAAGGATGTTACTGAAGTTTGACATGGGATCTTCACCCTTAAGGAGATGGGGGTGAGGTGCGAGTCACAAAGGGTTTTGAAAAGGGGCCAGTCAGCCTTCTCGAGGTTCTAATTGGGGGTGTGGTTGTGGGGTTAAAGCCGGAGTGAATAAGAAGAGGGTAATGGTCTCTACCACAAAGATCAGCATTGACCGTCCAGTCAAAATCAAGGAGGAGGTTGGGGGAACAGATAGGCAGGTCAATACAGGTGAGGGAGCCTGTGGCAGGGTGAAGGTAGGTCGGAGAGTTAGTGTTGAGCAAGGAGAGGCTGTGCTGTCAAAGTGTGTTTTTGACGAGCTTGATTCTGGGGCCAGGGTGGTGGTATTAGAGCCTCACAGGGGGCTGTGGGTGGTGAAGTCACCAAGAAGGATGAAGGGGGAGGGGAACTGAGAGATGAGGTTGTTAAGGCTGGTTGGTTGAATGTTGGCATTGGGAGGGAGATAGATATTGCAAACAGTGAAGGTTTTGTGGAGGGAGATAGATATACAGATGGCCTGAAGGTTGGTGTTCACATGAACAGGACTGTGTGCGATATTGTGTCTAAAGAGAATGGAGAAGCTCCCACATGCCCTGTCGGAGTTCACTTGATGTTTATGATAGCAAGTGAAGTGGTTGAGGGAAAAATGGTCAGTGGTTTTTAAGATGGTTCTTGTAGGTAGAAAATAACCGAGTTGAAGGTGGTGGCCAGTAGGTCAATTTCTTCAGAATTGGCCTTAAGACTCCTGATGTTCCATTGTATAGTGTTGTGAGTGTTATTGTAATTGTTTGTGTTGCACGCCATAAGGAGGCGAGGGATTTTCTGGAGGAAGATCTGTTGGGTCTGAGATGGCTTGTTTTTTCTTTGGATCTGTCCCTGTTTCTTTGGGAGCAGTTGTTTTTTAAAGTTGGCCGAGAAGTATGTTCGGTGTGTTCGGTAATTACAATCTATTTTCTTTTCAATGTCATACGTGTGGGTTTGGGTGGTGGGCTGTTTGCTGATTGGTTGTTTGTTGGTTTGTTTGTTGGTTTGATGATTGTTAGTCTGGTTGGCTTGAGTTTGATGGCATTAGAGGTGTTGGGGTAGGGGATGGTGGGGTCTTAGAGAAGGAAGGAAGGTTGAGGAGAGACACTATAAACAAAGTAACAGCAGTTAGCATGCAAAAATCTGTTATTTCCACTGCAGTTAAAAAAGTCACCAGCAAAAATCAATTAAAATGAAAAATCCACTGCTGTTCTTGCAACATCGCAAAATTCACAGCAGTGAAACTAATGGGCTCCCAAGTTTGACCACTCCCTGGTTTGACTTCCAAAATAACAGCAGTGAATCAAAGTTGCACTATGACCGATCCTAATCTTTGCCCAGTACTAAAGGCTATACAAAGTGTTTGCAAATTATGTTTGTTTACTTACCTTTCCCAAGTAACTAAGCTTTCATGGTCAATGTAAAATTCTGTGTGTGTTTTATCAAGCCTTTTCACCAGAGCTGCCTGATCTCAGGAGATATTTACTCTTGTTTTTATTTTGGCATTTCTTACATTACACTGGCAAAGTATGAAATTTTTAGTTATTTTGCTGGATTAATCTAGCAAGCCGTGTAGCTATCTTGTATTTGGGCGAAAGAAACATGCATGGAAACTTTAAAAAAAATCCTCACTGCAGTAAACACACACACAAAGAGTCTGTATTCATTCTCCACATTTTAATTCACACTGCAGTATCATATTTCTGAATAATTATTTTGGCCCGAGAGGTTGTTTATGGTTCAGAAAAAAAACTTAGGTTGACATGGGTTATGCATTTTGTTTTAGCTTTCAGAAAAAATACCTTCTACACATGGGTCACATATACTATATAAAAGCCTAACGATCGACAAGCAACAAATTACATGTTCCAGTATGATACATAAACTAAATGTGTACGAACACAACATTTAAAGATATACAATGACAAAAAAAAATGCTTCTGATCTAAAGTTAGCATCGGAACCACGTGGGATTTCTCCCTCTGGTTTTCCCAGGGAATAATTAAAATTGTGCAAGAACTAAGAAATTATCTTTGCTTCAAGAATCCTTTCAAACCAAAATTGTGAGAGAAAAAAGACACACAAGCTGATAAGCAATGGCACAGGATTAGGGTGTGTGTGTGGGGGGGGGGGGGGTGTGGGGTAGGGGTGTGGTAGGGCCTAATACTGTAGCAAACAAATGCAAACTGTCAAAAAACACAAAATTGAATGAAAATGGATGTCCAACCAATGTCAAAGGAATCACCGACTAGTATGTTGCATGCAGTACAATGAATTTTTGAAATGTGAGTGGGGCATCAGCATCACTGCATTGGCTTATATTCAGCAGGAAATTGCCCCCACCACCTCCTGCTCCCACCAACCCAGCTACGTGTACAGGGTATATGTACAATAAAGAACACTTCTCCCCAAAACTCAGGTAAAAGTAAAACCAGAAAGAAAAAAACGGCAGGACAAAAAAAAAAAGAAGAAGGAAGATGTCAAAAATTAAGCAACTTTTTTTTTTTTTTTACTAATCCACATTCAATAATCCCTCATTGAGGGTTGTGTAAGAAAATGTAAAGTTTTCAACCAGCAGACCAGTCAATGTATATTTCTGAATAACTGAAAGACACATCGCCCTGCATATAGACTATGGGTGAGGATTATGAATATTTTACCTGTAAAACATGCATGTTCTCAAACGTTTAAAAACTTTAACATTTTCATCATTGTATAAATCAATAAAGAAGGTGATTACATAATTGTTCAAACTAATATCTTTGTTAGTGTTTCTGCTTAGGAAATTACCCCAGATGCATGGCGCAATAGAATTATAGGGGCTGGTGGGAATATCGAGCTCGAGGCTTCATAATAAACATATATCACAGTGTCATTGCTCAGGGCCGCCGGTCTTCAATTTTGCTCAGGACCTATAGCGTTTACCCATACACCAGGTCGCAGATTTATGTATGAGTTTTCTTCCACAAAATGTGTGACATTTTGCCAGGCCTTCAGCAATAAAGAAATTTCAGAAGAATGACAACATTTCCTGAAAATTAAAGAAATTTGAAGACAATTGACAAACAAATTGCTAGGAATATGGGGGTATTTAATCATAACCTTAACTTTAATCCTCTTGAAGAAAATTGACAAACAATTACAAAAATGAAGGGAAAATATTGATAGAAAATTTCCACCACCTTGAAAGAAATTTGGCTGGGCTCCTTTCCTTTAATAATTTTTTTTTGTTACCTTTCTTAATTTCTATATTTAGTTAATTTGATTTTTTTCTCTAACAATATAATTAATAATGTAAAAAAAAATGTCACCCCATCCTATGTTCCACATGGCATCACACCCAGATGTCCCACATGGCATCCCACCCAGATGTCCTACATGGCATCCCACCCAGATGTCCCACATGGCATCCCACCCAGTGTCCCACATGGCATCCCACCCAGATGTCCCACATGGCATCCCACCCAGATGTTCCACATGGCATCCCACCCAGATGTCCCACATGGCATCCCACCCAGTGTCCCACATGGCATCCCACCCAGATGTCCCACATGGCATCCCACCCAGATGTCCCACATGGCATCCCACCCAGATGTCCCACATGGCATCCCACCCAGATGTCCCACATGGCATCCCACCCAGATGTCCCACATGGCATCCCACCCAGATGTCCCACATGGCATCCCACCCAGATGTCCCACATGGCATCCCACCCAGATGTCCCACATGGCATCCCACCCAGATGTCCCACATGGCATCCCACCCAGATGTCCCACATGGCATCCCATCCAGATGTACCATGGCATCCCACCCAGATGTCCCACATGGCATCCCACCCTTAATGTATGTCCCTTATCGAAGTAACATCCATTTCGAACTGTTAAAAGCGCAAATACATAAGGTGCCGAATCCACTCAAATATTAAACGAAAAGATTAGGAAGTAACAGTGTTATTCGTGTCAGTGATGCTTACGGCAAGCTATTCTCAATTGACCTGCATTGCATAATACATATTATCGCAACTGTGAACTGGCTTATTAAGCTTAGTTGACTCAGCAAAATCTTTTCTAAAAATATTAATTTGGTTTCTTATTTTATGATTTATTTTATTCTATTTCACTTATTTCTTCATTTTAGTATTGCCATGTGAACGGCACATGGTCTCCTAAAGCTATGAACAGTTTAATGTCACACAAGATTCATTGTTTCCTAGCTCAGTCTTAAAATGATAGTCGCTTCCATTCCATGTGTTGATGACTAAAGACACCAACGAATTGAAAACAAGAACATAAAACATATGTCAGTCGAAAAGATCATAAAGAAGCAAGGACTTGTTCTCTTATCTCAGAATCATGATACCCCCCTCCCCCCCTCTCCCTTGACAATGAGATGACCTTGTTTGATGAAATAAAATAACATTCTCATGTGTTCTCACTTGAGTGTAAGCATGCGATCAGATCCACTGCAGGAGATCTGATCGGCGATAATGATGACCGAAAACATAGAAACCCTGCTTTATCTGATTATACACTATACTTTCCATTAAAGGACTAGTTCAGTGATCAAGCAAGTCATACAGTATATGAAAGAGGACTTCAAAAGAAACAAAATGGTGGAGAAAACGTTCAAAATTTATATCGCGTTAAGGAGATGTTCAAGTTTAAATATCTGTCTTATCTATATAAAAATGACTGGTGTAGTAAGTCTACTATGGAAAGTTGGCGTCCTCCTCATCACATTCTTAAAGTTTATTTTATTTGTTTGCTCTTTTAGATTCATATTTTTAACATGATACTGCATAAGTAACTTGGCCACGAGTCACTGTTCGTGATTCAGACTCTTGCTTTTTCATCCATCTGGACCATGACCCTACCCCTGAGTAGGATCAAGATCAAGCAAGTAAGCATCCGTTGAGCATTCTTACGATTATTAAGAAATAGGAAGATCTGATTGCCTGAAGTGAATCTGATCGCAAGGTCATACTTAAGTGAGAACACACCCAAGTTCCTGGACCAACAGACAAACTGAAAATGCCCTTGGATTGAGTGATGTATGTATGTATGTGTATGTATGTATGTATGTATGTGTGTGTATGTATGTATGTATGTATGTATGTATGTATGTATGTATGTATGTATGTATGTATGTATGAATGTATGTATGTATGTATGTATGCATGTATGTATGTATATGTATATATATACAGTGTATATATATATATATATATATATATATATATATAAATATATATATATATATATATATATATATATATGTATATATATATATATATATATATATATATATATATATATATATATATATATATATATATATATATATATATATATATATATATATATATATATATATATATATATACATATACATTGAAGATGCATAATTAGAGAGGGGGTCTTATCAATTCTCTGGTCTAATCATGTTGGTTTACCAGTTGGGAAGAATTTTGTTACAACTAAGCAGTAATTTTCACCCAAATTTGGACAGTCTGCAAATTCCTAGTCTGCAAATTCCAGTCTGCCGTCAGCAAAATAGTAAGACTCCAATTAAACAGATATCATCATTTGTTTATTCGTAGAGAATATAACTTGCATGGTGACTATTGGGATAAAATGACATACAATATTTGTAAAATGAAATCATTAAAATCATTCAAAAATCATTAATAAAGTTTAAACAGAAAGCAAAGTTTTGTTTTAAAATAACAGAACCCTGACTGCTGATTTAACAAAAGATACCAACAACAATATAGACCAGTAAATTTATATAAATAAAATCCCCAAGATGCAGCCTCTTGCAAGGAACCAGGGACTCTCTTTCTATCTCCATGCGACCATGACAAGTGAACACACAATTACAATGACGGGGTCGTCGCCTGCGTATTTGGTTATGATAGTAACAATGCTATCACGAAACGCTTAATACAACCTGGACGAGAACACAGGTACAATGTATTGACAGACATAATATCGACAACCAAGTCAATGTCCACGGCCTTTGATAACCAGTTGTGGTGCACTGGCGTGTCTACCCAACCCAGGCTTGAACCCAGGCCCTCGTGGTCTGTAGACAGGTATGATAACCACTACACCACAGTAGGTAGACAATCTCCATGGTTACAGTCACATCACCCAAAGAAAATATATGAGCTAGATCTGCAAAAAATAATTGATTTGATTTCAAACACTGAAAAACAAAACTACCTGCATTGGCTATTTGAAGTACTAACAAGCAATATAATTAGCCTGACCTTGCATGATACCCAATGGAGCAGCCAATTATCCCTCACCCAAGCAGTGTTGTTTATCATCTCAAGAACAAATACATTGCCTCTTCTGATAGCTCGTTAATAACAGCAGTAATTTTTTCAGAAAAATTAAAAAATTAAACAAAGAAAAATGTAGCCTAACCAGCTATGACTTTTAAACATGAACAATTTTTTTTTTACCCAACTGAAACAGTAAATTTTCGAAGCTAATTAATACACAGGAACCCTGAAATCTCAAATGCTCTGTATATGGTACTGAGTCACGTGTTTGGGATTTCAAAAAAAAAAAAAAATACATGTAAAGTATTAATTCAGGGACAAAAATCTTAGGGGGGTTCCATCAAACATGAGAAATTCATTTCTGGAAAGCAAATATTTTGAAATCACACTTATCAATTAGCAAATAATATGCATTGGATACATGTTTTGACACATGCATTCCTTATTAATTAATAATATGCCTTGTAGTGTAGCTCGTGTGTAGTATGTAGGACTAGTCATATGGAGGGTACCATATCATATGCTAGCTAAAATATATTTTAGCTATAAAGGCCATATTTGTCTTGATTAAAATGTGGCAGTTTTTTAATCCAAGCGATCACTGATTTCGACCAATCAAAACGCACAAAATGAAAGCTTTTTAATAGTTTTACGTTAGAGATGACAAATAGCCTTTGATATACAATGGAATAAAATTAAAATGTAAGTTACTGACTGTTTAACTGGTACAAATTTTAGTTTATTCAGTTGCTAAAATGTAAATCTCTCCCCCAAAAAATGTTGGTCTCTCCGAGATGGGTATAAATTATAACCTTGTTTATCAATCGAGAAGCTATATGTACACTAACAGTTTCTATTTTTAAAATGGATTTCTATTGTCAAAATGGACTGGAACAAAACCTTCACATTACCATTATACTCCTTTTGGTGCTTAATAAACTCTGTACCAGAATAGCTAGCAAAAATTCTGCTCACTATTCTGGTACAGAGTTTATTAAGCACCAAAAAGGAGTCTAATGGTAATGTGAAGGCTTTATTCCAGTCCATTTTGACAATAGAAATCCATTTTGAAAAGTAGAAGCTGTTTACTCATCAATTAGTCCTATTATATCAATTATATCAATTATGATAATTAAGAAATTATATCTTCTTGCGCATCCCTGTGGTTTATTACATCATTGTGTTAGAATTTAGTCAGCCGCTTTATTAGTTTTCTACATATACATTACGGCGCGGTACTGGTACACGTACGGTCAGCGATATAGCTGTCTCTTACCATTGACTTGGAATAGATCACCGTGGAAAAAATTGCTCTTTGTTTGGTGATATAGGCCTATGCACTATGGGCTGATATAGGCCTATGCACTACGGGCCGTGAATACACAGCGGGCAGGGATGATTTCTAAAAAAAAACCAAGGGGGCTCACAAAGAGAGGGCCAAAGCACAATGTGCCCTGGTAACATTTGCTTTATCATCTCAAACAATGATAACCTTCTCACTTATGCCCTAGGCTACTTAAGATACGTTGTTAAAGTCTTCGTTTTGAAGAAGAAACTTCTAGGCCTATATGTTGCTACTTTCCGATGCCCTAACTTATCCACCCTGACAGACAATTGATTTGGACCAGTGAATTATACACCACGGGCAAGTGAATTTTACACCACGGGCCAGCAAATTACACACGACGAGCCAGCAAATTATACACCACAGGCCAAAGAATCATACACCGAGGGCCAGCCGGGCCACTAAATTATACACCGTGGGCCAGTGAATTATACACCGTGGGCCAGTGAATTATACACCGTGGGCCAGTGATTTATACATCCCGGGCCAGTGAATTATACACCGCAGGCCAGTGAATTATACGCACACTACAGGCCAGTGAATTATACGTACACCACAGGCCAGTGAATTATACGTACACCACAGGCCAGTGAATTATACGTACACCACAGGCCAGTGAATTACACTGCACTGAAATATACACCGTACAGGACAAATCAATGCACTTGCATGCTGTATTGTTTACAAGCCAGTCATTAAACAAAAAATATCATCGCTAATCTGTCAACAATCCGTCCCTTCCCATTTTTCCATGATTTTATGAAGAGCATGCCGTACGGTTTCTAAGCGAATCAATCGCATCCAAAAAATATTACAGGCTTTTCACAAAATTAAGGAAAATAGGTAGAATTCAAATTTTTTTAAATCTTTTTTTTCGAATGTAGAATGAAGCGAACGACAAGGTTCCTTTAAAAATGATCAAGAAAACCTACTCAAATATCACATTACGTGCTTTTAGTACCCATCACACAATGCTGAAACATTGCACATTGCTTAGCGATAACTAACAGACTAAACAACCATATTGCGTCTAACAGCAAAGATTATTGTGCAGGTCAAATGTTTTTCACTGTTTTACAAAGAAACAGACTGGCAAATGATATTCGAGGGATTGGCTTTATTTAGATCTAATCATAATATGTATAAATATTCAACAATCAACCTTTCCCACTCATTATCAAGAATTCCAGAGGTTGTGTTATGAATAAGTTGTATTACGAGTATGGGGCATAACATACACAGAGGGCTTGTGGGTAATGTTGCATCATGGGAGACTGATTTACATTAAACTTCACCTATTTGGGAGAAGATTTTATTCTCTTCAAAAGGGAGATGAATGCGAACTGTATATAGCTTCTCAACTGGTCAACAAGTTATAATTAATACCAGTCTCGGATGCTCGGAGAGACCAAAAAAGTAACCAGTCGAGAAGCTATATACATACTCGTGAATTAGACCCCTCCCAAACATGCACTTATAGTGTGCGAGAAAGGATTGATTCACAAGTATATATATAGCTTCGCAACTGGCCAACAAGGTTATGATTATTACCCGTCTTGGAGAGACTGAAACAAATTTGTTTGGATAAATCACAAGGTAAAGAAGGAATGAGCAGCTAATGAAATTAGTGATGTGAAATTGGAGTTGGTGTAATATATGACTGAATAAAGCAAATTTGGGCCTATATATTAGCATTAGGGAATTGGTCCCCTTTTGGGTTAGGCTATAGAGAGAGGGAAAAATCGATTTGTCCCCTTTCTCATACATAGTGCAATGCAAAAGGGGACTAATTCCGTAATGCTAACGTATAGGCCCAAATTTGCTTTATTCCGTCATATATTACACCAACACCATTTTCCCCTCACTAATTTCAATGGCTGTGTAGGCCTTCTTTACTTTGTTATCCATAAAAATAAACATAAAATAAAATTTGTTTGATTTCTCCGAGACGGGTATTAATTACAACCTTAATGACCAGTCGCGAAGCTATATTAGTCCCCTCTCGCAAACTATAAGTGCCCAGTGGCATAGCCAGGATTTTAATGTTGGGAGGGGGAGGGGAGGGGCGGGGATTTAATTAAAGCGACACAATATTTATTGGTGTAGTTGAGGTGACACCGAAGCGTTCAACTTGTCACCATTAGGTCCTGGTGGGGTCCAGGAGCGAAGCCCTGGTAGGGGTCCATGGAGCAAAGCCCCCGGAAGCTCTCGCAAAATTGACATTTCAAGGGAAAAAATGTATGTCACAACGCATAGTAAGAAGGTGCATTATACAAGTCAAAATTCATGACAAAGAGAGCTTACGATACACCATACAAAACACAAAATCATGAAAACGCAAAATGCGGAAAAATAATGTTCTATTGTTTATGTTTGTACATGGTACTTAGATTCATCGTCACTCTTCGAAAAATATGGCTTGTCACAAAGAAAGATTTTCAATAATTTACTACAAACTTGTGTTAATGTTGTCAAACTTTTAAAATGAATCTGTTCTGTATACCATGCACTCTGAAACCCCCTCCCCTCTCCCCTCTCTCTCCCTGTGTCTTAGTTCCTGTATTTAAATACAAAATCGCACAAATGTTTAATATATTATTACCGAAGAACCTTTTTCTGAGAAAGCGCCCTTTTGAAATCTAAAAACATAATAAGCACCTGGAATGTCAAAGCTTGTTGAACCAACAGCATCAATCTGAACCAACGGCACCATTCAGAACCAACAGATTAAAATATTGGGAGGGGGATATCGCCCCCCTCTGGCTACGCCACTGTAAGTGTGAATTATGTATGGGAGAGGGGACTAATTCACGAGTATATAGCTTTTTTTTTGGATGGATAACAAGGTAAAGAAGACCCGCACAGCCATTTAAATTAGTGACGGGTAATAACCTTGTTGCTATATATATATATATATATACTCGTGAATTAGTCCACTCTCCTTTACATAATAGGCACTTATAGTGTGCAAGAGGGGACTAATTCACAAGTATATATATATATATAGCTTCTCGACTGGTCAACACAGTTATAATGCACTTGTCAGTTGTATGACTCACCCCTACTACCCCCGGCAATGTCAGTCATTGACATATAAAATAGTGACTCACATGTGCGTCATTGCACCAAATTGTCAGTCACCAGAATGACTCTGGGGTAAGTCAATTTACTTCAGACCCATTTACTTTGTACAGAGGTGATTGATTTGGGATAAGTCATTTCACAAAAAATGTCAGTCACCTAAGTGACTGAGGGGTGCGTCAAAGTACATGTTTTGTCCATCCATTTTGGTGCAATGACTCACCTTGTCCGGGGGTGTAGGGGTGAGTCACACAATTGACAAGTGCATAATTAATAACCATCTCAGAGAGATCAAAAAAGTTTTATTTTATTTTATGGAAAACAGGTAAAGAAGGCCCCTACTACCCCCGGCAATGTCAGTCAAAGGTGAGTCATTGAAATATGAAATAGTGACTCACCTTGTCCGGGGGTGTAGGGGTGATTTTTATCTTATGGATAACAAGGTAAAGAAGGCCTGCGCAACCATTGAAATTAGTGACAGGTAATAACGACGTAACCATGTACGACTGAGTACGGTTTTGCCAAGTTGAAGGGGAAACTTTATCATTACAGTCAATGGGATATTTTGTTATGAATACTTGTGTTGCCTTAGCCTGCCAGCGAAAATTATTGGTACTCACATATATTGGAAACTATTATCTAATACACAACATTTGTTAAGAAAAATAAATTATGTCGAGTATTTTTGGCAGAATGACAAAAAATAGGTTTTTCTCCCATTAACTGCAATGATAACCGACTGTTTGTTTTCCCCTTTGACTAAAGTTTGAGATCGTCAAAAAAGCATTGTTACGTCGCCGTGCACCACAACATTCCCGGATGTCCGACCTCCTCAATTCACGAGTATATATCTTCTCGACAACAACAACAACATTATAACTATTACCGTATTTTATTGTAAATTATAAGGTAATGAAGTATTAACCATAATCCTTTTTAAAGCTGATATTTCCAAGTTAATTTGTGCTTTAAATTCAAACAAGCTATGCACAGCGAAACGCGTACCTCTCCATTGAACACCTTCATTTAGTCCCTCTTTGTACACGCTTATGTATGGAAGAGGGCATTATGAGTGGTGCTGCATTCATTGGATTCTTATTCATTTCGTGTTTGATTTAATGTCTAGTAAATACGGCGGTTTCAGGGGGTGAAAATGCTCTTTCCCCGCGGGGACTAATTGAAGATATTGCCTTTCCTAGTACAGTATTGTGAATGACAAAATACAACAAGACGTCACTTACATCTGCTGTCAAAAACTTTGCGGTCCTCTTCTTTGTTCTGCTTCTAACTTAGTTAAGAAACTTTGCGAAAGATCAGCTGTCTAGTCTATTTGCAACATATGACGTCACCTGTTGCATTTGTCTGATTGGCCCAAATTCTGGGGCCCTAAACCTATTCCTGGGCCCTACAACTTCACGCATTTGTGATCCAACGTCAGTCACGTCTATGAATGATGTACCTATAATTTCGGTCAATAGCTCCATGCGCGATAAGCTTATACATGACGTTTTATGTTAGTATAGTTAGTGTCGTGCAAATAAAACACTACTTTTTCCCTAGCAAAGCCTTTGGTCAGTCGGTGGCGCAGTACTAATTTGGGTATTACTGCGTCAGCTAAAAATGAGAAAAGGCTCATGATTTTTTTGTTTTTTCTCGAGAGAGAGATTCCATTTCATGGGACAGGAAGCTGAAAAGTTGCAAAATTTAGGAATGGTAGAGAATGGATAGGTTTTAACTGTGCACATTCACACTTGACGAGATCTGCTTTAGAAAAAAAGTTTCATTGAGAACTATTTTACCAAAAATTGAGTCATTTGGTGAGGGACCGAGGGGTGTGGTGTACAACAACTTTTCACTTAGGCCTTTAAAATGCCTAAATAAAACCTCCGGTAATCTCCTATTGAGACTATCCTCATTCTATAGATATAAGATGGTACTTTTTGGAAAACATCACGAAACATTTGGAGTCGATCGCGTTCTGGTACAGTAGTAGTGCCTTTTCAGACATTCTTAGTTGAGGGAGGGGGGGCAATACACAAAAGGGACCTTTTCAGTGCAGTTAAATTTGTTTGGTTATCATACATTAGGGACCAAATTGGGACCAAACAGGGGCGTGGAAAACTGGGGGGCACTTTACTAACTTGGGGCCATGGCCCACCAGTTAGTGTGTTAAAAAAGGACCCTGAACTTGACTCTTTCATAATAGTTTACTTACAGCAAATGGGGCTAATAATTAGATCAGTGCTACCCTTTACTTCACCGCAGGACGAAGGTCGCACACCTCCGATCCTCACCGAAAGCCCACATACAACAGAAATAAGGCCAGAGGTGGCGGAAGATGTTTGAATCTGAGGGGGAGGTGCGGGATCTGAGGGGCACTTTCCATCTGTCGTATTTTCAAAGCATGTAGCACAGATTGAGAACCAAAATTCGGCAAAATAGGAAAATTTGATATCGAGTTCTATAAGAATATGGAAATTTATTGATCATAAGTCTCAAATTTGGAAATATTTACATCACGATTAATCAATTGTATTGATCATGATTCGGAATATATGATATTCAAAACAATGTTAAAAGCAAATAAGGGGTCCCTAGAATGGCTTAGAGATTTGTCATACTTTTCCGAGTCGCGTAAAATTGATTGAATTCGTTATATCAGCATAATCATATTTAACAAGATTACAGCTAAATCACGTCTGCATGATCCAAATTCCACTGAAGTCTGCATGATACCTGCAGTATGAAAATAAGTGATTTTGATCCCTGCAGTACGAAAATAGGTGATTTTGAAAATAGAGTGAGTGATTTTGATACCTGCAGTCTGAAAATAAGTGATTTTTGATACCTGCAAAAACCCCCCCACCCTGTCTGCCAGATACCCCTGAGTCGAGCAGAAACATGCCCAACTCGGCTAGATCTGGGTCATACATACCCTCTTGACTCGGCATGATGTTGACAATATGATACTTAAGGGCACCGATCTTATATAGACAGGCAGAGAGGTAAAATGTAATTTTTAAATCAGTGATGTTGGAATCATGCCTGATTCGATTTCCCAATAATTAAAACAAAATTATCGAAAATCTGCCTGGAAATGGAAGAAAATGTTCCGAAAGTCGAACAAAAATTGCCCGAAAATTAATTTAAGTTCCCGAAAATTAGCAACAAATACGCTAAATTTTGTCCCCAAATCGAAAAATCTGCACAAAAGTGAAGGAAATCGTCCAGAAATTAAGGAAAGCTCTCGAATATTAATGGTAATTTCCTGAAAATTGACCAAAAGATTCGCGGAAATAAAAAAAAAACTGAAAAAAATTGTCAGAAATTAAGAAATTTTCCAAAAATCGAAGAAAATTACCCGTTAATTAAGAAAAGCTCCCGAACATTGAGGATAACCCCCACCCTCCCCACCTGGACCCCAAAGCTAAAAGCTGTGGTGAAACCATTACTTAAAATTAATTGTTTATTCACAGATTCATTGCGACTTTTCCTTCGTAACAGGTTTTCGAGTCGCGCAAAAAGTCGATGCCCCCTCCCTCTGAGTAAGATGGTCCCGTACGGCCATGTGTACCCTGATGACAAAGCTGTTCATAACACACGTTATCACATTATCTCTGGTTTGGTTTGGCCTGGCCCCCTTGACATTTTATCCTGGCACCGCCCCTGATCATTCTCTGACCTAAATAGTGCACCCGACATTTTACATCTCTGCCCGGGGAGGTCGGGGCCCAAGTATGATGTTGTCAACGGCCGACTTGGGAACTGATTCTGATATGTATGGCCGATCATAGGGCATATGATTCAGAAATATCTATAATGTAAATAGTACATTCAATATTTCACATCTCTGCCAAACCAATATCGGTGCCCCCCCCCCCTCCCCGCCTTTCGTCCCGTCTCGTAAGGCCGTGAAAATAAGAAACATATCTATTTTCCAAATCCTTTTCAAAGTATTCTAATTTAATTTTCTTAACATTTCTCTTCACATACCATGCTGTGTTCCCGACAAAATAGTCCAAATTAGAATTTTCCTTCGAAACCTTTTTCTAGTGATGTAACACCCCCACAGCCTCTTAAGTTATGCCCCTGCCCTGTCCCTTCCTACATACGTCCCTGCGCATAACATTAGGCAACACACCTAGGACAGCAAGCCCCAAATGTTGATTTTATTAGAGTAATCACACTATGATCACAACTTATGATAATAAGAAGAAGAACAACAACTTGAACAAGAAGAACAACAACAATAACATTAATGTATTCTAAAATCTAGACATGCCATTTTCAAACGGTAATTCTGTGCTCAAAGTGGCAGATTCCAATTGGGATTACATCTTCTCAGTTGGGAACAACTCATATATCCAAGTATAGGGACCAGTTGAGATTAGCTTTTTAAGACCAGTTGGGAATTCCAACTGAGTCTGGTTCCATCTGGATTTCTCTCGGGCAACAATTGCTAACCGATCAAGGCTAAGATGAAATTATCACAGCAGCCGTGTACGTAACAAATTGTGTCTTTAAAGATCCTACTAACACGAACAGTTTTGACTAAAGTGGCACTAGTTTTGACTAAAGTGGCACTGCCATGGTCAGTGGTCCAAGCCGCCTCTTTCATTGTTAATGTGCCCGAACTTCAGCCTGAAGTTTGACAACAAAACAGATATTCCACGGATTACTAAATTTTCGCTGGACTTTAACTATAGATGCTGGAAAGTAAACATTAGCCAATTAAAAAAGAAACAGGTTACTAAATTGTTTTACTAAGATGATGAACACATTTTCAGCCCTGCAAAACTTTCCCTATTTGTTCGTGCACCTTTAGCTCCCTTGGCATATGCAACCTTTATAGTCATATGTCCTTGTCACTCTGCTTTGTGATCCAGGACCTCTAACTTGTTATCTATGCCCATTAAGCAGTTGGGACCCGATCCCACACTAAAAGTTTTCCTATACTGAGGATTACAATATCTTTATGATATTAAACAAAATAAGCCTATCAAATATTTTCTCCCCAAAGTATTACGTAGACTTGTATTTTCACCAGCTGTGCTTTTGTAATTACAAATGTATATTATTAGAATAGGGAACAGAAAGTATACACACCCAACTCTTTTAATCGAATCATTACCTACCCGCAGGAAGAACCCCCAAGACATTGTTCACGCTTAAATTTTCAAGGTGCCCCACATTCATCCCCTTCCGATTTTTCTTTGAAACACCTCCACTTTCAAAACCTTCCACACCAAAATAACCTAAATCTCATCGATGGTTAATTAATTGAGTAATGTGAGCGGAACTTTTTTTTTTTTGGGGGGAGGTTAAGGGAAGTAGGCAATAGGAAAGTACATTAAAAGTTAGGGAGTGTGTGAACTAATGGAAAATGGGGAAACCCTGGTGCCCAGCCTGCAATTGTCATGTCTGAAAGCATTATCTTTCGCACTTGATATTAACCCTTTATTAAGGGAACTTTTACCTGATTGACGAAGGTAAAGAGGGGTCCAGACAGTGGCGTAGCTGGGGATGGGGCGTTATTACCCCTACACCCTGGCCAAAAATGTCCAAAAAGTCGGAAAATTTGCGCAACAGAATGTTGGATGTTTTGGTAATCCTGATGAACTTAAAGCGGTTGATCCTTTACAGTTCAATTGTATATAAAAATGTATTATTATTATTCTTATTATCATCATACAGGTATATCGTAGCCTTCTCGGCAAAAAATGATCAAAAAATTATAAAAACTGAATTTTTGATTTAGGCCTATTTAAATTAGCAATTTAGAGTTTTCAAATTTCCGACTTATTTCTTAAAATTCCAGTTTTTCCTTAAAATATCTTACTTTTTCCTCAAAATGTCCGACATTTTCCTCAATATTCTAATTTTTCCTCAAAATTTCCAAAATAGAATTTTGAAGTTTTTTCTTAAAATATAGAACATTTTCTCCAAATTTCCACATTTTTTCTTCAAATTTTTGATGTTTTTTTCTCAACATTTGAGACATTTTCCCCTAAATTTATATTTTTTCTCATACCTTATACTTTTTTCTCAAAGTATCCGAAGTTTTTCCTCATTTTAATTTTTTTTTGTGAAAAAAAAATACCTTTTATGATTCGGATTTTTGCATGGTTCCCCCCTCCTCCTTCCCTAGACCTCTCTTTTGATGGACATTTTTGTCAGTTTGATGAGTTGTGACTGTACTTGTGTGGAAACTTCATTTGTGTACAAGTGGAGTTATAGTTTTCAAAGAGTGACTGGTGCAGTGTTCAACGCATAGACGCACGGGACAGTTTCATAAAAAAAAAAAAAAGGAAGGGGGCAGAACACTTTTGCCCGAATCTACCAATCTTGCCCTAATTTGCCATGAATCCACCAATCTTGCCACAATGCCTAATTTAAACAACAAACAACTGAACAGTTCATATTTATATCTATAATTTATTTTAAAAAAAAAAAAAAAAAGCTTTTATTCAGAAAATATTTAAGTCAGTTTTTTTAACAGTTTGGCTCAAATTTTGATACCCATTTCCCCTGAATTCTTGGTGCCCAAATTTTTTGGGAGAGGTCTGCCCCCTCCTCCCCCCCACCCCTCTCTATCCTCCGCCCTGTATGCATATGGTTCAATGTGATGTCATACTGTCATACAGATCCAAGGGACAATTGTTTGTAGATTTCTTTGGACATAAATTGCCCTCTAAATTTTTGCAAACAGTTTTTACTGAATTTTCAGATTATTGAAATGGGGTATAACATACATTTAAAAGAACATTCTTTCGTAACTGCTCATGCGCATAGTTTAGAAATACACACATTGTACATGGCCTAAGGTTATAAATTTAATTTCCTGTGTTAGGACGACATGGGTTTTTCCCGATGATATTACCTAGATTACTCAGTTACATAACATATTAATAAAAGAAAAACATCAAAGCACAGAATTTTAGATAAAAGTGACTTCAAAAATTTATTATCGTTACAGTCAATAAGGAAAATAATTTTTTACTCGCAACTTAAAATGGCGGACAGAACTGTGAACTGGTGTATAATCATAAGAAAACAGAAAAAATGAAATTTGCATAATTTTTTTTGCACATTTAAGACCAGAAAATAAAATTTTCTTTGAAAGATTTTGTTCCTGTTTACACGGGTTCATTCAGTTGACTTTTGCTCATGGGAATTTTGAAAGAACACAGGTCTAATTCTTTATATGTGTCTCTGAAAATTACTTCATAAAGTAAAAAGTATTCATAAGAAATAATTATAATTTGAACATTCGTATCAAAGGTTTTCAGTACCATCATGAGCACGAAAGTGTGTTGGAATATTCTTGAGACTCAAAATAGATACATCCTCACTTTTTGGCCCTCAGGTCCTTGAAAAGATTTTGTGAACAAATGATCTAATTCTGCCTCCACCTCCCCATAATTTGACACAATATATGGGGGTCAGTGGCGTAGGTAGGGTCCTATGGGCCGGGGGCGAGTGGGGATCGCAGGGCCCCCTATGACATATAGGTATAGTGATATATTTTTTTCACAGGCCCCATTATAGGGCCAAAACCGGGCCCTTTTAGAGGGTGACTGCCCCCCTAATTACGTCATACTGGGGTGTCTTACAGGGAAATATTGACACACTTAATTATAATGAAAGAAAGCATCAAAACATCAGAAATTTATATTTAAACTCTTTATTATTGCTCTTGAAAGAAGTATATAACCCTAATATACAAAATCTTTTGAAATATGCACTGGAATATAAGACAAAGAGGTACCAAGAGGGACACAAGGTGGAAGCCATAAGAATGACACACAAGAGCCCTTTAGTGCTGGGAAACAAATATCAAAACTTCCCAACAAACTAACTTATTGGGAATTATTTTGGCTGCAAGTTGTGGCTTTCTTTCCAAAATTTCATAAGAACGGTAAAAAAAAAATATTTAAAAAAATAAAAAAATCTTAAAAAGGAGTCCCACTTTTCTAAATAAAGCCAGGTTATGCAAGTTTTTTGTAGCTCTGGTGATGAAAGAATCTCAAATCCATCTTATAACAACATGAGAAGAAATAAGCCAATACATGATTTGTTGGTTATGATATTTCAATCATTTATTTACAATACTCAATAACATGTAACTTTCAAAGCCTACTTTGTTATCTTTTAGGCAATGGATTAATTTTGTTTGGGAAAACTGGTAGGTGGGTACTAGGTAGTTTGGGTAATCAACATCACTTTCTCAACAAATTAAAGGTTATATACAGATATCCAGTGCCGTTTAATAAATTGGTCGTGAAGCACTGGTAGATAAAACCCACCAGGAATTTAATCCAGGACCTCCAGTATGTCAAGCAGATGCTATGGCCACTAAATGATTCAATGACATTAAAATGTAAAGTACCTACTTCGTTATCTTTCATGGCTAATTTTGCCTGGAAGACACCAATTTAAGTGATGTCATGAAATGACAGCACAAGGGTTAAAGCAGTCACCTATATAATTCCTTGTTTTTATCATTTATGATTTTCATGTTTGTTTCAATAGAATAGTTTAACAACTTAATAATTAACACTAGTTACAAAAACATGATGAAATATCTCTCTATAGGAGGAATGGTCTATCAATCATTCATGGGCATTGCACAAATTCCTCCAGGCATATAATGCAAATTTATTTTCAGGGTCAGCCAAGGACTAATCTGTTCCACTTCACTGCAATGCAGGATTGTGGCTTCAGCCCCAGATGAGTGACCTATTGTGTACGGTGTAGCAATAGCTGGTTGCTAGCAAGTGAACTGTGAAGAGGCTCTGGGTTGGGTTGGAACCCGTGTTGGTGTGTGTATTAGCCCCTGATTTTAACCGTGGAAAATTGGAAGGGTGTCTGATTTTGAGAGGTCCCAAGGGATACCAATTTTTAATGAAGCACAAAACTAAAGAAACCATTGTTTTTGTTGTTTGTGTTTAAAGATGTTCAACACTTAAAAGTTGTATGTGTCAAAAGAGATCATATATGAATGGCTTAGTGTTTGGTGCTTCACCTGAGAGAATTGAGCCATGAAATATAAATGCTCAATGCTGTACCACACTCAATGCTTACCGCACTCAATGCTGTACTGCACTCAATGCTGTACCGCACTCAATGCTGTACCGCACTAAATGTCTACTGATGTGATGATACATGCATCAGTCATCATATCTTCCACATCAAGGACAATTTTGTGGATGCAACTCACTTGTGAATTTATGTCACAAAGAACAGGCACTTGACAGGTGACCATATCATGTGACAGTCTCCCGAACAGTAGTCTTCATAGTATTGCCAACTCTTTAGCATCACAAGTAAAGGGAGTTCTATATCTTTAGAAATATACTCTCTTTGGCTACAGTAACTTGCCCTAAATATCAACAAAATCGCCAATATGGGAGGAATTCTACACAGCCAGAGCCACATATTAATTTATGATATGATGTACACAATATCACACAGACACAGACACATACTGTATGTTTATCATAGCCAAAAGTAGTTGGGACAAATCTCCACTTCCCTTGCACGATCAATAAGGAAAGTCCCATTTTACCATGCTTTTTGTAAAGTGCACAATATTGAAAGTTGGGAGGAATTGGTGCTTTCAATTTTTTTTTGAATGATTTTGTCACAAAGCTTTTGGCCATGACTGTAGACTTGGTGCTGATACAGGGCTGCTGGCTGTACATTCTATCAGTAGAAAGAAATACAACAAAGGCTTTACTTTACCTCCATCATGTACCAAGGAATGTGATTTACTCATTTTAGTATACTGATATACCATTGTCTTAGTATACCAATATACCATTGTCTTAGTATACCAATGTCTTAGTATACCAATATACCATTGTCTTAGTATACTGATGTACCATTGTCTTAGTATATCAATATACCAGTCTTAGTATACTGATATACCATTGTCTTAGTATACAAATATACCATTGTCTTAGTATACCAATATACCATTGTCTTAGTATACCAATATACCATTGTCTTAGTATACTGATATACCATTGTCTTAATAAACCAATATACCAGTCTAGCCAGTGTTCACATAAACTTGGTTGTAGTGTGCATGGGAATAACAGATACACAATCATTGTTTGGAGTGGAAACACAATACACTGAACAGGAAGTCGGCTTGGAAATTGTCATACTGTACCGGAGTTGACTTGATTTGATCCCTATTGTGAAATTGTTTCTGGACCTTTTATCTTCTTACAGTTAGTTACCATATCACATGTTTATAGCTAAGCGTGTGTTCTATACTCATGTTTCTTACAAAATGCTTTTGAATATTCCATTGTCAAAAACTTCTTGCTATGAATTATGTATATGTTGTTGTAAACTGATCTGAAGATGAAAATAAATCAAATCAAGGAGAATAGAAGGATCCCCCCCCTTCCTTTTATTATATAAATATTAAGGGGCGACCATCCAATTGCTTTAACATGTGACATGTAAAACTCAGCATAGATTAGCTGATAAGATTAATTCATTCCCCCTAAAATTTCAATCTCTAGTGTGAACAATAGTAAAGACTGACAAATTTCATGCAGTTTGTTTATTTGCTCTTTACCCTCCAGTTGCTAATTTCTGCCTCTAACTGGTCAAATTTCAAGTGCGCTGGCTTGATTGCCTGGAGGTAGAGATTTTATCACAAACTCCTGGTGAATGTCATAAATCCTGGTCATAGAAGCATGATAGAAACCTTTAAAATTAGCAATCAGAGAATAAAGAGCAAATACACAAAATGTGAGATCAGAAATTTCTCATACCACTGCACCTTACAGGGTATCACCCTATAGCCCTACACTTCATGAACCTTACAGGGTATCACCCTGTAGCCCTATACTTTATGAACCTTACAGGGTATCACCCTGTAGCTCTATACTTTATGAACCTTACAGGGTATCACCCTGTAGCCCTATACTTCATGAACCTTACAGGGTATCACCCTATACTTCATGAACCTTACAGGGTATCACCCTGTAGCCCTATACTTCATGAACCTTACAGGGTATTACCCTGTAGCCCTATACTTCATGAACCTTACAGGGTATTACCCTGTAGCCCTACACTTCATGAACCTTACAGGGTATCACCGTGTAGCCCTATACTTCACGAACCTTACAGGGTATCACCCTGTAGCCCTATACTTTATGAACCTTACAGGGTATTACCCTGTAGCCTTATACTTCATGAACCTTACAGGGTATTACCCTGTAGATACATGAACTTTACAGGGTAGCTCTATGCTTCATGAACGTACAGGGTTACCCTGCAGCCCAATACTTCATGAACCTTACAGGGTATTACCCTGTAGCCCTATACTTCATGAACCTTACAGGGTATTACCCTGTAGCTCTATACTTCATGAACCTTACAGGGTATTACCCTGTAGCCCTATACTTCATGAGCCTTACAGGGTATTACACTGTAGCCCTATACTCCATGAACCTTACAGGGTATCACCCTGCAACCCTATACTTCATGAACCTTACAGGGTATTACCCTGTAGCCCTATACTTCATGAACCTTACAGGGTATTACCCTGTAGCTCTATACTTCATGAACCTTACAGGGTATTATCCTGTAGCTTTATACTTCATGAACCTTACAGGGTATCACCCTGTAGCCCTATACTCCATGAACCCTACAGGGTATTACCCTGTAGCCCTATACGTCATGAACCTCGATCTATATTATTACATATCTATGGACAGGTGGCAGCAACTCAAGCCTAATAAGAAGAAAATACGTTATAAACCATGAAGAAAAAACCCCAAAGAGTTTCATTAAAATCGCTTTAAAATCTTGACCATTTTGTATTTTGAGCCATAATTATAAATACACTATGCAAATTTTATTTAAATACAGCTACATCCAACGAGAGAAGCTTGGAATTTCCTTATGTTAGTCTATTGTTTTTTAATCCTTTATCACTTTTATTTGAATGAGAGCAGTTGAACATAAACAAAGCTTTGGAATATTCATCGTACCCTCACACTCAAAATTTAGCAGGAGAAAACAATTTTTGTCCAGGACAGGATGCCAGTCCAGCATTGCTGGTCAACTCCCCAGAAATGCTGGTACTCATTTTCACAGCCCGAGTGGAGCTGAGGCAAGTGGGATGAAGTGTCTTGCCTAAGGACACAAAACAGCGGCTCGGTCGGGAATCAAACCTGGTACCTTCTCGTTCCAAACACAAGACTCCAAACCGCTGAGCCCACTGCATTCCCATGTACGTTGTATAGTGGTAAGTCAATGTCTATGGTCGATAGTGCTGGAGAAATTAAACTAGACAACAGACAACTGGTGGTGCAAAGGGTGTAGGAGAGGAGAGAGAAAGCAATTAGTGACTCCGTAAACCTCTAAAAGAAAATATGGTTGCTCCACCTTTCCAAAATACCTCAAGTATCAGGAAAAAACAAAAAACAAAATGAAATACTGAAACTTTCTTTAGAAGTTTATTCGTTGTTAGTAATATAGTTTAATCTGCCTTTTCTTGTTTCTTTCTTTTATGCAAAAACTACCATTTCCTTTCTATTTTTTAATTTTTCCCCATTTGCCTTCTTTTTCTCCTCTTTTCTTTCTAAAGACTTCAAGATTCTTTTGGAACCGTTGGTGCTGGCTTTCCTTTCTTTCTGGAGACTTCAAGATTCTTTTGGAACCGTTGGTACTGCGGTTCGCTATATTTTCCACCTCTGGGCAACATTATAAAATGTTTCTTTCAACACATTTTACTAAATATCTATATACAGTATACTAGATTTGCTTGCATGACGATAGAACGGAATAATTTCTCACTTTTACGAAACAATTTTTGCAGCGAAACTCTACAACTGCAATGAAGTTATCAAAATTAGTGATGTGAAAAATCTTATCAATACTGAAATGAGGTTCAAAAAATCATACATATTTCTAATTACTCAAAATAATGTTACATATTCCTGCTTAAATCTGTAAATTACGATCACTTTACAAAAGGTTTTATGGAACTACGACAATTAATACCTTTAAAAAATTTATTTTATAATATATTTTTCTATAATTCCTTCAACACACATTTTGTAAAGTAGATGTTTAACTCAATTATCCGCCATTTGCAGAAGAAAATCTATGGAATTTTTAAGTCCAATCAACATCAACTACAATGCAGCAACAGGAAGGTCTATACAAATATACATATTATAGTGCATTGGAAAGTCCAATTAAGCATTCATCCAGTGCTACACATGGTCTACAAAACATACATAGTAAATTTGGTAGTCTTATCAAGCATTACTTAGTGCATTGGTAAGTTTACTCAAGCATCCACTTAGTGCATTGTAGGGTCTACTGAAGCATCCACTAAGTGCATTGGAAAGTCAACTCATTAAGCATCTGTTTAGAGCAATGAAAGGTCTACAAAACATACATAGTACATTCGGTAGTCTTATCAAGCATCTACTTAGTGTATTAGTAGGTTTACTAAAGCATCCACTTAGTGCATTGGAAAGTCTACTCATTAAGCATCTATCTAGAGCAATGAAAGGTCTATGCAAACATACATAGTAAATCTGGTAGTCTTATCAAGCATCTACTTAGTGCATTGGAAAGTCTACTCATTAAGCATCTGTCTAGAGCAATGAAAGGTCTACAAAACATACATAGTACATTCGGTAGTCTTATCAAGCATCTACTTAGTGTATTAGTAGGTTTACTAAAGCATCCACTTAGTGCATTGGAAAGTATACTCATTAAGCATCTATCTAGAGCAATGAAAGGTCTATGCAAACATACATTGTAAATTTGGTAGTCTTTTTAAGCATCCACTTAGTGCATTGGTAGATTTACTCAAGCATCCACTTAGTGCATTGGTAGATTTACTCAAGCATCCACTTAGTGCATTGGAAAGTCTTATCAAGCATCTACTTAGTGCATTGGAAAGTGTACCCAAGCATCCATCTAGTGCAATGAAAGGTCTACTCAAACATACATATAGTGCATTTGGCAGTCTAATCAAGCATCCACTTAGTGCATTGGAAAGTCTTATAAAGCATCTACTTAGTACATTGGAAAGTCTACTTAAGCATCTATCTAGAGCAATGAAAGGTCTACTCAAACATACAATAGTCTACTCAACCATCCACTCTGTGCATCAGAATCTCTACACAAGCATCCCCTTAATGCACTGCGAAGTCTACTCACTGCAATTGATGCAGACAACATTCTTCTGTCCTCAGGCATTTCCTATCTGCATGAATGCAGAAAAATCTCCTAGCTGGTTAAATATCTGTCATCCCAGCTGACATTCAACCAACTAGGCCACCTGTATTTTACTTTGGAGTAAATGATTTCCAGTCTTACTCCTACAGTACCGGTACTCTTCCCTTACAAAACCAACTGCATATCTAAAATTGCTTCTCACCACTGGTTGTATTAAACATCCAATGAACTGCTTTGTCCCCTCCGTGAGACTGTTCCTGTCCACCCCTCCCCTCCAATTGAGGTGGTCGGTTCAACATAACTGTGTACGGGCTCAGTACGATTTTGCCAAGTTGAAGGGGAAACTTTATCATTACAGTCAATGGGATATTTTTATGAATACTTGTGTCGCCTCAGCCAGTCAGCGAAAATTATTGGTACTCATATATATTGGAAACTACTGTCTAATACACAACACTTGTTAAAAAAAATAGATTCTGTCGAGTATTTTTAGCAAAATGACAAAAAATAGGTTTTTCTCCCATTGACTGCAATGATAACTGACTGTTTTTTTCCCATTTAACTAAAGTTTGAGATCGTCAAAAAAGCATTGTTACGTCGCCGTGCACCACAACATTCCCGGATGTCTGACCTCCTCAATTGTAATACTTGGCTACACCCTTGACTCACAGCACTTCAAAAACAAAAGGTAAAATGGTCCATTATTATTCAGCCATTTAATATTCATAATTTGAAGTAAGATTGATGACTTTTTGACAACAAAAATAAAATGAAAATAAAATTTTGTAAAAAATGTAGTTGGTTCGTTGTAGCTCAGTGAATAAAAAAAATGGACAGAAACCTGCTCTACACAGTTCTCTGAAGAAAAATTGTCTTTGAAATTCTTACACAAAAAGTCTCCCTTTCAATGAGATAACATCTTAAAAAGTGCCAACGTCTTTTTGTTTTGAAATTCTTACACAAAAAGTCACCCTTTCAATGAGATAACATTTTAAAGAGTGCCGACGTCTTGCTAACCAACATGTACAGTGGTGATTAAAAGACATGGCAGGCAAACTGCGATCCTCTGACTCAAATTTTGAAACTTCCAAACATATTTCAGTTGGCTGACTATATTTTTTCTTTGAATACACACATATTGCGACTGATGTACTCTTTAAATTGCATTTCACAGCAGCCCTCTTATTCATTTGATCATCATCTTCCAGCTTTGGTAAATTGCACAGGTTTCACCATCACCCCATGCATGCATCTCAGAAATAGGCGTTGGTGAAGTCCAAATCATACAGAGGTAGAACTAACTACAAGTCTGCACCATTTTGATTTAAAAATCCAGTTTAACTGGAAAAAGATTTAACCTACTGTCGCTGTGCATGCAGTTTCCACATCTCTATTTATGCCTGTTTTGTTTAAAATTCATCGTGAACATTTCTTCCATAATTATAAACTTTACTGCCGATGAAAATGAAGTAGTTTCCCAGCACTTCCTTGGGTGATAATTCGTTGTCTTGGTTGTCGTCGGCCACACCCATTAGATGCCTGGCCTCACTCTCCGCGTGCTGTTTATTTCTTGGGTCCATGTAACGCTTTAAATTGAAATGAAAATGATTGGATCAGTCAAACATCATACAGCTTTTTTTGTCTCTACTGAAGTCAGATTACCAACACTATTCTTTCCTCTAAACAGTGGGGGAGAATCCTGGACTTTTGGTGTAATAAGAAATACACCAAAATTTGGAGCTTCGTATTCATTAGATCCATGGAGGCCGCCATTTTAACTATAGTGATAACGTTAAGTCAATGGGGTCTGTAATGAGAACGCGGGGAATATTTTTGAAAAGAAAAACCGATATCAAATGAATATTCATTAGATTTGACCGCGGACTTTTTAATTTCATCCTGGACTTCACGATAAAAAAACAAAAGACTTCTGTTGACAGGTCGTTGACCTTTTGAACAGCCCTCTCGACACATGATTCTGTGATGGCTTAGTCATCGCTAATACCGTGTACATGTATCATACGTTAGATTACACAAATACTACCATGCTATTAGTAAAATCCCATTGATATAACGTTATCACACATTATAATGGCGGACTCCATGGATCTTAATGAATACAAAGCTCCAAGTTTTGGTGTATTTTCATATTACACCAAAAGTCCAGGATTCTCCCTGACTGCTAAATACACTTTGCCCCACAAGTAACAACCACGTCTCACTAGAAAAATATCTGGCGTGATCCAATTTCAGATTGAACCCAACTGAAAAGTAGAATTGGGAGTCCAAAATCAAGTTATTTCTAAAATATTGTTTTCATATTAAATGCAACTACATTCAAATGATTCAAGTCCATAAGCATTGTCACAAATAGTCAGACTTGGAAAAAATCTACGGTTGTTGCGGTTATAGCCGTTGGAACAATGGGAATTTGCGGGAAGATTTTTTTTTGGTGGATTTTTTGAGTGAGCAACAGAACATATGTCCTCTAAAAACATCTCCCATATGATTAGGCGATGAATAGTACATTAACTCTTTGTAACCTACACGGTCGTGACACGACCGATTGGCACGACCGATTGGACATCCACTTTTCAAAAAATTATTTCAATTTGTGAAATAGGCCCACAGCAGTTATCCTCATATCATTTGAAAGAGCTCGAATAGTTCTTTCAAAAAATGTAACTGTTTGATGGGGGTTATGTTGAAGATTTCTGCACAAAATTTAACTTTTTCTTTTCTTTTTCCAAAGGACTTTATTGCCATACTTCCAGACCATGCTTTTGCCTGAAAACCTGTGAGGAACTTACAAAAGACATCAATGCATCTATTTTCAGTCGAATTTTGTCTGCCCCTGTCATCAATATTTTTTTGGGGGGCCAAAGTTGTGCAAAACTTCATGATTTTTATCCTTTTTGAGACCAAAATTTGGCAAAAATTGTAGTTTTGATTCCAATACAACTGCCCCATGCAAAAAAAATATCATTAGAAAGGCCATTCCACATACTTTCGATTGAAATCAAAAAGGGCAGCTACCCCCTCTTTGTTCACACCTAAATATAAGTTTCAAAACAAATCCACACACTGGAACATACGTTGTGTAGTGTAGTGTAGTATAGCGGTGATGTGCAGGATTGCAACGTGGACCAGATGCGCTGCTTTCTTTTTCCGCGAATAATTACAGCGGTGATTATTGTATGTTTATTTTCATTGTTTTTGCATGTTTTGCGAACAAAATTTAAACTGGTATCATTGGAAAAGAAATTTTAAATACAATCTAAATATGTGGAAAAAAATCCTCCATTTTCAATATTCACAAGAAATAATATAAGCTAAAAAAACTTGAGCAATTTTGACCTAATTTTGCTTAAAATTTGCAAATTTGCATATTTATGTCGATATTTTCTTTATTTTGACTGTTTTATTAAAAAGTTTATAGCCTTCATATAAATCCAAGTTGTAGCAATAGTAAATGAAAGCAAAGTTGTGAAAATTAATTTTGAAAAAAAATCTCCGAAAAATTAGTCACGTTTTGGGCCCCCTGAGTTAAAACCGTGAAAGAGGGAAGCATACAAAGATGTATTTACTACATTAATATGATTTCTGTCACTATTTTTCGTGGGATGACTTTGGACACCTTTATGCAAAACGGAGGGAAAATTAAAATTCCAAGTCTGAACTTAGTGATACAGTATGCTTTATTTGCTGGCTGCAGTCTGGTTGCGTATATGTTTTATATATACTGCAAAAAAAGATATTTTATCTCCCCTCTCACCACGACAGCAAGGGTCGAATTGTGCCTGAGAGGTTAGATCATTCCAAAGTTAGGAAGAAAAGAAATAGGAGTTTGAGTCCTCCAATCTGGATATATCTGACTTGAGATTTTCATAGATAGACAAATAATTGCAAGAGTGCCAAATACATATTTGAACATCTTTGGATAAACTAAATATGAATGTTTGTCTGTTTGTTTGTTTGATGAGGGCTTAACAACACCATGACAACGAAGGTCAAATTGTGCCTGATAGGTCAGATTATTCTAGAGGTAGCAAGGAAAGTGAGAGAAATTCAAGAACAAAAGGTCAGAAAGCTGTGATCGAGAGGGGAGGTGCATGGGTGAAACAAAAACAAAGTAGAGAGGGGATGGAAGAGAAGAATTAAATATGGTTGTAGAGGGAGGCATGATGAAGGAAGGAGATAATTTTATCCGGAGGATTTTTCTGGAAGAACTCAGCAATTGAAAGAATTAAAACAGATCTTGAGGAGTCTGTACAGATCAAAAGATTTCCAACACACAGAGCTACTTGGGTGAACACAACACCAAGTAAACCATGCAGCTGCAATTACACCATTTATCAATACCATAATGCAGTGACTCAGCACTTTAGGAATCATGCTCGTATGTGAAAGGTAGCGGTTCGACTCCCGTCTCGAGCACTACATTGTGCCATTAGCCTAACACTCAACTGTATGTAACATGAGTACTGCTAGGGAGTAAACCTGTGATGGCCCATCCTTTTACACAGGCGATTCTTAATAGGCGGCCCGCGGGCCAAATCTGGCCCACCAGACAATCCACTCTGATCCGTGAACAATAGTCGTAGCAGGAGAAAAAATCTGAATCAGATAAATGAAATCCCCAAATACTTGTTTATTTGGGGTTTTTCCTAGGCAGATCTGCGCACTATAACATCGCAGCTTATCAAGCAAAACGTTATCTTTAGTTCCGTTATAAACTGGGCAGATTCGCGGTTTGTCAAAAAAAAGGAGATAAGAGAACCGGCAACATCTGGCATACATCCTTCTTATCGCGCACGCTCTCAGCTTGTTTGTATTCAAGGATTGTTTTGACGTGTTTTGTTTGTCACGTGACGCTGGTTTTGTCATACGATTGGCCCACGGCGTGAGGCTGTTGTAAAATGATGGCCCTTGGAAAAAATAAATTAAGAACCCTTGCCTTACACCAAGGGAACCCTGGGAGATGCACCCTTAAGTATGGATTGAACACTAAAGAAAAGGGATTTGGGGGAGAGGGACACTTACAGATCCTCACCTTATTAGGGGAAATTTGTTCAATCAAAAAGAAGTGATGAGAACATTTTTATTTAGGAAAATATTTTTCAAATTTCAGCCCCTGATACGGAATTTTAAAATGATGATTTTGTCTCCTTGGGTATTTATATATTTCTCTGCACTGTCAAGGGATGGAAAAACATGTTACTCTATGGGACCATAACAAATCTTGAAAACAATTCAACAAAATTATATTCCCTTTTTCCTTTCTCTCCTGTTTTCTTTCTTTTTCCCCCTTTTCATTTCCTTTCCTCCTCTTTTTCTGTGTGAAGACCCAAGGGTGATAAATTGAGCAAATAAACAGATTTCTGGTACTAGTAACATTGGTTTTGCTGTTCATAGTGAATTCACTCAACATACCTTCAATTCTTCATAAGATGCAACACCATCATGATTTAAATCTATTCTGGTCTTAAACTCGTCTTTCCTCTCTCGTACCCATTCGTCCTCTTGTTCCAACTGCTCCAGTTCCTCCTCCTTGCTGATGGGCACCGACACAAACTCAATGAGCGTGAGACTTTTATCCCCATCTTGATCTGAGGAAAACCAAACAAAAAAAATTCAGTTCAGGGATGTCAATATCCTTTTTTTGGTATTGACTAGTCGTAAACTCTCGCCAAACAGCATTGTCGATTATATGAAAAAGTCAGAATGCAACTATAATACTTACCCTTCCAGATTCACATGCACTTAACACAGATACAGAAATAAAATATCAGCCAATCGATTTGCCACATTTAGAGCTGTCGACTTGGCATTGTTAACACAGTTAGCACAATACACAGACCGTACACCAAGTTAGGATTGGCTCAGCTATTGTCTTGAGCTTCAATGGAGTAATGGAACAAGGTGGCATTTGACTACTTTTCAACATATATTGCATGCCGATATGTTACACTTGGTAATTTCTGCTTAAAATAAAAATCACAGAAACTGCAAAATAAAAGAATTAAAAAAATTATGGAATTTAAAGGCTAATGTGACTTTCAATCCACACATCTACAACCAAGATCAAGGACCTAAATTGCTAAAATCCTAAAAATGAGCCCATCCCAAAAACAAAGGTTTTAGAAACATCAAACACAGTTCAAGTCATATTTTTGTGTTCTATGATTAAAAACTGAACAGAAAATAACTTCTATGAGTAGTAATTTAAAAATCACAATCAGCAGCTACCGCTTAGTATCTTTGCTTTTTTATTTCATTATTTTTCAATTTGATATATAACGAATGTGAATTATCGTTGTTTGATTGCAAATTACTGGGATTTACCAGCATCTGTATTTCGTGCTCATGTCATTTCTTGATTATTACAGCTTAGATAATTTATTAGTTTTAGGAAACGAGGAAAAGAAAAGTATCAATCGCAGTAATAAAGTACAAACACATTTGTCAAGACAAAAAGCTTTTCCACTGTTTACATTTGCCAGTACTGGATGTTATTATCCAAGATGAGTAACAGATGCTACATATGAAGATCACTAAAGGACTTTGGACAGCAACATGGGCTTAATTGGTTTTAAATATGATTGAACCCTACAGCCCCAGGCATTCATAACGTGACATTTTGTTTTCTTTCCCAATTTTCTTTATAAGAATTAATTTTCAATTTACTTTTGCTTACTATCACTACAAGTTTAGTTTATTTGAATGCCAAGACAATAAACTTTTCAATATAAAAACAAAATAAAGAAAATATCGACATAAATATGCAAACTGTATACAAAATTAGACCAATTTTTTGAGCTTGTATTTTTTCTTGTGAAGAATGAAAAGAGGATTGTTTTACATATTTAGATTGTTTGTGCAATTTCCATTCCATTGATGCCAGTCTTCATTGTCTTCATTTTGTCTCAAAGCAAAATGTGCAAAAACAATGGAAAAAGAACAATTAATAATTATCCCTGTAATTACTTGCGGAAAAAATAGTGTACTCCCGCAGCGCATACGAGCCTGAGTAATCTGTGTGTTGTGCATGATTACTTACCACAACACCACAGTGCCTGAACGGAATACATGGATTTCTTTTGTTACTTTAATCTCAATATGATCAAGGGGGTAGTTGCTATTTTTGATTTCAATCCAAAAGTACATGGATTGCCCTATTCTATGGTATATTTCATGTATGGTAGGTGTAACGGATCAGAAACTACAATTTGTTTCAAAATTTTGGTCTGAAAAAGGCTATAAATCATCACAAATTCAACTGGAATTGGATACTTTGATGTCTTTGACAGTTGTTCACAGCTTTTGAAGTAAAAGCTACAGTATGTCTGGAAGTGGGGCAAGTAAGCTTTTGAAGTAAAAGCTACAGTATGTCTGGAAGTATGGCAAGTAAGCTTTTGAAGTAAAAGCTACAGTATGTCTGGAAGTATGGCAAGTAAGCTTTTGAAGTAAAAGCTACAGTATGTCTAAAAGTATGGCAAGTAAGCTTTTAAAGTAAAAGCTACAGTATGTCTGGAAGTATGGCAAGTAAGTTTTTGAAGTAAAAGCGACAGTATGTCTGGAAGTATGGCAAGTAAGCTTTTGAAGTAAAAGCTACAGTGCAGTATGTCTGGAAGTATGGCAAGTAAGCTTTTGAAGTAAAAGCTACAGTATGTCTGGAAGTATGGCAAGTAAGCTTTTGAAGTAAAAGCTACAGTATGTCTGGAAGTATGGCAAGTAAGCTTTTGAAGTAAAAGCTACAGTATGTCTAAAAGTATGGCAAGTAAGCTTTTAAAGTAAAAGCTACAGTATGTCTGGAAGTATGGCAAGTAAAGCTTTTGAAGTAAAAGCTACAGTATGTCTGGAAGTATGGCAAGTAAGCTTTTAAAGTAAAAGCTACAGTATGTCTGGAAGTATGGCAAGTAAGCTTTTGAAGTAAAAGCTACAGTATGTCTAAAAGTATGGCAAGTAAGCTTTTAAAGTAAAAGCTACAGTATGTCTGGAAGTATGGCAAGTAAGCTTTTGAAGTAAAAGCTACAGTATGTCTAGAAGTATGGCAAGTAAGCTTTTGAAGTAAAAAAAAAATATGTTTTTTCGTTAAATTTTGTGCATTTTTTTAATTCTCTCTTTTTTTAATCCATTTGTTCGCAAAATTCATAACCCCCATCAAAAAGTTATATTTTCTGAAAGAACTATTCAAGCTCTTACAAATGCTATCAAGATCACTGCTGCTGGCCTATTTGACGAAGTACAATATCGTTTTGAAAAAGTATGTCCCCAATCAAGCTTGACACACTTGGTCTGAGTGGGTCTTGAAGGGCTAGACCATTAAAACAGAAAATAATTCCATCAAAATTGGTAAAAAGGAACAAATTTACAGCATTTTTAATTTTCAGCTGTTATTGCACAATAATATGTGACATCAAAGAGGGAAGGGTCCTTTATCACCTTTTGTAAAACCTTTGTTTTTTTTATTTCTCTGTCATATTGTTTGAAATATAGCATCGAACTTCGGCAATCGTTTTTAGAACCTAATCATCATGTATCTAAAACAGACATGAAATTAAGAAGTAGCTGAATTTAAAGAATAGAATTTAAAGAATTACATCAAGATTTTGAGATGTGTTCCTGTTCCTATGTCACAAATTCTGCACAAATCAACAAATCTTGAAACTTTGTTTTGTCATATTTTGAAAATTAAATAAGATTCTTACAAATTGTAAAGATTGTTTTACTCAGAAATCCATGCTTTCACATGTCTTAAAGGATTATTCCCATGGGTTTTCATTTTCTACAGATGATAGAGAAAATTTATAGAAACAAAGTGGCAAAAAAACTACATTAATTTCTTATTCCCTTTAGAAGTTATAGCAATTTAAAGAGTAGAAATATGTTCTTAAAACACCTCGTACAGTATATGTCCTTCAGCTTGGTGATGCCATCCAGGCATATCCAGCATAGTCCCTACTGTACAGTATGTATTTCTTATAAATTTAGTCACTTTATTTGCATTATAGAACAGGATTTTTGGTTCACTATAGAGATAGGGTGGAATATATAACTCACAAAACATTTTGTTTTATTCTTGGTGTACATCACATTTTCAATGAGAAAAAAAATCAGAAATACAAAAGACATTTGTTGAAATTGTCTCTATGACATCACAGATGTTGCCAATCAGTCACTTTTTTCCAAATTCAAAAATATTTTTAAAATGTTGTAACTTCTAAATGGAATAAGATATTAATACAGTTTTTTCACCACTTTGTTTCTACAAATGTTCTCTATCATATATGAAAAAATGAAAATCCATGGGTATATTCCTTTAAATATGCTAGATGTCCATAAACTGTGTAAATAAGTATTTGAACAAGTTTAACCAGAACCTGATTCCCAAATATCTTATGTAATAAAACTGTATAACAGTCAATTTTACTGAGAAATATAGAATGGTATTATTCATGAAGAAATACATGTTCCAAATGTGTATTTTAGCTTATACTTATTTTTGCATCCAATTTGGGACAATACTGATGTTTGATGAGAGTTTAACGGCACCACGACAGCAAAGGGTCAGATTGTGCCTGAGAGGTTAGATCATTCCAGAGGTAGAAAGGAGAGTAAACAGGGGGAGATTGAGAGAAACACAAAAACTTAATGCCAGAAAGCTGGGATCAAGAGAGGTGTATGGATGGAAAAATAATGTAGAGAGAGAGAAGGGGTGGGCAAGGAGGACTAAATATGGTTGTAGAGGAAAGCATGATGAAGGAAGGAGATAATTTTATCCAGAGGCTTTTTTTGGAAGAACTCGGCTTCTGAGTTGTGGGCAGCGAGAGAAGATACATCTGATTCATAACATATAAAGGTTTGAGAGTATTCTAATTAGTATGATCAAGGGTATGAATTATGTACATGTATTGAAAACAGGAAAGAATGCTACAAAGGGCACTTCTTACTCCTCATTAACCCCATGAAATGGGGTCACTTACGAGCACTTCCCAACCCCCAAAATGGTAAGGAATTCTTTCCCCCACCTATGAAACAGACGGTACTTCTTTTCCCTACCCACGAAAGATGTGAACTTTTTCCCTCACCCACGAAATGGGGAGCAATTCTTTCCTCAATTATAATGGAAGACACTTCTTTCCCCTGCAAAATGGAGATTACTTTTCCCCAAAACAATCGAGATGGGAGTTGCTAAAGGGTGATCACCTATTTTAACCCCTGTGGTGCGGGCATCTTTGAATAGCATCTTCCTTACCCAAGTCATGTAAGATTTCCTCCACTAGTATCTCCAGCATTCTCTTACTGTGCTCAGGATGCATGAAGGCAACAAACTCCTCGGACACTAATACTTCATCCTCGTTCTCGTCAGCTCGCTCCCACCTGTCCCGGTAAATGGAATAGTCCTCTAGATGTATGAAGGGAAACATCAAACAGTTAGTCAATTCAACTCTCACTTACCAGTGCGGACCAGATATAGTTCAGAGAATGGAAACATGCTTCCTATGGTATTCATGCATGCTTCCATATGGTATTCATGCGTGTTTCCTATGGAATTCATGTATGCTTTCTATGGTATTCATGCATGCTTTCTATGGTATACATGCATGCTTCCTATGGAATTCATGCATGCTTTCTATGGTATTCATGCATGCTTTCTATGGTATACATGCATGTTTCCTATGGAATTCATGCATGCTTCCTATGGTATTCATGCATGCTTTCTATGGTATACATGCATGCTTCCTATGGAATTCATGCATGCTTTCTATGGTATTCATGCATGCTTTCTATGGTATTCATGCATGTTTCCTATGGAATTCAGGCATGCTTCCTATGGTATTCATGCATGTTTCCTATGGAATTCATGCATGTTTCCTATGATATTTATGCATGCTTCCTATGCTATTCATGCATGCTTCCTATGGTACTCATGCATGCTTCCTATGGTATTCATGCATGTTTCCTATGGTATTCATGCATGCTTTCTATGGTATTCTCCAGTCATATTCTTTTCCTTACCTTGGTCATGCTCTTTAAGTACATTCTTGCCTGCTTCAAATTCAGCCATCTTTTTCTTTCCATAACCTCTTTGCTTTAAAAACTGCAGCTTGTATTCATTCCAAGAAAGTTTATCTGAAAAAAGATGCAAAGAAATAAGAAATGAATAAATCTTTGCTTAAAAGCTATAGTGACAAAAGGAATGTAATTGCTTTAAAATGAAAGAAAAATCATAAACAGGCCTGTAACATGTCTATATAATGTTGTGCTGGAGGCATACATGTAGATAGGCTATAGTGTAACAAATTTACTGTTGTCATGGGTTCTTTTGATGTACATGTATCTTGTGATGTTTGTTTGTTTGATGAGGTCTTAACAGCACCATGACAACGAGGGTCAAATTGTGTCTGAGAGGTCAGATCATTCTAGAGGTAGGAAGGAAAGAAAACAGGGAGAGAATGAGAGAAATTCAAGAACAAAAGGTCAGAAAGCTGTGATCGAGAGAGGAGGTGCATGGGTGAAACAAAACAAAGTAGGGAGGGAGTGGAAGAGGAGAATTAAATATGGTTGTAGAGGGAAGCATGATGAAGGAAGGAGATAATTTTATCCGGAGGATTTTTCTGGAACAACTCAGCAATTGAGTTGTGGGAGCGAGGGAAGCTCTGGGAAGGTTGTACAGGGGGCAAGCAAGGAGAACATGATGGATAGTGAGGATGCAGTGGCAATTGTTACAGAGGGGTTAGGGGGAACCAATAAGGAGGTGGGAGTGAGTGAGGTGGGTGTGACCAATTCTAAGACGGGTAATATGAACGTTGTCGATACGAGAGAGGTTGTTGATGGTGGATTTGATCGGGATTGTGGGCTGGATGACATAGAGATTGTTATCAATTTAGGAGTTCATGAGGTTTGCCAGCAGTCACGAACAAGGGAAGCGATAAGCTTGTGATAAGATTTGAAAGAAATGGGTCTTTACTTTTATTGAATAACTCCTAATTTTCAACTTACCTTTTTGGAGACATGCACGGTTACAAAGAGAGTGTGTCTCTTTTTTACCCACCCTACTTCTTGGAAAACGACTTGGTATCACCAGTGCACTGGTATTCACCACATAGGGAGACAAGACTGGTGTCTTGGCTCCTCTTAATGGGCTTTACACTAAAGCGACAAGGCAGGTCATGGACCAACCAATCAGCTCCAAGCAAGATGTACTGTACATGTGGGGCACAATATATTAGCCGGAATGAATCAATTTACAAGTGATAATACACATATACTGTATGCTACATGTGTATCTTATGTTTGTTTGATGAGGGCTTAATGGCACCACGACAACGAGGGTCAAATTGTGCCTGAGAGGTCAGATCATTCTAGAGGTAGAAAGGAAAGGAAACAGGAGGAGAATAATTCAAAACAGTTTAAAGCTGGACCTTTCAAAGCCTTTTTAAGTTTACACCTCTTCATTCAGGAAAATATAAAAACCTGCAATGTCATCAGTAAAACAACTCTCCATTTAAATTTTGTTTTTATGTTATTTTTTTGTTTTATTATGCAAATTTATGATAAACTGTATGGCTGGGAGGAATATTCTACTGATGGAAAGCCATTGATTAATAATAATACAATTTAGAAATTGGCTGCAGTATGGCTCAGTTGACAGAAAAGGTTTACTAAGTTGTTTATCAGCTATTGGAGTCTTTTCCCATTGACAAATTGTCCTTCTTATGTCACTATCTATCTTATGTCAGGCACACGCACTTTGTTCAATGACATCTCATTACGAATGTATTCTGTTAATGTCAAAGTCTGAATTTGCAGAAACAAAAGGGTGGATATTGCAGTACCTTAGAATTCCATCTATAGTATTCTACAAATCTTTATTTAGAATTAAACGGAAAGTGAAAGGATGTTGTAAATGTTTCCCTTTTACTATGATTTTCAAATACTGTCACTATGAACTGCTGATTGCAAGAAACAAAAATAATGATAGTTTACACATAAATCAGTCTACCAACTGTGGTGTAGCAGTTATCATACATGACTACAGACCACGAGGCCCTAGGTTCAAGCCTGGGTTAGGTAGACACGCCAGTGCACCACAATTGGTTATCAAAGGCTGTGGACATTGACTTGGTTGTCGATGTTACGTCTGTCCGTGCGTCGTACCTGTGTTCTCGTCCAGGTCGTATTAAGCGTTTCGTGATAGCATTGTTACTATCATAACCGATACGCAGGCGACGACCCCGTCATTGTAATTGTGTGTTCACTCGTCGTTGTCGCACATAAATCATCAACACTAGTAACAAATACGTCTGAAAAATATCATCAAAAATATTTTTAAATGAGGAGAGATACGTAATTGTACTATTGACATTATGACTTTTGCCGAAGTCAGACGGTTCTGATCTTCTTGCAGGATGATTGATTGGATGAATCCTTTGATCACTGCAGGATGTTTGATTGGATCAATTCTTTGATCATTGCAGGATGATTGATTGAATCAATCCATTGACCATTGCGAGATGATTGATTAGATCAATCCTTTGATCATTGCAGGATGATTGATGGGATCAATCCTTTGATCATTGCAGGATGATTGATTGGATCAAACCTTAGATCATTGCAGGATGATTGATTGGATCAATCCTTTGATCATTGCAAGATGTTTGATTGGATCAATTCTTTGATCATTGCACGATGATTGATTGAATCAATCCATTGACCATTGCGAGATGATTAATTAGATCAATCCTTTGATCATTGCCGGATGATTGATGGGATCAATCATTTGATCATTGCAGGATGATTGATTGGATCAATCCTTAGATCATTGCAGGATGATTGATTGGATCAATTCTTTGATCATTGCAGGATGATTGATGGGATCAATCCTTTGATCATTGCAGGATGATTGATTGGATCAATCCTTTGATCATTATAGGATGATTGACTGGATCAATCCTTTGATCATTGCAGGATTGATTGGATCAATCCTTTGATCATTGCAGGATGATTGACTGGATCAATCCTTTGATCATTGCAGGATGATTGATGGGATCAATCCTTTGATCATTATAGGATGATTAATTGGATCAATCCTTTGATCATTATAGGATGATTGATTGGATCAATCCTTTGATCATTGTAGGGTGATTGATTGGATCAATCCTTTGATCATTATAGGATGATTAATTGAATCAATTCTTTGATCATTGCAGGATGATTGATTGGATCAATCCTTTGATCATTATAGGATAATTGATTGGATCAATTCTTTGATCATTGCAGGATGATTGATGGGATCAGTCTCCTTTGAGCATTGCAGGATAATTGATTGATCAATCTTTTGATCATTATAGGATGATTGATTGGATCAATCCTTTGACCATTGCAGGATAATTGATTGGATCAATCCTTTGATCATTATAAGATGATTGATTGGATCAATCCTTTGATCATTGCAGGATGATTGCTTGGATCAATCCTTTGATCATTGTATGGTGATTGCTTGGACCAATCCTTTGATCAATGCAGGATGACTGATTGGATTAATCCTTTGATCATTGCAGGATGATTGATGGGATCAATCCTTTGATCATTGCAGGATGATTGATTGGATCAATCCTTTGATTATTATAGGATGATTGACTGGATCAATCCTTTGATCATTGCAGGATGATTGATTGGATCAATCCTTTGATCATTGCAGGATGATTGATTGGATCAATCCTTTGATCATTGCAGGATGTTTGATTGGATCAATCCTTTGATCATTGCAGGATGATTGATGGGATCAATCCTTTGATCATTATAGGATGATTTATTGGATCAATTCTTTGATCATTATAGGATAATTGATTGGATCAATCCTTTGATCATTGCAGGATGATTTATTGGATCAATCCTTTGATCATTATAGGATGATTGATTGGATCAATTCTTTCATCATCGCAGGATGATTGATTGGATCAATCCTTTGATCATTATAAGATGATTGATTGAAGCAATTCGTTGATCATTGCAGGATAATTGATGGGATCAGTCTCCTTTGAGCATTGCAGGATGATTGCTTGGATCAATCCTTTGATCATTATAGGATGATTGCTTGGATCAATCCTTTGATCATTGCAGGATGATTGATTTGATCAATCCTTAGATCATTGCAGGATGACGGATTGGATCAATCCTTTGATCTTCTTGCAGGATGATTGATTGGACCAATACTTGATCTGGCCTAATGGTGCCAGAGAGGTAAATCCCATCCAAACAACTTAAAGAACAAGTTGAACAAATAATGCAATCTAGGAGATTGTAAAGTAAATGGTGTAAAACTTTAAGGGTAAGAGTCCAGAGTGGTTGAGAAGAACTGAAAAGGGTAATATAGTATCTTATTATTTACAGGCTTTATTTTTTGTAAGCTTAAGAGAAAAGTTCAGATGTTATTGTTATAGTTGATATGATATATGGTTATACATGTAGTTGATATGATAAATGAACGTGCAAATGAGTAAAAGGGAGTACTCATGATAAGAGTTCAATATCTGACATGAGAAGTGTGAGATGACATGGAGATGGTGCAAGCCTAAGAGTCATAGTGGAGCTAAGGGTCAAAAATATACAAATACCATGTGAACTCAAAGAATGCACCAATGAATGCTCTCAAAGAATGCACTCAATGAATGCTCTCAAAGAATGCAACCAAGGAATGCACTCAAAGAACATGCTCAATGAATACTATCAAAGAATGCACGCAAACGATGTGCTCAATGAATGCACTCAAAGAATGTAACCAATGATTGCACTTAAAGAACGCGTTTAATTAATGCTCTCAAAGATCATGCTCAATTAATGCATTAAAAGAATGTAACCAATAAACGCACTCAAAGAATGTGCTTAATGATTGCTCTCAAAAAACGCGCTCAAAAAATGCCCTCAAAGAACGCGCTCAAAGAATGCAACCAAGGAATGCACTCAAAGAACATGCTCAATGAATACTATCAAAGAATGCACGCAAACAATGTGCTCAATGAATGCACTCAAAGAATGTAACCAATGATTGCACTTAAAGAATGCACTCAATGAATGCTCTCAAAGAATGCAACCAAGGAATGCACTCAAAGAACATGCTCAATGAATACTATCAAAGAATGCACGCAAACGATGTGCTCAATGAATGCACTCAAAGAATGTAACCAATGATTGCACTTAAAGAACGCGTTTAATTAATGCTCTCAAAGATCATGCTCAATTAATGCATTAAAAGAATGTAACCAATAAACGCACTCAAAGAATGTGCTTAATGATTGCTCTCAAAAAACGCGCTCAAAAAATGCCCTCAAAGAACGCGCTCAAAGAATGCAACCAAGGAATGCACTCAAAGAACATGCTCAATGAATACTATCAAAGAATGCACGCAAACAATGTGCTCAATGAATGCACTCAAAGAATGTAACCAATGATTGCACTTAAAGAATGCGCCCAATTAATGCTCTCAAAGATCATGCTCAATTAATGCATTCAAAGAATGCAAGCAACGAATGCACTCAAAGAACGCGCTTAATGATTGCTCTCGAAGAACGCGCTCAAAGAACGCAACCAAAGAATGCAACCAATGAATGCAACCAAAGAATGCAACCAGTGGATGCTCTCAAAGAATGCATCAAAAATATGCAACCAACAAATGCACTCAAAAACATGCTCAATGAATGCTTTCAAAGAATGCACTCAAAGAATGCCTCAAAGAATGTGCTCAATGAATGCTCTCAAAGCATGCACTCAATTAATGCACTCATAGAATGCACCCAACAAACATGTCACTCAAAAAATGCACTCAATGAATGCTCTCAAAGAATGCACCCAACAAATATACTCAAGAACACACGCAAGAACACGCTCAATGAATGCACTCAAAGAATGCAACCAAGGAATGCACTCAAAGAATGCACACAAAGAAAGAAGCAAAGAAAGCACTCAACTTATATGCAATAAAGTACATACACTCAAAAATGCGCGCACAGAACGTACACCCAAAAAATGCACTCAGTGAATGCACCCACAGAACACACTCAAAAGAACGCACTCAAATGAACGCACTTAAATGAAACTACCTTGACAACTACTTACTGTCTTTATTTGTATCCACTTTTGGGAAAACCTTACTGCTGCTGAGCAAGGCCTCTTTGAAATGTTCCTCTGTCTTTTTAGTGATCCATTCAATAATCTCATCTAGTGTTAATCTTGAGTCTCCATTAACGTCAGCCCTGTGGATTGGAAAACAAATTGTATGAACAGTATGGTTATCCTTCACTTTTGGAGCTGAAAAAAATCTACGGTTCCATCTTTATAACCACGGGAAAATCAGGAATTTTCAAAATTTTTTTTTTTTTTTTAGATTTGTGTAGTAAACAACAGTATGCCTATACTGTATGTGGTAAATATGTGCTCTAAAAATGTCTCTCATGTAATTGTGTGATGAAAAGTACATTAATTTGCAAAAGAGGGATGTACAATATATAATGATGTATTCACTAGAATAACATTATTTTCTGTTGCGATTTTTCGTGGGAAGATTTTTGACACATTTATTCAGAACCGTGAGAAATTTTATAATTAATTGTAATTACTTTTACACTAAGAATAAGTTGGTTTGGATAATTAAAAGTCAGAGGTTTAGAAGAGATTTTGGCAACAAATGTAAGACATCCAAAAGCGGATCCAGGAACTTTCGAATGGGAGGAAAGGGGGGTGGGAGTGGAGAAACATCAGTTCTGACTCACTTTTCTTTTGTTGTGCATGAGGTTTAATATTCTTTGTGCAAAACTTGCAAAAGACGTTTTTTCTTATACTCTTAATATCAACCATAATTTCGATTAGAATGGGAACTTTAAGCAAAAAAAGAGTTAAGTGCGGAGGGTATATGCGGTCTGAAATGAGTGGGGGAGGGCATGCACCCCCCTGGATCCACGCCTGAAATTTGTCATAAAATAACCGTACAAATGAGGACAATGTAGCACAGATCTAGGAAATTTCCTAATATGGATGCATACAGTATTTGTAATGCATCTACATGTATTGACATTGCAGATGTACTGCCCACTGCATAGTAGCTTTGAGAAATTGTTTAGTCTTTATTCCGAGCCTTGCATTCCATACAGCAGCAAAATCCATCCAAGTCATGAGGCTGATAGAGTCGGTGCTTATGCCGAGTCATGAGGCTGATAGAGTCGGTGCTTATGCCGAGTCACGAGGCTGATAGAGTCGGTGCTTATGCCGAGTCATGAGGCTGATAGAGTCGGTGCTTATGCCGAGTCATGAAGCTGATAGAGCCGGTGCTTATGCCAAGTCATGAAGCTGATAGAGCCGGTGCTTATGCCCAGTTCCAATGATGCAAGACAATGAGAGAACATTTACATGACTCCCCCAGGACGTGACACATGCACATCACAGATTAACTCCCCAGCAGTGCTGGTACTCATTTTACAGATGAGTGGACTGAAGCAAGTAAAGTGTCTAGCTCAAGGACACAATGCAGCGCTCATGACGGGAATCGAGCCCAGTACCTTTCAAATACGAGCATGACTTCTTAACCACTGAACCTCTTCAGTACCATACTGTCTTTGTGTAGAAATGGTTGAAATAAAGTGCAGTAAGTCTTAATGCACTCAGCAGGCTTTGGTTATTTCTAATATTGAACATCTGGTGATGCATAGCAGGCCTCCCAGTGATTCTTTTTAAAATAAAGGTCATTTTAAAGGTTGGAAAAGTTGAAATAAAAGGTTTTTAAAGGTTTTGGATTTAAATAAAAAGGTTTATAAAGGTTAACTCATGAATAAATTTTCATACAATGAGCATATTCTGGGGCAAAAGGCAGTTGGTGGCGCCAAAAGTCCATTATTTACGTGAAGTTGAAAATTTTATTTTGGTCCTGCTACTTTTTAAATGTGTGTTGAGAACAGATATGCTATTAAATGGATGTGTATACTTACTGTACCAATGAAGCTAAAACCTTGGCACTCGAATCATTTACCTTGCTTAACTTTGAAAATAAAAGTTTTTAAAGGTTTTAAAGGTTATTTTGAAAGGAATAAAGGTTCAATTTGTCAATAAAGGTTTTTAAAGGTTTTTAAAGGTTTACCGGGAGCCCTGGCATAGGCTATAAATGGCATGCAGCTCAAACTGTTGATGAATACTGAGTGGGGTATATACAGTAGTAAAGTACTGTACATACATGTACAATCCCATAACAGATGTTTCTAAACAAATGAGACAGAGCTTTAAACTTAGAATTCTCCATAACATAATAAGATCAATCGATTTTACACAACATTGTTTCTTTAATAGTCTTCTATCAGATAAATCAAAATGAAAATTCACAGGAATATTTTGACAGTGGATCTTCCCAGTTATGACTCATCATTTTAGGAAATTTTAAGGTCTCGAGCAAGTATTTTTGTATTTGGTTTGTTCTTTGATCATGATTTCTCCTGTTTATTTGTTAATTACCTTTAGATATTTGTTGCAAAGCGCTTTGTGATTTACTAACAGTATGTGGAACTTAACAAAATTTCAATTAAATTCAGGTGATGTACGACCTTCAGAATTAGTCCATTTCTGCAACAGGTGAATTTCTTAACAAAGCGAAAAAAAATTGTACAATTTTCACGTTTTTATTCTTTTCTGTTGTTTTTATGCATTTTTCAACAATCTAACATGGAAGTTTTACAAAACATTTAATGTAATGGCATCGTGTCTTTTAATGCATGGTTCAAAAGTCCTTTGACCCGTGCATTAAATAAACATATAAATACTCCGCCTCAAGATTAATCCTTAAATATAAATCTCTGTTATTATTATAAATTCCTTTAGCGCAAATGTTTGTTTGTTTGTTTGATGAGGTCTTAACGGCACCACGACAACGAGGGTCAAATTGTGCCTAAAAGGTCAGATCATTCTAGAGGTCAGAAGGAAAGAAAACAGGGGGAGAATGAGAGAAATTCAAGAACAAAAGTCAGAAAGCTGTGATCGAGAGAGGAGTTGCATGAGTGAAACAAAATCAAAGTAGAGAGGGGGTGGAAGAGTAGAATTAAATATGGTTGTAGAGGGAAGCATGATGAAGGAAAGAGATAATTTTATCCAAAGGATTTTTCTGGAAGAACTCAGCAATTGAGTTGTGGGGAGCGAGGGAAGCTCTGGGAAGGTTGTACAGGGGGCAAGCAAGGAGAACGTGATGGATTGTGAGGGTGCAGTGGCAATTGTTACATAGGGGTTGGGGGGAACCAATAAGGAGGTGGGAGTGAGTGAGGTGGGAGTAAGTGAGGTGGGTGTGATTGACAATAACTTACAGGTTGAAAATCTCCAGTAGTTTCTTCTTTCCTTCCTCCTCTGGAATACTTTCAAAATCTTCATGGTCTGGCCCTAAGAACAACTCCTGTTCAAAATCTTCATTTAATTTTCCATTCCTATCCAGTCGCACACCGTCCCAATGTTCCGGAGGTTCAAACTGAAGTTTCTTGTGAGTTTTACCCTTCCCATCTTCCTCATCTTCACTGTAATCTACTGAGGATGAGGAGGACAGTTCTTTTTCATCTTTGTCCTCTTCTTCATCCGCTTCTTCTCCCACCGCATTCTCATCGGCCTTTTTCTCTTCTTCATCTGCGCCTTTGCCATCTTTGTCTTTTGGTGGTAATACAGCAAATGCAGATGAGTGGGATATGAGTTGTGTGAAACACACTAATAATAACACCAGTAGCACCACCTTCTTCATGTTGCATATAAAGTTTTGAAATCCAATAGGGTGTTAAAATGTTAGGTTGTACATACAGTATATATATCCTTGACAGTTGATCTCTTCAGTTCAGTTAAGTGACCAAATATTCTCTGGAAAAGGAGAAATAAAAAAATATCCATGAAATTTAGTGAGGATAATAGCAAATAATATTATGATAGAATTTGTTTTAAACAAATTGCTCAAACTCACAGTTGTGTAATACTATATTAATCACTTATTGTTATAAAAAAAAAAAAAAAAAAAAAGATCTTAAGATGCACCTGTTTAAAACCTGTTTTGCACATTAATTTACCAATTTGGATTGAACTGTATTTACCTTCTTTTTGTACTTGATTTGTGTTTTCCTTGTTAAGCACACTGATCAGTGCACTAGCTGGATTTTGCGCTGTATAAGTTTGTATTATTATTTTTACTACTACTGCTATTACTACTTTTATTATTATTATCATTATTACTACTACTACTACAGTACTACTACTACTACAATCACTACTACTACTGCTACTACTATTACTACTACTTTTATTATTATTCTCATATATTTTCATTGCAAATCAAATAGGCTGATCATTACGCAGACACAATCCCCTAACCATGCTCAACTGATCAGTACCAATTCCCTCAACCACTGAACCGAATAGCAAGTTATTATCTCAGGTTAAATATTTCAAAACATAACCCTCTAATCTTAAATATAACCCTCTAATCTATGAACCCTACTCCTTTAACCTATGGTACACCCTTAACCAATTTCCCTACCCTTTAACGCATGAAGATATCTCTTTCCTTTAATTCATGACCTACAGTATCTCTTTAACATTTTTCAAAAAGTCGCTTAATCTCTTCTGTGCGTATTTCGCCCACTCAGATTTATGAATATATAATGAGCTGAAACATACTGTTTTTCAAATGTGATTACAGCTTTGTTACGACAAAAAACATTATTAAAATATGAAATTAAAAAAATTAAAATCAGAGGGATTTATAACAATTACAGATTTGGAGAAAACGGGTGTCGAAAAACGTTGTCACAAATCACATTTCCAGTCTTGGGCCCAAACGATCTTTAAATATGTGATAGAAAAATTAATTTTCTATGAAAAATAAGTATGAAAATCAGAAGAAGCAGGTCAGGGGTTCACAAGTTTTGCAACTATTTCCAGAGGAACTATGTTGATTTGCTAATATCGTACGATCCCTATCATGATTGGACAATGTGCATTCACGTGGTGTTGTTTACATCGACATCATAATCTTGCATGTACTTCAGTATGAAATGGTGTTCGCATGAATTAATTCCCTGATAACTTAATAGTTTCTTTGAAATAACAAATGGTATATACTTCAGCAGTGTTCACACTAAGGTTCAAAATTTAGGAGGATTTTACCCCTTGCATATATATATATTTTTCTTTTTGGGGGAGAGGGAATTTTGAAAAAGGGGGGATTTCTTTTTGGAGAAATAATATAAATACCCAAAGAGACCTAAGGAATACCACCGAAAATGTTAAACTATGGCTGGGAAATGCCAAATTTGACCTTTTTTTAGAGGGAGGGGAAAGAGGGGGGGAGATTTGTGCCATCGATTTGGTATTTTTTGGCATTTGATTTCATTTTTTCGTTGTGGGAATTTGCCCCCTTAAATTATTTTTTAGCAGGAATTTGATATGTGCGGGAATCCTGCAATCCCACACCTTAATGTGAACACACTGTTTAACTTCAGATTACATGGGAATTTTAATTGGATATACAGGTAAAACTCATAATAAAATGAATGACATTTAGTGACAACAGAGCTTCTTGAGACTACTGAATACACTCAGTCTATGCAGGGGTTTTATAATGAGAACCTTGGCGTAGGCCTACTGTAATGTAATGTGGTGTCAATACTGATTTTCTCAAATTCAGCCTGTGCAGTAGTATTTTCACTATTCTTTTGCTATAATTCATAGGGTTAAATACATTTATATTTGCTTGTACTGCTAAAATATCATTTCACCAGTGATTTATTATCCCAAATAACAAATCTCTGATTTCATAAGCGTACTTTCTTCCAACTTCTTGTGAACACATTGTGGCTTTGTAGGTCAATTGGTATGAATTTTCATCAGCATGAACTATGGCTTGTATTCTGCCTCCTCTGACAAAATTTCAAGTTGAGATTATTATGGTAATATACAATGATAGCAAGTGAATAAATTATGCCAATCAAAATTATATGGATTCAAACATAACTAAAAATAATGTCTTTTTTTTTTTTTTTTTTTGGGGAAGGGGGACCTGGGATTGAATCTGGTAGGAAATCACATTCAGATGGTCAGAAAAACAAAGACACATAGTCGTAGTGTAAGAATGACCTCTAAACCCAAACACTGAAATTAAAAAATTCTCTAGAAAATCACATAATTTTCAAAATAGTATAAAATTGTGCATAACAGCAGTTAATAGTTATGTACCCATTGTAGGAATATACAGACTAATAGCTAGTTGTATGGCATATAATGGTATTTTATAAAAGGACCACATGTACACTTTTACCAGTGTTCTATATATCAATACTTGCACAATGGCATTAACTTGCAACAATAAATTTTGATAATTTGATTATTTCTGATACTGACAATTTATACCCTTAGAATATAAACAGAATGCAGTACTGTTCTTCAATTGTTCCAGCCAATGATTTAAAAAAATGTTCAAAACAACAACTTATCTTTTATTAAAAACAATCCCCATGCAAGATACATATGAGCATAGTGTCACTTGAATTTTGATAACAGAAATCATCAATGAAACACTCAATTGGAAAAATGAAAACACATACACATCAACAGGAAAAGGTTCTCACAACCAATCAGATTGCTTATTGTCTAAGCTAAAGTCCTCAAGCTAAAGGCCTATCTAGCAGATAATTTGCACTCAGTCTAGATATGTTAGTCTTGAAGTATTTCCTCATATTCTCAGGCGGGATTTCAAGACAAACTAGAATGGTAAATACCGTCATGGTTCGTATGCCCATGCAAATTGACACCTATATCATATGCCCGGCCAATTATAAAAAAGTCCCATGTCTCACATGGCATCCCACCCCATGTCCCACATACCATCCTTTGTCCCACCTGGCATTCCACCATATCTCCCACATGGCATCCCACCCAACCCCATCCCTTGTCCCACATGGCATTCCACCATATGTCCCACATGGATCCTATGTCCCACATGGATCCCATCCCATGTGCCACATATGACACCCCATCCCATGCCCCACATGACATCCCATCCCATGTCCCACATGACATTCGTTGTCAAGTGACACCCCACGTGATAGAAAACTGTGTCATCCAGTGATCAGTTTTGCGAAAACTGCAAAATTCTCAAAGTGGGTGGAGTTCTGACCAAAAAGAATGACGCCACACCACCTCATTAACGCAGTAAGGTACGCGATAGAAATTGAGTCACATCAACTACTCGTGCAAATGAAGTCAAGTGATGGTACATGTAGGTACATGTCTGTGTCACCAAATCCAAATTTGCATCCTATTACGATATTGCGAATTGTTATAAAATTGTTAACCATGACAAATAATTGTTAATTTACATTTTTTTAGCTGGGAAATCTTGTGTATACAGTGTGTACATCTCCATTCAACTCAACAATTGAAGTTTCTGAGGATTGGACTTAATCTTTAGACAATGGTGGAAATATTGATATAATTTATACTGATTTTATGAAGGCATTTGACAAGGTGCCTCATCAATTTGTTTGTTTATTTGATGAGGGCTTAACGGCACCATGACAATGAGGGTCAAATTGTGCCTGAGAGGGCAGATCATTCTAGAGGTAGAAAGGAAAGGAAACAGGGGTAGAATGTGCCTCATCAAAGGCTTCTTGTTAAACTTGAAAGTTATGGAAAACGCTTGTTATGGATCAAATTTGTTTTAACCAATCAAGAACAGCGTGTTTGTGTGGAAGGAACTTTTTCAGATTGGGCAAGTATTACTAGTGGAATACCACAAGGCAGTAGTGTTCTCTTTCTTGTGTATATCAATGATCTACCAGATGTTATATCAGATAGTAATGTTTAAATTTTTGCGGATGATACCAAGTTGTATATTAGAGATTCATTCTACTGTGGACAATGCTATTCTTCAGAGTAACATCAATAAAATATTTTCATGGTCTGAGATTTGACACCTTTGTTTTTACCTTGATTAATGTCAAGTTTTGAGCATCAGTAAAAATGCAGCATCATTTACTAATACTCTGAAGAAATATGAAGGCTCAAGACAAGATCTAATATTGCTGCTTCCACCCAAAAGGATCTTGGGGTTTTTGTTGATCACAATGCATAGGCGGCAAAACCGCCCCGATCATCCTGACCATAATTGGGGCAAAAATTTGTCCGACAATGGTTCAACCAAGGTTATACAATAATTATTCATGTAAAATTAGGCCTATTCAGTATTTCACTGTAATGTTCTATAGATATATAAACTAACATACACTCTTCGTTTTCGTAAGAGTTCACGATTAATAATTCACGAAAAACTATTTTAAAATAGCCTCAGTACACTGTGTTAAGTTTGCTACAGCTACTGTATGTACACAATTATTATGGTAAAGTCCTAAAGACAGGCGCGCCATATGTTAATTTGCGACGACGACGACGAGGAGTGAACGCACAATTACAATGACGGAGTCGTCCCCTGCGTATTCAGTAATGATAGTAAGAATGCTACCACGAAACGCTTAATACAACCTGAACGAGAACCCAGGTACGACGTACGGACAGACATAACATCGACAACCAAGTCAATGTCCACGGCCTTTGATAGCCAGTTGTGGTGCACTAGCGTGTCTACCCAACCCAGGCTTGAACCCAGGGCCTCGTGGTCTGTAGACAGGTATGATAGCCGCTACACCACAGTAGGTAGTTAATTTGCTTTAACATGTATGTTTTTATATTCACAGGATGAATAAAACAACATACTTTTGTTTACAAGTGATGTAAAACACGTCAAATGATGCAATCATTCACAACGGAATTTTAGGTTGTGTTTAACCTTCATTTACATTTTATACAAACTTTGCATCAAGAGAAGTCAGAAATGCAAACAAGTCCTTAAAAATAAGGATGCCACACTGAAAAATGAAGTTTAAAGGAAGAAGTTTTAAGTAATATACCATGAAAGAACACAATGAAAGAAACACAAAACACCAAGAATCATCAAAATCGGTCAAGGGAATCCCAAGATATGACTAAATGAAGTGCTTTTGTTTTAGTCGACTTATTTGAAGCGTTTCCATGGCAACGGAAATGCAAGATATTGACAATTTGTAAGAGGTACCACACTTAATAAGCATTATGTAAGTCAATAAAACTTGATTTATTATGAAGTATGAGCCACATGCTTTCCAAACAAATGAAAATCAAGCCTAAAAAAGGTTATTAATCAATGTTTTTGGGACCTCAAACATTGTTCCATTTCGGTCTAAAACACCTAAACGGTCATTCCAATTTGCAATAATTAGAAGTGTGAAATCTCCATGTTCAATAATCCATAACTTTTCAGTCTTGCAAGGTATGGACTTCAAACTTGTGGAGGTTATAGATACTTGCCCATAGAATATGAATATGGGCATTTACAGCACAAAACAATTTCATTCAGTTAATTATTAATTAACAAAATTGATGATTTCCTTAACGAGCATAATATCGAATATAGACAGAAAGTCATGCAATTATTTAAAATATGCTTTTATGAGATCTAAGTACCATGTAATTAATTTATTTTATTTTCTATTGCCCCTGTGATGCTAGAAAGCAGTTTAATTACTTTTAATTATTGTTAATTACTGTTATTTAGTACATTATATATATACTATACACATGAACACATATATACATGTACACATAACACACACATTATATATACACATATACTCTATAAGCAGTGATGAACATGCATTTTTATGAAATAAAGTGTTAGCACAAGCTGATATCCTCAGTTTACACTTGTGACCATTAGTTCAGCTGCATATGGACCTTTTGAAAGGCCCTATCCAGTCTTGCCACGAGGAGGCTGATCACATGAGACCATTACTCATTTGCTCTAATATGTTCTGCAAATTTTTTTCTTTCCATTTTCTAAAGTTTTCTTAACAAACAATACATACCGTTTTGACAATAAGGACAAGTATTAATACAAAAACATGTTTAACGCCAAGATCTAAAGACAAACTTCAACCCCCACCCTTAAATCCAGAACCATTCCCGTATTGATTTTGAAAACACCAACCTCCCATTTCCCCCAGCCGCAACACAAATTAAAACATCTTCCTTCTCCAACCCAGCACTTTCACAATAGGGGCCAAGACTTCCCCTTTCTGGGGTAGTAGACATACTACAGGGGACCAGGGCCTAAGGTTGACCTTTGTAATGTTTAAAAATTACACATAAAATATAACGACAAATTAATTTACAATTTGGGCATATGAATTTACTGAAAAATGATCTAGCACCAGGGCCTAATTTATGCTTGGTAATTTAAAAAAATGATTCAAGTGATTATTAATTACACCTAACAAAGTGCACTAGGTGTGATACTAAATTTGAACTTGTAAAAAATGTGTACAAATTAAGCCATAAGCAAAGCTAGGGTAGCCTAACGTAGTAGGCCAATTGCTTTCGTAACATTAGGCTAGGCTTGTACTCTGTTTATGTTATGCCATGGCCTACACAGTGACTTAAGCCTGGCTTCGTTCTACAAAAATATAATTTAGAAACACTTTGTTAATGAAATTCCATTACTAAGTGAATCTATCAAATTTTAAAATATATTGCATTACCCCGTTTTATTCACATAATAACAAACATGTATACTAGTTCCACTATTTATAGAAAGACATTTTGTTCATACCCACCAACTTTGACATCCAATTTGCGATCTGGAACCCAACGAGACCAATCTAAGTTATACATATTCGAAAGCTGAGAAAATGTACTTCTTAGTTCTATATGCCCGATTTGAAATCTTTTTCTTTTAAAAAATGATAAAAACATTAATTTTCATCTATTATTTAAAAATGTATCGCAATTGAGTTTTATCTTCGGGCATATATCATTTTAAAGCTTAAAATTTCATTTTTTTAACTTGAGAATTGCTTTTGCATTTCTTCACTTTGATTAGTAACAAAACCTCTTTTAATAATAGGGTTTTCCCGTTTATCGTGACCACACACTATTGCATAGCAAACTGGTCAACAGATCAGCGAGACGACCGCAAAGTAGCGTTACAAAATCGGCCGATATTTCATTCAATCGAACACATAACACACCATCGTTACTCAATTTTGATACATTAACATCATTTTTGTAATGTGAGTGGATTATTTTTGTGTTCAATTGCTACTTTTTTATTGAAAATAATGACTTAAATGTTAATTTTTTTCCGAGTTCGAGCTATTGTTAAAATTTCATTAGGCCAAAATAGAGGGCGCGGATTCTGAAACAAATTATTGATGAAATTTGGTATACAGTGGCAACGCTATTAAAAAATACCAATGAATGAAACTAAAGAAAAAAAACTGAACAACGGTGCGGAGAAATTCTACCAATGTCAAAATTGTAAAACGTAATCCTAAAAAGCTAATCCTAAACCTACAAGTAGGCCCTAATTCTAAAACCTAATCCTGAACCTAAAACCTAATCCTAAACCCTACATGTAACCTGAAAATGAGGAAATACATTAATTAGGCGCATGCTTTTTTATTTCACTTAAACAGCAAAACAGCTTGCAGACTCCGCTCATCAGTACAGTACGCTAGTAGTATACACACTGAAGAGTAAAAGTTTTAATCGGAAAGCCAAAACGCAAGAATTCTTCTTTTTTTAAACAAGTTTGACTTATGTTTCTACTTAAAACTTAAAGACCCAAATCTAAAAAGAAAAATAGTTAAAATACATCAATACTACAGAATAAAACCAAAATAAAAAAAAAAGGAAGCAAAAATCCTATTTACCACTATACTAAGATTTTACCAATTCGACTAACAAGTAAACTTTTATTGAATTTTGACCTCATGAATAATCAACAAAATTTATTTCTGTTCACAACTATTATTGGCAAACAGAAGCCTCACAGAAAATAGATCAATTCTACTAGGCCTAAGTATCATAATGAAATTTTCCAACTCCAACTTCAAGTAAGTTTTAAACGGCAGGATTTTGTGGATAAATGATAAATCTGTTGTAAATCTAGTAATAAAATAAAAGATTTTTAATATTTTAGTGAAAAATATTCTGAGGGAATTTGTGTAAAGTTGAATAAAGTTCTGCCAAAATGTTTTGAATTTCATCTCCAATCAATTCAATGGCCTGCATAGGAAATTTTTAAAACCATAACCTTCGTGAGGTTCCAGATCAGTAAACAACAGTAATGTCAGCATACAGAGAGGAGTAAAGTGAATAACATTACGACCAAACGATGGTAAATAATTCCATAACTACGTTAGAACTTACGTTAGAAATTGAAAACCAGTGAAAAGGAAAGAAGAGGGCAATAGACCTTGGCCTAGTGTTACATTTTAAACAGGGAAATGCTGGCAGCCTAACACACTGATCGCTTACGAGTCTTAGTCTCACTTCCAAACCGAAGTCAAACTGAGCATTAACGCTTGTTTCCTATGCATCTTTTTTCATTCAAACAATTAGGCCTACCCTGATGTCTTTTTTAACCAACCTCAAAAAAACCTGCAAATTACCAAAGCATAGTGTCAGTCTGTTGTCCTCTTGAAGGATTGTTGCCGACTTAACCGGTTCAGATTCAAAAAAAGTCACTTTCAACCAAAAGTACACACGGTGTACAGGTATACGTGTAGACAAGTACAATACGTACGTGTTGTTGATGAGGACTTACACTTCGACTGTCACCCAATTGATGAATGGATAATGTATATAACGAAGAGTGAAAGGAAAGAAAATTACTCTAATAATATAAAAAAAGTGTCTTAATAACTCATGGTGGGATTGATAAATTTGCATGAAATTTGGACAAATTTTAGATTATCAACAACTAAACACAAAGTTTTTTTTTTATTGTTTTTATTAGCGATAGACCGCAAATTATGCAGTCGTCAAGTTTTGGCCAAAATTCAGCATGCTGTGATTGGAAAGTGGAGGAAGAATTTTGAATATAAACCTTATTCTCCGAAAAATAATTAAATTATCTCTATTTTGAGTCGGTTTCGGACATCTTTTATGCTAATATCATGTTATTAATTCTATCTTTTCCTTTCTTCTATTCTGTTATAAATATTACAGAGAGTTATAAGCAAGCAATGGTTTGAGAATATAGAGAAAAACGATTATTGTGTTAGACTAGAAGTTTACTCAGAGGGAGAAGGTATACACTGTGACAATAGGAAGGCTGTAAAACGTAGATCAGTTTTAATAACGAGCCGTACCCGTCATGCCCGTAGGCTACCCTACCACCATAGTTACCGTATTCTTATCGTATGTTGTATGTATAACATTAGGCTGCCTGAGATGCGGCCGGTGAAAAGTAAATTTTGCCCCATATGGGAATGTTTGTTTCATACGCTTGCGATAATCTCCTTAACTATGCAAAACACTCTAAAAAATCACACATATTTTGCACTTCAAACGTTATAACTAAAGAGTCTTTGAATATCTTGTTCCATTTCAAACGGTATAAAGAACTTGAATTCATTATCTATCGTTTGAGATCATTTTCATTTAATCATTCCAAAAAAAGTACCGTACTTTGTAAACTATAAAATGTGTTTTTTCTTGTTTTTCAATGAGAGCGCAAGCAAAATCACAAGCTTATTACCGCTTAAACCTGTATAACTTATGAATGAAAGTATATTTGGGAATCCATTTCTAACGGTCTGACAATTAACATATATCTATTTACCATATATATAAAATCCAACGTGATTGGTGCAAAAAAGGGCCCGTACTTTCCAACAAATAGAAAGCGATGAGAGAAAACATTTCACCAGTGCACCACAACTGGCCGTGGACATTGACTTGGTTGTCGATGTTATGTCTGTCCGTACGTTGTACCTGTGTTCTCGTCCGGGACGTATTAAGCGTTTCGTGATAGCATTGTTACTATCATAACCGAATACGCAGGCGACGACCCCGTCATTGTAATTGTGCGTTCCCTCGTCGTCGTCGATTTTTGTTTAACAATCTTGCGAGGAGGAGGGCGGAAAGGAGGGGATGGGGAGGGATGTGCCAATATTTTTTCTTCTAATAAACTGCACATTCAGCAGGCCCGTAACCAGTGACCTGAGATATGAGTCAAATTTACAACTGGTTTGTTCGTAACAGTTTCGTAGGCTAAAACTTTGCTGATGTGAATAAAATCGAACGATGATGACGTCTTGGACGTGGCGTAGCGATGATGACGTCATGGACGTAGCGTAGCCTTCGGGCATTATGTTAGTCCTTAAACTACTGTGTTCAATTTGCAGACGTGATGTAACACCGTTAGGTAGAGCTGTCGTCACAGGCGCAGATAACAAAAATAGCTGGGGGAGGGGGCGGGGGAGTCAGATTTCGCCCCTCGCTGCTGCTGAGCCCAAACCAATTATTTTGAAACCGTTACTCGGTTTATAATCACAACATATTTTCTTAAGTTTGCGAATTTCGTCTGAATTTAATTGTCTATTTGGCCTTCGAAAAACAAATCTTTGCAAATTTTAAGCGAATCTAAGCTTTCATTTGGCTCTCAAATTAATACAATCGTAGCGCCATGTTCTGGCCTCACCAGGTAAGAATGTTGAAAACTTAATTTCAAATTCATTGATTTTATGCCCACCCATCCCTTATGCTCCATACTCAACCCTACCTTCCTATGAAGCACATCTCTTTTCAGTTCATTGCTATACCCAAAATGAATCATTTTCTGATTCAAAGGTTGCCCTTATTTGGACATTTCCGAATAATAATCTATCATTTTACGATTACCGAACACAAAAAGTCAGCATTTTGTTTGTTCATTTCCTAGTGTGTGTGTGGGAGGGGAGGGGGGTGTTGTGGGAGGGGAGGGGGCACTATTCTGTACCGAAGTAAGTTGCTAAGGTATGATTCTATTACGTGTTTCAATCACTTTCTTTCCGAATTTTCGGGAAATGTCATTCAATTTTAGAAAACTACCTTCATTCACGTGCAATTTTTTTCATTTTGGAGCAATTTTCGAGAAATGTCCTTCTTAGTCGGGAAATATGGTCAATTTTCCTTAAATATCTAGAAATATTGGCAAATATTACTAAAATTTGCACTGATTTTACTCAATTTTCTTTCCATTTTATGTTAATAAGTGCCAGTCGAAATAAAAAGCATGCGACGGAGAATGTGAAATCATTTCATCTGTTCATGGAGTACCTTTCCCCCTGCTCCACACTCTCTAAGACCAAATTGCACCTTCGTGGCCGAAGTACGAGGTGGGGGCTGTGACGCAGCCCCTCCTCCTTCCCCCCACCAACTTTGTCGGCCGGATACCCTGAGTCGAGCAGAATCATGCCGACTCGGCTAGAAAACTAGATCATGCATACCCTCTCGACTCGGCATGATGTTGACAATATGATACTCTGGACACCGATCTTATATAGTAAGGCAGAGAGGTAAAATGTACTCTTTAAATCGGTGATTTGTCAGAATCATGCCCAATTTGGCTATATTTCTGGATAATTGAAGAAAATTTCCCCAAATCGAAAAACTGCCTGGAAGTGAAAGAAAAAGTTTCGAAAATTGAAGTAAAATGAAAGAAAATTGCCTGGAAATTAATTCAAGTTCCCAAAAAATCATTTAAATGTCCCGAAAATTATCTTTAAAGGCGCTAAAATTCCGCCAAATCAAAAAATCTGCACAAAAAGTAAAGAAAATTGCCCAAATATTAAGAAAAGCTCCCGAATATTGAGGATAATTTCCCAAAAATTGCCCAAAAAAATCGCGAATTAAAAAAAACCCCAGCCCGCTCCCGAAATTGACTGGAAATTTTGTTTTCTTCCAAAAATCGAAGAAAATTGCTTGTAAATTAAGGAAAGCTCACGAATATTAAGAATAATTCCCTCCCTCCCCCCCCCCTTCCATGCCCCCAGGTCCCCAAAGCCAGAAGCTCTGGTGAAACCATTACTCAGAATTAATTGTTAATTCACAGATGCATTGCGGTTTTTCCTTCGTAAAAGTTTTTCGAGTCGGAAAAAAAGTCAACGCTCTCCTCCCCTGAGTAAGATGATCCCGTACGGTCATGTGCACCCTGATGACAAAACTGTTTATAAAACACGTTATCACATCATCTCTGGTTTGGCTTGGCCTGTACCTCTTGACATTTTATCCTGGCTCCGCCCCTGATCATTCTCTGATCTAAATAGTGCACCCGACAGTTTACATCTCTGCCCGACGGAGGTCGGGGCCCAAGTATGATGTTGTCAGCATCATGCCAGGTCGTGAAATGATTATAATATTTATAGCCGAGTATAGAGCATCATGCTGTCATGATTCAGAAATGTATAGACATTAAAAATGAATATATAGAAAATGTTACTACTACTGCTACTACTACTACTACTACTGCTACTACTGCACACTACTGCACTACTGCTACTGCTGCACTGCTACTGCACTGCACTGCCACCACTGCTGCTGCTACTGCACTGCTGCTGCCACTGCTGCTGCTGCTGCTGCCACTGCACCACTGCCACCACTGCTGCTGCTGCCACTGCACTGCTGCACTGCACTGCTGCCAGCCACCACCACCTGCACCACTGCTGCCACCACCACCACTGCACTGCTGCACTGCACCACCACCACCACCACCACCACTGCCACTGCACCACTACTGCTGCTGCTGCACTGCCACTACCACTACCACTACCACTACTGCCACTACTGCTACTACTACTAATAATAATAATAATAATAATAATAATAATAAAATAATAATAATAATAATAATAATAATAATAATAATAATAATAATAATAATAATAATAATAATAATAATAATAATAATAATAATAATAATAATAATAATAATAATAATAATAATAATAATAATAATAATAATAATAATAATAATAATAATAATAATAATAATAATAATAATAATAATAATAATAATAATAATAATAATAATAATAATAATAATAATGATAATGATAATAATAATAATAATAATAATAATAATAATAATAATAATAATAATAATAATAATAATAATAATAATAATAATAATAATAATAATAATAATAATAACAACAACAATAATAATAATAATAATAATAATAATAATAATAATAATAATAATAATAATAATAATAATAATAATAATAATAATAATAATAATAATAATAATAATAATAATAATAATAATAATAATAATAATAACAACAATAACAATAATAATAACAATAATAATAATAATAATAATAATAACAATAATAATAATAATAATAATAATAATAATAATAATAATAATAATAATAATAATAATAATAATAATAATAATAATAATAATAATAATAATAATAATAATAATAATAATAATAATAATAATAATAATAATAATAATAATAATAATAATAATAATAATAATAATAATAATAATAATAATAATAATAATAATAATAATAATAATAATAATAATAATAATAATAATAATAATAATAATAATAATAATAATAATAATAATAATAATAATAATAATAATAATAATAATAATAATAATAATAATAATAATAATAATAATAAATAATAATAATAATAATAATGATTATATTAATAATAATGATAATAATAATATTAATAATAATAACAGTAATAATACTACTACTAATAATAAAAATAAAATAATAATAATAATAAAAATAATAACAATAACAATGATAATAATGATGATAATAATACTACTACTAATAATAATATATAATAATATATATATATATATATATATATATATATATATATATATATATATATATATATATATATATATATATATATATATATATATATATATATATATATATATATATATATATATATATGTATGTATATATATATAATATATATATATATATATTTATATATATATATATATATATATATATATATATATATATATATATATATATATATATATATATATATATATATATATATATATATATATATATATATATATATATATATATATATATATATATATATATATATATATATATATATATATATATATATATATATATATGATATTTTATATTACACAATGTATATAAGGGTCCCAGAAAGTAGAAGAATATATAGAGTTGTTGTGCCTTTGTCTGTTTGTTGACCATATTACAGTTTGGGAGCAACCCTAGAAATAAAATACCGTATATTTCAAAATACCCTAAAAATAAGGTACTTATGTATTACCACATCGCATGAGCCTACATATTTGACTAGCTGACACTAAACATATGTTTTGTTTTTTTTTCATTTTGACGCTCTGGATTGTGCAAAGTTTTACTGGATATCTCGAAATTTTGGAAATGGATAGTAGATCGGAAGTAGATATCCAAAGCTTTTTCACCACAGTGTTTTGAAATTTATCGTCGCCTTTTTGAGAAAATCAACAAAACAGATGGCCCATAATGTGTTTTGTTGATTTTCTTAAAAAGGCGACGATTAATTTGAAAAGGCGGTGGTGAAAAGTTTTGATTATCTTATTACTACCCGTCTCCAAAATTCTTTGGACTAGCATTTTTGGCTCTGATGTGATAGCATAAGGAACCTATGTAGTAATGCTGGCGTATGTATATATGTATGTGTGTATGTATGTATGTATGTATGTATGTGTGTATGTATGTATGTATGTATGTATGTATGTATGTATGTATGTATGTGTGTATGTATGTATGAATGTATGTATGTATGTATGTATGTATGTATGTATGTATGTATGTATGTATGTATGTATGCATGTATGTATGTATGTATGTATGTATGTATGTATGTATGTATGTATGTATGTATGCATGTATGTGTATGTATGTTTGTATGTATGTATGATACAAAGTTTAAACTTAAATATCTCCTTAACGAAATAAGATTTTTGAATGCTTTCTTCACCACGTTGATGCTTTTTAAGTCCTCTTTCATATAAGATAGACTTGCTTGACCACTGAACTAATCCTTTTATTTAAATGATTAGTTGAAGGATCAAGCAAATCCATCTTATATGAAAGAGGACTTCAAAGGAGACAAAATGGTGAAAAAAGCGTCCAGAATTTGTTTTCCGTTTTTCCGTTAAGGAGTTATTAAAGTTTGGTATAATCTTTATACAAACGACTGAAATCCGACATGTTGTGGCATCACAAACTCACATTTTTCAGTCTATGTATTTGATCATATTTTTTCCTGCAATTTTGTGGCTTAAAGTCAGGAAAGTAGCAAAACACTCTTGTAAGGGTAATTATAATTTACCTTCTAAAGAAATTTCAAGGGAAAATAATTTAAATAGTTAAAAAAAGTTAAATAAATGTTCTTTAAAACACATTAACAAGTGTTAAGAATGTGACGATGAGTTTGTCAACCTTTCATAGTAGACTTAGTACGCTTAGATAAGACAGAGTTTTGAACTTAAATATCTCCTTCACCGAATAAGATATTAAAGTAGTTTCTTCACCATTTTGTTTCTCTTAAAGTCCTCGTTCATACAAGATTAACTTAATTGACCACTGAACTAATCCTTTAAGGGGTTTGGCTGTTAAATGACGATAAGGGTGTGAAGATGAAAACCTTTGTGGATCGAACTTGACCTTACATAGAATATCAAATATGTATTGCAGATAAATAATCAAAACTATTCAGGACGTCACAACAATATGATATCCGTTTGACAAGGTGCACATCAACTACCTGATCATGACAAATGACAATCAATGACAAACGTTTTTCAATTTCATTCCATTCTATTCATCGTATTTTCTGCCCTACCGAAGTTTTTTTTCACAGGATTCGTTGTTTGGCAAGTACTTCTAGAAT